>JAODXP020000011.1:1228041-1645541 GCA_027497455.2 Sardinella longiceps
CACACACACACACACACACACACACACACACACACACACACGTGCGCTTACACAAACACACACACATATATGTACACACACACACACACACACACACACATTCACACAGGCACACATATACAGTACAGAACATGCAGATGTACACGGTTGTGAAAACAACACTGTAGGCTAAAAAAGGATTTCAGACAGATGGGAGGGCCTTACAGAATAACACCTCACTATATCATAGAACATGTCACAAAACATCCATCTGGTTTCAGAACTCGATCTGGACAGCTGGGATTGATTCGTCTTGTCTGGTCCAAAACACGGACAATAAACTAGAATATATCTCATAAATCTGCGCAAAGCAATGTATAACAGACGTTGTGGTGTGTGTCTGTTTTCTCTTGTGGTTCACTCGGAGTTCTCCAAGTTCACCCCTCAGGCAATGAACATGGATGCTCAGGTGCTGGAAAGACAGTTTATGACTTCCCAGGAGAAGACAAAGCCACGTGACATGTTTTTTTTTTTTTTTTTTTCTAACTTTCACAAACACTTGGCTATTTAGGCCCACTTGAATTACAAGTTTACTACTAGTTCATGTGCCCACTTCTGTACATTTTTAAACTTTTCCCTTCATTTGCATGAAAATAAAAAGCACCCAGAAGATATTACTGACTAAAATGTGGGCGGCTACTGTAAGTGCCTCTGTCTGAGGCAGGCAGCCCTGGATTTCCTGGTAGAATAGGAGCCCGGGGTGTGGGCGCGGGTGCACTGGCAGTGTTGCCCAGCTTGCAAAAGCCGAACCCACACAGAGTTGCTGGGAGCCATACAAAGAGGATGATGTCATGCGAGTCCGGTCACAAAGAGCACACACTCCACCCCCCATGTTCCCTCCCTGTGTCAGATAGAGTCAGCTTTATGTGGGCCCGCATTAGTAAGCGCGGGTATTATCCTCTTTGGAGGACACACACACACACACACACACACACACACACACACACACACACACACACACACACACACACACACACACACCACTCACCCCAACTGGGCGAGGGATTGGGGTGTAATGGAGCCTTCTTCACGCTAATATCTGTGACCTATCAGCTTTTTTGTTGTTCTTACAACCATATGCCTCATACTTTACAGTACGTACTTATACACTTAACTATGATAAAAAATAAACAACATACTGTACAGTACATGATGGTTGTTGTGGGTGTTTTTTAGTGTAGGCCTCAAATATTAATTCCATAAGCTCTTTGTGATCCCTTTTAGTGGTCAGAATTCTGTGTATTTAATCTACTTTGTTGACCTCATGTGTGCACACAGAATATACAAAGGAAAGAAAGATGAGCAATATGACTTTGATTTCATCACAGGCAACCAAGAGGAACTGGAGACGCAAAGCTCACCATGACCTCAGACTGGCTTACTGCAATCTGACTTATCACATTTAAAAATCATTTCCACACAGATTGCCTCTATTAGCACTCTCTAAAAATAGTAGAGCTAGCGTGTCATGGCCAAGCAAGTTAGAAAAAAAATCCAAATAATTGTCTAAAGTGGTTGTTCACTTGAACAATGTCTCACCAACCAGTGGTTGCTTACAGTACTTTCTAGATGTTTAAGCAATTCTAATTTCTCATCAATAACTGCCAATCTGTGAATAAATACAGTATAGACCTATCCGTGGATTACCTACATGGATTTTCTTTATTTACAGGAACATTTTCAAAACTGTGTGCCAGCAAAAAAAGTGAGTCATGGAAAAAAACACAGGACACACAGGGTGAGTCGGGTGTCTGTTACTGAAACCAAATATAAGGAAGTGGAATAATATACTTCAGTCAATGCCAGATGCACAGTAGGTGACACCTTGGCGACCGAATGGCATTACTGTAAATCAGGCCCCCTCTGTCAGGAGCATGTGCAAAGAATGGGCTCACGGTTACCCATCAACGTTGCTGAGGGGTTGAGCAAACGTTATGTTGATGTCTGTGGATCACTGAGGAGACTGTGGCTTGGCATGGCCACTGCTGTCAATTTACCCTTTATGCAACAGCAGGTCAGCCCGCAGAGGCAGTGAAAAATGACAAGTGACATATGCCTGTTCTTAGGTTTCCAGCTCCGGAGTGTGTCAGTTTCAATAGGCATCTGCGGATATATTTGTCCACATGCCAACTGATGGAAAAATATGTCCCATTCAATACAAATGTCAAACTGTAGGGAAGGTTCTTGTTTCAAGGCCAGACGTATGCAATAAACTTATTTTGTCTAATATAGCACGCCGGGAGATCGGGTGTGCTGCTGTCAGCAAGTGTGAAATCATAGCATGTGTTAAATCATGGTGGGGATTTTCAAGGGTCAAAAGTTTTTGCCTGAGGTACAACGGCCAGCTACACAGTCCAGGGGAATCCCATGCTGTTAGCCCACACATAGGACATCAAGTGTCCCAAAATTATACCAAATAAAAAACATCAGCCTATTTCTTTCGTTGGATTTTTCCATGCTTCCCAACACATTAGGAGCAAAAACAATGGGGACTGACTAAATATTGATAAATATTGACAAAAATAATTTCGTTAAAGAGACACTAGGCAAGATTCTATGATAATAATTCTATGATGGACTAATTTACCAGCATTGAACTCAGTTTGATGGTCAATTTACTCTTAATAGGATGAATGAATGTTCTCTCAGTTCCCCCTATGGCTTCTTCATGACGTTACAGCACATGCAAGATGCCTGCAACTCTCTCTGCAACTGAAGGTAATTTGCATATGAGCCTTATGAAATTGTGTTTATTACACTGTCTGTCAACATAACTCTTTGAATATTATCATAATTACTTCCTATTCTTTGACTTGCAAACAAATTTATATTAAAGAGGGAGAATAGGGAGACTGTAGGGAAAGCTCAATAACTACAAAATATTAGATTTGTCTAGTGTACATACATGTAAACAAATACAAGTTTTTCATCTTTGCATTGCTTTATTAGGACACACTTGTTTTTCTGACCTCCAAACTAATGTTTTTTTTTGTTTTGGTTCAAGATAAAGTGAATCTAGATCACTATTATAGAGATGTACCTTTATCTTCCCATTGGGGTGCAGCAGCTCAGCCACAGACACCTTGTCCTGTTGCAGCCTCCTCTTCACTAGTTTGGAGCAGCAGACGTTGATGGAGTTCAGCACGTGGGACGCGTTGTACTCGGAGAAGGTCCGGCTGTCGATGATCAGAGTCTGAGTGGATTGCCTCTGCAGCATCCCGGCCAGCCTCTGGGTGTCCACGGCCCCCTGACGCACCTTCACCCCAGACATGGCTCTTGTCTCAGGGGCACAGAGTGGGAGACTGGGGACAGGCACCAAAAGTGACAATGGGGGTCAGGACCTCAATCTACAGGTTGTGGGAGAGAGTCAGCATCTTCATAGTGTCTGAAAAAAGACTGAAAATGAAAGAAAAACAGATATATTATGACTCAAGATGAAAAGAAGGCTAAGGGACCTGGTCGATATTATATCTCTTGGGAGAGCATAACATGATTTGGGTACTGTCTGTGTGATGACAACTCAGTCAGAATTGTGAACCTGAAACTTAATAAACATAAACAACTTCTATAAAAACTATTTACCACTGCCCCCCACTTCACACGTTTGCACTTCCCTGTATTCCCTCAGCTTCCCACCCTCTTCTGAGATCTTTCATCAAGAACTATTGGTAAATGTCACATGCCATTGATGCTGTAATCAACTCCATTAACTACTTCACATCTCCATCTACTCCATATTTCACCCTGTTTTACAACAGATGCTAATATGTCTGGTCTGCAAACACACTGAGGTCATAGTGTCCATGGCTAAGAGCATTTAGGCTAAATCTGTATGGCCATCTAAAATAAATGAGCTTTGAATGACGTAAACTTGCATTAACCAGAGGAAAGGCCCTAAAGCAAGGCAAATCACTGAAACTACCATCACATCCTGGTAGTGGCAAGTGCACACTGATATAAATGATATGCTATTTGTGGCTCACATAGTAGCAAAGATAGTGAAGCTTGTGTATCTGTGAATGTGTGTGTATTAGTGCTAACATTGTTACCTATGTATCAATGCTTCATTATTAATCAATCATAATGCAAAGGGAGAAAACAATGCTCTCCCGTCGGGGAGAGAGCTGAGCAGGCAGATGCTGCAAGCAAGCTAATGGCGCTGTGCTCCGCTCTGCTCTGCTCCACTCCTCTCTTGTGCCACAGCTCAGAAACGTAAACAGCCTGAGAGGCTGGCAGGGAGGGGCGAGACAGCGGCTCTGAGGGAAGCTGACAGTCAGTGGAACAGTACAAGGCTCTATGCTCTCCATGATAAACAAGACATGAAACGCAGCAATAATCTCCTCTTCTCCATGTAAAATAAGAGATATAGTACAATCTTATATAGATGTTGGCATAAAATAGAGAGAGTTTACCACAGTCCAACACAGCTTTACAAATGAAATGACCATGGTCTTTGTACATATTTTGTTGAAATGGTATGCATCGAGTGGGCATGGTGTAAAAAAAAAAGTCTCAAATGTGGTCTTTGTAGTACAAAGTAGGCCCCCAACAGAGGAAGACATCCAAGCCAAGTTTTCATAAACTAGTCCATTGTCAAAACAGTACTTCTGTTAACTATAAATAAGTCTTTATAATGATAAAGACAGGAAAATTAGCTAATTTTGCTTATTTAGTAATTAACACACATGCACGCGCACGCACACACACACACACACACACACACACACACACACACACACACACACACACATGCATACAGTGTAGCCCATCAGATTAATCTTATTAAGATTATCATCTTCTCAACATAAACTCTAACTCTATCTCTGTTTACAACAAAAGAGGTTCCACTGACATAACTGGTTGTTTTATCTGAACACATCGACACTGCTGAGTCTGATGAAGGAGACCAAAACAGTGCATGGGGTGACACAACAAGGTGCTTTAGGAAGGAAACAGCACTAGTGACAGACCAAAGCAAACAACTACAGATTATCCTCATAAATCTCATCACTGGTCGCTAGTGGCTTTCCTCATATGTTTCATTAAATACAAAAACAGAGATAAAGATTTTTTTCAACTTTATTATATGCAGGTGTTGAACAAGCTTGACAAAGCTTGTGAATGCAATTATTAGTTATCAGCAAGAAACACCACTAAAAATGTTGAAAATAAGTATACCAATAGAAAAAAAAGTTCACTACATTACTCCAGCCTAACAAGATGAGTTCTACCCAACACAAGAGTCAGGATTCTGCACACTGTCTTGCACATTAATCAACAAGACAACCGGCTGCCTTGTAAACAACACTGACAATTCCAACATCGCAGAGGACAGAGAACATATTCTTAGATAGCCTAGGCTTACATACAGACTACTTGTTCACTATTAAATTAAATGCCTTTACTGCTCGTTAATTTAGTATGATCGAAGCAGATGAAACAGAAAACTATTATAGCTATATTATTCTGGGGCTATGAAACACTCAAAATATGAATCCTACCTTATTGGATGGGAGTGGATCAGATGGACGTAGCATAAAACTCGATGAATAATTTAAATATGTTACGACTTATCATAGAATATAGGAAGGGCAGCATCCCTACGAAGGGAGGTCCCCCTCACGATAGAATTGCGGCACTGTCAGAGCAGTGTACAGTCGCAACACGCAACGTAATCACGTTGCGTTCTGCGGTAACTAGCTCCTCCACCACTGAAGCGTGGGACGAGATGAATGATGGGTCATAACAGTCATAGCCTACAGCAACAGCATTCATAACTACAAAGATATCAGGCTTGTTCTACAGATATGTTTTTGACAGCAGGTATTCACTATTCTTTATTCTGGCTGTTCCCAACCCAGCATAACGCTTTAGGCGAGGCTGGGATTTCTGTATGAAATTCTGTTGGAGAGGGACTGAGCCGGCATATGACTTATATTGGCGTAGGCTACAGTTTGCCTAGTGAATTTCCTTTAATACTTACATAAATAGTCCTTCAAATAATTTCTAGGCTTCTGATGTTTACATGTGGGACAGACGAAATTATAGGCCGTAGTTTAGCCTACAGATTAATGTTTTTGATGACAGCAAATCTACTATAGCAGGGAATTCTACTAGACAGGAATGTGTTCACTGACAGTTCTCTTGAGCCATCGATGAGGTCATGTACTGGGAGGCGTTGAAAAAGTGGTGATGTCACTTTCGGCCAATCACAAATGACTGATTCTGGGCTAGTGTAGGCTGTGTTGATATGTGAAACAAACTGGATAACTGACATATGCAGCCAAAGTTGTTGAACTCTGGTAACTCTTGGAATAGGCTTTCTTTCCTCAAAAATGTATTTAGCCTATCAGTAACCTAACCTATCCTGACCTGATAGGTCAATTTCTGTAAATGGCTTCTGCACTCGCAAAAAAAAGAAAGAAAAAAAACATCAATTGAGGCAGAATTTCTTATTGATATATTTGATTAAATATTATATTAAATATTGTTTTGCTGAATTATGTTTCAAATTGCATATAAATTGCCTAGGCATATGTTCTAAAGTCCATATGGAGTGTGTGTCCGAAAAATAGGCTATTTGATTTTATTTGAGCACTGAATGCACACTGAATATAAAGTAGATTAAAATAACGTTGATACTTCATTGTTATTGAATTAATTCTGCTTTATTTACAACTAGATATTTATTTTAAAATCGATTGACTGTAGGCTATAGAGACTGTTGTTGCTGCGGCATTCCACTAGGTGGAAACCTACTTACACAGTTTGAGAAGAATTGAAAAGCTTGCAGCCTCAAGGGCTGCATTTTAAGGCATTTGTTTGTGAGTGTGAATGACAAACTATTATGAATAATTATATTGATTTTAAAATACCTTACCTTAAATACCATGTGGCCAGCCAAATGCTTAGTAGGCGAGGCAGCGCTCTGAACTTCATCGCTGAATGATATATTATGAAAGTAGGATATTTAAAAGCTACTCACATCAGCAGAGGGCCCACAGCTGTGAATGAGCATGATGACAGTATAACATGATTGGGGTGTGGAATAACAATGGGGTATCAATGCCTTCTCTTGTAGATGTAACAAAACAATGGGAATTCAGTGGCTTTCTGTTAATGCATATGCATGTACTAGTTCAGCCATTCAGTGGGCTATAATTTGAAATGGTAGCATAGAGATTGAGTGTGGAGGAGATGTCATGAATAATACAATGGGTAGGATTCTCCTTCTCTCAATATGTAAATAAGCCTATGATGATGACAGGGATGATGGTTATGATACCAATATTCTAATTCTCTGTCAGCCTCTTCCGTACCATCAGCAACCATAAAACAAAAAAATATAGGCTACCAATAATGATCCCAAAATCTTCCAATAACCCTCCACTGACGATAGCTTTGTTGGCCTACTGTGCATAGGCCTAGATGTTGGCCATTTCTGAAAACCACTCAAATAATGCACACAGCACCATGCCATCGCAGCCTTCCTTGTTCTGTTACCATGGTGATAAAACAAGTTCTGAAATCTTCAGGTTGAAATGAATTGTAGAAACAAACAAGAGACAGGACTTTTCTAGAATGTTACAGCACATTGGAAACCTTGGATCATCGTTTTATCATTGGAGAATAATCAGAGTTTTTCTTTGATAAATACAAGTAGCATTTTATTTTAAAGATCAAGCAATAACCAATCATACAAGCCATGAAATGATAAATTCAGTGGTTTTACATTCTATGTAGGTCTTTCACAGCATGGACACAAGGCATCTGATTAGGCAATGTTTAAAAAGGTCCTCTGCCATTTTATAGGATCCATTAAAATAGATTGGGATATGATGATTATATCAAACAATAAATATGAAAATAAATAGAAATACATAAATGAATAAATAACAGACAAACATATTTCAGGTAGTTCATTAGAGATATCTGAAAGAAAAACATTTCATCATTAACAGAATACACGGGTCGTTCCCTCACATTCCTTTGAATGCAAAGACTCCATCACAACATTGCCAACAGCAGAGCACCTGAAGTGTGTTTTATCTCGCGGGCAGGGGCATGATGTGGGCGAGAGGGGGAAGTGTTTGTGGTCGCGTCGGACTCGGCCGCACTTGCACCAGCCCAGGGTGAACAGATGGCCAGGACAGATGGAGGATTCTGGGGCGGAGCAGGGGGGTGTTGAGCATCCATCTCTTCCTGGCCAAGCTCAGATAGAGGGAGCTTGGTGGCAGCGGAAGGCAGGAGGAAGTGCTGGGTGCCACTCTACCCACCCACAGCAGTACTTCCTGTTCAAGCTACCATGAAAGGCTGAGTGTGGTCGACGCTGCATCTAGTATTACTCTTAGGGCTACAAGAAATAAAGCATACCATGATCACCCTGGCAAAGGCATAATACATTTCCAATATACATACCCAGGATTGTTTATAAAATTTCCTGTTGGTATCATATCTGGAAATATGTTGTCTGTTGTTGTCATCTAACTTCAACAAGAAGTTGAAATGTGAAAGGATGAGACACAAAAGCTTCTGAAAGTAGCAGTGGCATACATACGGTATGAAACATGGATATGGACTGATGTTGACATGCATCCACTTGTAAATAAATGACCTTCCTTTAATATCTGCAAAGGCAACAGTCAATCAGCTGCAGTCACATGCTTTTAAGCCTACCGCTGTTGCACTTTGTCTGAATGCTCCACTTTGTAGGAATTAGCTGGATGCAAACACAGTATATTTAAAAGATTAGCATTTGCAGTATGGTGGTGATGTGACTTAGTCAGCTGAACATGGTGCAAATAACGCCAAGGTCAAGGGGTCTAATTCCAGTTTGGAGCACATGCACCAGAACAATGTACGCATTCAGTGTATACTTCCAGTCTTGTTGTAGTAAAGTGTCCCACTACTATTGATGTAAATGCACTCTGTATACAGTCTTTGGCAGTGTAGAGAAACGGGGAGATGTTGGCAATGCTGCAACAGATCATCAAAACATAAACCGATTAGAGGAAAACAAATGCTGTCATACCAGATTATCAAACACACTTATAATAATAATAATAACAACACTAAAACATAATATAAAAGCAAAAATATATGAAGCCAACATCTGTTGTACTGAAACAAACCAAAAAAATATGATAACTACAAAGCACAATGACACACTAGCTCTTAATTAATTAAGGATACAAACAATTTCATTAGACGTGGTAGAAAGTAAACAATTCACATTTAAGAGACAGGTCATGAATTTTTCTGATGCGGTAACAAATCACTCTGAGGGCGGAGGGTTGGGAGTTGGGGGTTGGGGGGGTCACTGGCATCACTGGAGTGAACATTAAATTAAGCCTCGCCAGCGATTCCCTCCCTCCTCCCTCCTTGTGCTCGGCACATTTCTCATTCCAGCTCGCCCTCTTCTCTTAGGCTCGTCTCCAGAGTGTCAGAGATGTGAGATGGCACACAGCACTGGATGCAGACTAGGCAGAGTGCAGATACAGAGTCTCAGACACTCTGTCGGAGTCACTCGCACGGACACGGTTCATTGTTGACTTTGTCATGCAGACAGGGAGGAAAGAGAGAGAGAGAGAGAGAAAGAAAAAAAACATCTGAGCAAAGCTGTCAGATCATTTGATAGAGCTGCCATCTAGAACAATGCTTCTGTCTCGTTTCGCTCAAATGATACACCCAAAGAACTAAACGGGTAAAGCCGACTCACATACAAATTAAGTCCAAGTCGATAGAGGAGAAACAGGCAAATCAATAAAAGTTCATTCATTGATCAAGTTACAGAGGGACACCTGCAAAGCCAGGGTCTGTCATTCTTCTACGATTAATGCCACACTCTCGCACTTCCATCACAGAAGCAAGCTGTTATGTACATGGTTAACAGTAGTTGGAAATACAGTGTACCGGCATTTTTTGATCACATAAAATCTTGAGGTGCAGCATCAAATGTGTGTTCAAGTCAAGTGGAACACCACTAATTACAAACACAACAAGCAGGAGAGTCATGGACGGGAAGGCAATGTGAACAAGACCAACGGACAGACACTAAGTAAGGCCATTATGTATAAAATACATGTGCTAGATTAACCTATTCCTTGAGACCAACCACAATGCAGGCTGTCAATGTCTAAAAAACATTATAGCTTGTTGTAGTTAATGGCAGGGGAGACCTGCCTGTGCAGAGTTGTACACATTCTATATAGGAGAATTTGGGGGAGGAGAGACTCTCAATTTCTCTCCAACAAGCCACTCAACAGACCTTTATGAACAAAATACTGCACATGCTAAAGACATATTGTATGATATGCGCGCTCACACGTCATCTTGTGTTAGCGAGCACCCTCTCTCACACACACGCATGTACACACACAAATGACACGCACAAATGTGTATTTACATACACACACACACACACACACACACACACACACACACGCATACTGTATGCAGACACATAAACACTCATTCCCACACAGTACATACATAACACACAACAATCCATTCACTCTCCTGGATTGGAAAATCGGCATCAGTTGATGACTATGCTAATTATGTACTGTGTGAGTGTTAGCTCTGTCTGCCTTGTAGAGACCAATGTGGACAATGTTTAGGCTCTGTATCCTTCAGTTTTTTTGTTTTTGTTTTCTTTTCATAATGTCCATAACGATAGAGCACAGCTAGAGCTATTGCTAACTGTTTTGCTAACTGCTGATGTGTTTGGACTTCAGTATAACTTAATATATCGAACAACACACCGATACAATGCCCTGTACACTTTAAACTAATGTCCGTAACGTTATCTTGGTGATTGTCATTCAGTTTAGTGTAATGACATCTATGTAAGTTAGCTATTTTTGACAGATATATTTTCTCCATGTCACTGCTCTTTGTACCTGAACGCATGATGTGACAAATAAATGTACTGAATCTTTCTAGTTCTGCTGTTCAATCAAGCCAACACCTTGTTACATTACGTGTGCCTAAACAAGCATTCAAGTAAATAAATTAGAACTTTAGTCTTCGATGGTCAAGGGCTAAAGCTACCTCTTGCTTTGAGCAGAAAGTGCAGGTGGGTAGGCTACATTAGCTATTGAAAATAGTACAGATAGATATTATAGCAAATAGACACTAGAGTCATTACAAAGTAGGCCTACATTTTTTAAATCCTATGTGCTGATTTGCCTTTTCCATTGATATAAAGATATCTTATTGACAAGAAGGTGTCTGCAATTCATCTCTACAACAATGAAACAGGCTACAGTCAGCTACAGCCTAATAATGCCTGAAACGATTGTGTTACTGCAGTTAAGCATAGTAAACTGTCATTACTAACATGTTAGGATATTATACACATTTTCTGTGGTCAACGAAAAGATTGTGAAGAAACATTGTCCTTTATAATGTGCAAGCACTACCTTAATGATAACCGAACCTCTCCTAAGACCTGAAGTTGAGGAGATTCTGACAATGGGTCCAGCGTCAATTTTATTGTAATTTTTAGTAACAACGATTGTTTGTAAGCCAACTGTTTGCTTATGTAACAGAGTTAATGAAATGTAGCCTAACACACAACGCAAAGAAGAGTACAGCCGCTACACTTACAAGTGATAGCCTACGACTTGCTTCAACCTCTGCTGCTGATAGCTAGGCTACTATAGTTTTCTTTTGTTTTTGGCTGGCAAACAATACTGCTCTTCTGATGATAAGACATGCAGCATGATGACCAGATTCTAAGGAGACTTCGGACCACAGTTAGTCTCATAACAAACACTGCTATAAAAAGACTACGAAAGTCAAGATTGTCCCTCGTTTTTTTTTTTTTTTTTTTTTTCCTCTTCCTTTTTCTTCCTCTTCCTCAGCTTCATTGTTGTTGTGCTGCAGCGACAGACAAACCTGGACCTGGTTGGTGACGCATGGCCACTAGCCTCCTTACATTCAGGGAATTAGAGAAATCATCTCTGGCAGTTCCCAAGCAGTCAGACCTCAGACCAGTGTCAGACTTTGAGCTGCAAGGCAAGGAAGTCTTTGGGGACATATGCTGACGGCATCTTGATTGGACTTGTTGAGTTACCCTTTCTGTCCTCAAAGTTCCCTGCCAGACTTCATAAAGTCAGAGCTCAACAAGGGTTGGGGGGATTGGAAGGGGGATGAGGGCAGTTCCAAACAAATGCTTATCTCGAGATCAAGTCCGCCAACGACACTACGCACAGCGTTGTTTGATGAGTGTGTCTGGTCAGGTTGCTGGAATGACTGTTGATTGTGTGCTTCTGAATGCCGATGGACTGTCTTGATCGGAGTTTGTCCATGTGTCTGAGGTGCAACACGTCAGTCATGACTTTGAGTCGGGTGTGGGAATGCCATGCTGAGAGTCAGGCAGGTCTGTTGGAATGGCATGCAAGGCTGGTTCAGATGTGGTAGAGACAGGGCAGAGAGAGAGAGAGAGAGAAAGAAAGAGAGAGAGAGAGAGAGAGAGGGGTTGTTGGTCTCTGAGGAGGCAACGTTGACGCTGACGTCAGCCATGTTTTATTCCTCTTTGCTCTGAGACAGCTGCTTCTCATACAAACTGAGAACATGATGAACAAACTGGTACTGCTCCGCTGTCTGAATCATGCCACCCCTGCAGGCACAACAACAGTTAGAGACATCAGTTAGAGAGACAAAATGGGCTGAAGGTTCATTAAGTTCCTTCCATTTCAGTGATGCATTTCAAAAACAAACAAATATGAGGTTGTAGAGTAGTGTAATTGTGATTGATTTCATGTCATGAGTGTGGATTATGTTTTACCTGTCTAGGCGAAGTTGGCTGGTTGTCTTGAGGATGTCCACCACCCCTTCATTTCTTAGTTGTTTGCTAAGGATGCTTGTGGCAATGAAGCAGCCAGTCCGACCAATGCCAGCGCTGTGGTTCAAGAGAGAGAGAGAGAGAGAGAGAGAGAGAGAGAGAGAGAGAGAGAGAGAGAGAGAGAGAGAGATTATTCATTAGATTGTGATCTTATTCTAAATTAAACAGGCAAGTGAGATGCTAAAAAAAATTATTTGTCTGAAAAAAAAAAAAAAACGATTCGTTGACAAGACAACTGCTTTTGGGTTGAACTGTGGGCAATGACACAACACATCATCATTCCTCCATGCTGCCTGAAGGGAACATTTTGTTTTTGACCAAACAGCAAGCTAAAAGGTCATCCAGTAGAGGGTGGATGGTGTGTGTGTGTGTGTGTGTGTGTGTGTGTGTGTGTGTGTGTGTGTGTGTGTGTGTGTGTGTGTGTGTGTGTGTGTGGGGGTGGGGGATTGAGCTGGGGACCGGGTGCTGTTAGGGCACTAAGATCGACGGGAGGCCCTGGAAAGCCTGGCAGGATTGGCACAAAGAGCCTTCAGCTGACTTTTAAAGCCCTCCGCCAGGCACATGAAAAAGCAACTCTGAGTGTCCATGGGGTAGCAGGGCGCACAAGCATGATGTGTGGCCATAGAAAACCAATTGATTTCTTGCCTGGGCAATTACATAGAGCTCAAGTTATACTTTGATATGCATTAATTCATGTCATCAGTCAGTCAGATCACATCATGTAAATTATTTTATATAATAGTTGGAAATGTATTAGTAATGTATTAGATCTGTCATGATTCAAACTACAATACTCACTCTATTCACACACAATATTTGTGTTTTGTTGGGGCTCAAAATGCATGCGTCTAGTGCAGGACTGGTTAAGTCAACTGGAAATGACAGGAAAGATTTTCCATGCAGAGAAACAGAAAATGTGCTTTGGTTTAATTAATCACTGGGCCGTGTTTGGGATTTTATGTATCAAACTGAACTGACGGACCAATGTCTCTCTACGTCTCATTTGTCTGTGTGAAGTGACCTGGATTTCCTGCTTTTTTATTTTTCACTCAAACATGTTGGATAATTTGAAATGAAATAAAGTATAGTAAATTTGAACATTGCAGTGGAGAACATCATTATTATGAATAGTGCATTTTTGATTAACCAATTTATTTGAAATAAATAATAAAACTATTAGTTTATGCTTCACACTTTTCTACAAATTTGTTTCTTACCAGTTTGACTGTATTTTGTTTGTTGCCGAGTTGGAGAAGTTACTGTATGTCCTTATGAAACATTGTGCTTATTCGCTGTGTCTGTTGCAATCATCATTAATATACCAACATGTGTTGATGCATGTGCATCAGGATCCCAACCACTCTATGCCAAAGTGTGTTTTAATGCACAGTCCCCAGTGTGTCTAGTACCAAGTACAGTCTTGCCATCAGCGTCTTTAAAGAGTGATATTTGGGTGCACTGTATGCTCACCAAACCCTCTGAATATTGTCTGCCTGTTTGGTCATGGTTCTGCTCATATCCTTGCTGTCTGTATCAGAGGATCAGCTGTTGCATCAGAAAGTTCAACCCAAAGTAAACAAACATGGTCCCTCCCTTGTTGTCATGGAAAATGAACGGAATAGAGATGGCACACATCTGTAGTCAAAACAAACACTAAAATTTCTGTCTAAGATAAGCTTAACCTACTTAGCTGATAGCTATAGGCCATTTCAAGACAGTTTTCCCACAGGACTTTCATTTGAACATTTTATATGGATGTTCGATGTGATATAAAGCTAGCAAAAGTATCCTGGGAAGAAAGCTCATAACATGCAGGCATTGTTTTTCCTTTCCACAGTTGAATCGGTGTGTATGTGGGCAAGTTACAAGTTGATGTATAAACCCCTACGGAGGCATAAAGCGCAAATATGGGCAAGCAGAGACGGTAAATAAGAGTTGGGAATGGAGTCTGTGAGTGCGGAGATGACCTAACAGCCTTCCATGCCCCGGCTCTCACAGCTGCCTTCATCAGGTGAGTCAAGCGAGGCCGTTCCAGCCCAGGGCCATTTTCACTGGCACATCTCATCTGTGTCACAGCCTCTCCACACCCTGGACTTAATGCACGGTCCGCTGAGTGACCTCAGGCCCCAGGCCGCTTTGTAATCATGGCTCCGGGAAGCCACAGGGAGGAGGGGAGGAGGCTGGAGATAATGTTTTTTGACAGGTATTTTCCGAGTGAAAGCCTCTTGTTGCTTTCCTCCCCAAGGACTATAGTGAAGATGTTGAAAGAATTCACAACATAACAGAAGTTGAATATTTGTCAGTGGAACTAATGTGATGTAACAGCAATAAGTAATCTTGCCAAACCTATCTAACTCTACATGGTAAACAGTGTCTGCACGTACAGTAGTTATCACTGCAACTAATTAGAGTTTGTAAAACTGTCACAACTTTTAAGAGTAACAATGTAATGTTATAATTACTTGATTTTGTTTTTGATTGTTTTCATATCACATTTTCTGATATCCTCTGGTCCTGAACCCTTTGCCGTAGTTCTTGTCATTCAGCTACATATTGTTTTCATCCTTGTGTAAAACAAATGTGATGACAACAAAAAGAACGTAAGAAGGGTGATGGACCTGCAGTGGACGATGACTGGGCCACTCTCTGGCACAGCCTGTTCCCGCGCCTCTTCTACTTCCTGCACCAGTTCCAGAAGGGGCGGGGCCTTGTCTGGTGTCTTCTGGTCAGGCCATGAGGTGTACCAGTACTGCCTGAGGCTCCGCTCCTCTCCATCACACTGTACACCCCAAGCAAACACACACACACACACACACACACACACACACACACACACACACACACACACACATGTTTAGTTCAGCAAGTATGGAAATCAAGATTGAATGAACACTTGTATATGTCTCATATACATTTGCTACAAAAAGAATTACAGTAACCTCATATTCCACATTTATCTTTGTGGGTCTATGCAATTTACCCGGAAAAATAATATATAATAAAAATAAATCCAGGTCAACATCCCCCTGGTCCCTAAAGCGATCTGTGTCCTTCCATAACCCAAATACATATTTAATATGGCCCCACTGGGTGAACTACTGTACCACTGGCATGGTCTTATCATTACATACGTTAGCTAAAATGTACAAAACACTGCCCCCCCAAACAGACTATAGTTATTTTCAGCCACCAGAATTTCTTCATTTATGTTTGACACTTTGTTGCTAAGGATATTAGTTGCCATGACAGCAATGCTTCCAGAGCAAGACAGCAAGTAATGCATGATTTGGATGACATACGAAATATTCTCCTCCCCCCTCCCCCAGAATATGCAGAGCTATTCAAAAAATGTGCCAGACATTTTAGAGAATGAGTACACGTATTTAAATATAGGCAGATCACAAACAGACAGACAGACAGACAGACACAAACATGTGTACACACACACGCACACACACACACACACACACACACACACACACACACACACACACACACACACACACACACACACACACACACACAAACAAACAGACACACACGAACGCCCACACACAACACTGTCACCTTCAGAGTAAAGATCCGAAGGCTGTAGTCGTCCGCTTGGATGACCTGTTTCACTGTGATTTCAATCCCCTCACAAGTCACAGTGTCCTCTGGCCAGTACTCTGTGCACTTCTGCTTGGTGACACATTCAAACACATCACGGCCATCACATGTCATGAAACAATCAAGGCTGGGCTATTAGATATGTGTGTCATGGCACTGGTTCCAAAACAACCCATCTCATTCACAAGACAGTGGTTATTATATATAAAATTTTGATTTAAAGTGTGTATCAAAAGATAAATAACTTCTGGTTGTCTATGTGTTTGTGTTTGTTACTGTGTGTGTGATGTAAGTGTGTGTGTGTGTGTGTGTGTGTGTGTGTGTGTGTGTGTGTGTGTGTGTGTGTGTGTGTGTGTGTGTGTGCATGGTGTGGTAGCCTAAGGTCGGACCTCATTCTTCTCTTCGATGTTGGTGATCATCACGATGATAGGGCAGCGCTCCTGCCACACCATCCTCCAAAAGTCCCCCACTGTGTTCACCGTTGGGCCTTGGGTGGCAATATAGGCTCTCTCCTCACCCCCATAGCCCTGCCACACACACACACACACACACACACACACACACACACACACACACACACACACACACACACACACACACACACACACACACATACACACAGCCCTCAGTCACTCCAACAGCTGTAGTCTTTCCCTAGCACAGTATAGCCCTGAGTCACACCTAACCACAGCTGAATCTAGTCTAGATGGGTGGCATCAGTCATTTTGGCTGCCATTATGCTGAATTGAACTGAATTTGAGGTAATTTACTAATTAGTTATTTACTTTTTATTACAGGATTTACACTTAATTGTACGTAGAAATACATATATAGGAATACTTGAACAATAGCTTATAGTTGAAGTACAAACTACATGACAAATTGCACCAAGCACAAGCTACAGCAGTGTTCTATGAAAAAAAAAACCTTGTCGTTTTGCTGCATTCAAAGTATATTGTGTAAAGAGCAGGTTCAATAAACAGGAGAGCACTCACCCGCAGGTAATTGGCATTGATGTAGGTGCTGAGGAAGTCGTCTTCATCCATGGCTCTAAGGCAAACTCTGCTGTGTGCGTCTGTAACACAGGAGTGTGTTGACTGACTCTGCTGCCTTAGCTAGGGTTTGCCACAGCTCCCATCCCCCATCTGTCTACCTGTGCCTTGGCCAAACACACTAACCCGTTTACTGCCATACTGTGTGTGGTGAACACAATGACTGAAATTATAGTAAAATAAAGAAATAAAACTGTGAGGGGAAGTAACTTGAATCAAATTTTTGAAAACAAATTCACTGTAATCATATTCCCGTAGCACATGCTGTTCAGTGATGTTCAATGTTGCTGAATTTAAACATATTCGCTATTTTGGGTGTTTGTAACATAATTAATACAAAAGCAATATGCATCATTTTTTTTGCTTATCCCTGTTGCACTTCATAAAATCACAATATGCATGGCTATCACCTATAGTGTCACAAAATTGAATGTCCAGCAATACTTACTAGGAAGAATAGTCTTGTATCGATTTTTCCGAACTACACCAGGAATACTGTACTCCTTTGGGTCCACAAAATTCATTGGAGTCTCCTGTTAAGATATCACGAGAGAAATATTGTGTCCATTGTCAGTCATCTTACAGTATATAGATCACAGTCAGTGGTTTAACCCATGAACCCACTTTAAACTCCATTAAGTGTAACACTAAATGCTAAACCAAAAGGCCCAGCTCCCAGAGTACTACTAGCACACACACACACTGCCTACTTTATTACAGTACATACTGTAGCATACTACATTAAATGTCCTTGGAGTACAGGACATATCTGGCTGGAAGCTGCATCTAAATGATCATAAAACATAAATGTTACTTTCCTGTTTTGTTTTTTTCTCTTACATTTTAAATATGTAGGCTAATGAGGGTATCATTCATATTCAATTTTATGTTGTATTGTGACATTTATGGAGAATTGACCTCTGTTTACTTGGACTATACCTTGGAATAAGACTAAATAAACCATGGAGGAAAAAATATGTAAGCCTAATGAGAGCCAGGGAGACAACCAGAAGTCCTGCCAACAGCACAGTATGTACAGTATAGTATATAGTCTATCGCATATATACTGTAGTATACAGTGATGGTGGTATGTGGGGACTTACATAGAACTCAGACTGTAATGTGGCGTCGTCCAGGGCCCTGGCGTGCAGCTGGGCTGCCGTCAGCACGTTGGTGGCATTCTGCAGGTACTCCTGGGCGGACTGGTCGCGCGGAGACAGCAGGGCACCATAAGGCTCAGTGGTGCCTGGTGTGCACATGTCCAACGTAAGCGACACATTGGAGCCTCGTCTGACACGGGGGGGATAAAGAGTCACTCTTTCAGTTAACATTACAACATTAAGCAACATTACGGGAATGTTACAGCAATACTTGATTCATTAAATGTGTCATGAAACCATGAAGATACATTTCATGCATGTCTCTGATAGCTGATAAGCTTTCTTTTAAAGTGTTCCTTCTTGTGAAACAACCAAGTTGTGTGATTTTGTTGGGGCAAATTCAAAAGAAATGCTGCTGTTGTCTGATGTGAAATAGCAACATTATTGAGGACACACAAAGGCTCTCTTCAGAGTCCTTAGGTCAGATGGTTTCACAAGTTGAACAACATTTCTTTCACTCAGCGGGTCTGACCTTTCCTGAAGGCCCACTGGTTTGACACTCAGAGTGCCGGGATCAGAGTCGGCCTTCATGTCCATGAAGCAGTCAAACACAGGCGTCTCAGGGACAGGCTCCAGGTCGAAGAAGTCCTCTGTCTTGGCGTCCGTCCACTCCGAGTACGTAAAAGAAGGCTGGCGGCTCATAGACTGACGACGGTCATCAGGGAAAGCGGGTCGGGGTCCAGGCACCAGGGACCGGATGCAGAAGAGAGTCTGGTGGACAGGAGAGATGGTGTGATAAATATGCTAAAAAGGGGAAAATCTTGTTTTTCACCGGAGGGGGTCTTTAACAATTCATCACATATGTGAGACTTAAACTGCAAACACTTCGCAAGAAAACTAAAAGAAAAAAACAGAAATGCACTCGGAGAGTGCAGACCTCCACTACGGCAATATGGTCACTGACGACCCCTAGAGTTCTGGCATTTACAGATGGACATGATAACAACAGTCAGTAGTGAGGAATCCTGAAACATCTTGATCCAAATCATCACCAATATTTAATGGGTTCTTTCTTGGGCAAAGACATATCTCTTGTAAACATTTTATGCAAATCTGTCAGTAACTTTTGCCGTTAAGTTGCTAACAAACAGACAGACAAACAAACTGACAGATAAACAAACAAATTCAAACAAAAAATATAGCCTCTTTGGTGGAGGTAATACTGTAATAATACATAATAAAATTGTCTGAGGATTGTCCCCTTGTGCAAATTAAGTCTTAACTGTCATCAGTGTTTTCAGAACTTTATACTCTCAGTACCAATAGATAAAATGTCTGGCATTCTAGTTTCTGAATAAGGCCCAATCAATGCCATTGCGATATGAACACAAACTCACCCCAGTGCCAAGGATCACAACACCAAGGAACAGAGTGCCCAGTAGGGGGCATAAAGTCTCCACCCTCCAGATCTCCACCTGAGTGACACCAACAATAAGCAATGGCAGCAGCAACCCACTAAGCACAAGCCCGACAAACCAGGCTATAACAGGCAATAGAATGTTTCATTTCTACATGGACATATACTGTAGCAAATCTATTTGCTACTGTTAGGGTATGTCTTCCTAGATTTCTAATCTAGCTAAACACTGCTGACTTAACAAAAGCTAATGTGTTGTGCTGCATCACACAATAACTATTAGGCTACATACTATACTGTATATACAGTGAGTACATCCCTTACATTTTTGCTATTTTCATATCTTTTCATGGGACCCCAAAAAGGAACTTTACAGCAGTCAGCGTACAGCTTGTAGAGCTGAAAACAACTCAACATACAACCATTATACAACCATTACAACCTTGAGGAGGAAGCAGATGATAAAGGTAATGGACTGGCCAAGTACCTTAACCCATTTGAGCACCTGTGGCACATTCTTAAGTGGAAGGTGAAGGAGAGCAAGGAGTTGAGTAATTTTTCAGTGGACAAAAAATACTGCTATAGAAGCTGCATTGTCGCTGACTATTTTAAGGTGTGTCAAAGTTTCCTTTCTATGGTCCAATGAAAAGATATAACAGAATATTTACAAACATGTGAAGGGTGTCCTCACTTTTTGTGGGATCCTGTACAGTATATGGGCAATTCCACAGATATACTGTATATATATAGGCCTATATATAAGGACTGTGGGCCTACAGCCACCGCTAATGATTCATTCATGTTTGCCTCAATACAAATGGTTGGGTAACATTCTTCAGTCGCCATGGAAACCGGACACGGACCTGTTCCTGGGCTGACTCCTCTTGGTCTGTGGATGAGAGCAGGTACTGCAGGAGGTCCAGCACTTTATGAGCCGCTGGGAACGCACGGTATCCATTCAGCATGTACACGACCCACACTCCCTACAGGGCATAAACATACACGCGCATACACACACACACACACACACACACACACACACACACACACACACACACACATTACCTCTTTGCACATCCTTTGTATGTAGGCTATGGTTGAGGCTATTGTAGCCTATATTTGAAATAACGTACTGTATGTAACCCATATATTGTCCTAAAAGTGGGGCATAGGATGGCCGATGGATAGTGTTTTTCTTTTGTTTTTTTTTTGTTTTTTTAATATTCTTTTTTTTAAGTACTGATATCATTTTCAGTGGCCAGGGTAAGTATTTACCATGATTAAATAAAATAAATTAACTGCATTTCTGGAACCCTGTGGGTTTCTTTAAATGCCAAGAAAACTTTACATTAAATTGCATGCTGCCCTAGACCTAGGCCTTTTGGACACTGTGGGTCCTCACCAGTATCTGTGAGATGACGTAAAGGATGAGGAAAGTCCCAGCGGTCAGTGCTGTCCTCCATGCCCGGTCCCAGAGTGAGCCCCCTGTCTCCTGCTCCACTGGGTCGGGGGTGCCAGTGGCCTCGCTCTCCTGCTCTTTCTGTGAGTCGTCCGCCGTGGGCAACGCCTGCATGCTATTCTGGGTCATCCTACAAGTCAGTCAAACACCTGTTGGGTGTGGAGGCACAGGAAACCACAAATTGAATTGACATAGCAAAATTTCCCCCAAATTTAAGATATTTGCATTAAGACTTTAGAGCAAAGACTGAACGTTAAGACACATTTTTTGGAGGTTTCTGCCAAGATGTTCTCTGTAACAATAGATGGTAAAAGTGTTTAATTCACGTTTCTGCTCACAAATACTTTGAATCACCACTTGATTAATCTAATCACTGGTTTTATCTGCTGTGGGATTCTAACCTGGTATGCCAGGCTCTCTAACTTTCCATTGGAAAACATTGCCAGCCTTAGTATTGCACATGATGTAATAGATATACAGTAGACATGCCATTAGCTTTGAAATCATTAGACCAGTCTATCAAATCACATTAGCCAGGTTTTTTAATGTTACTTTCCACTGTGCAAAATTATTATCATTGACCAACTTTGCAAAATGATATAAAATGTAAAGAAAACAATGTGTTTATCTTTGCTATAGGCTTATAAATACATTTTCCTCTGACTGCAACTTAGTCCTTACTACCACCTCTTTCAATTTTCAAACTATCATCCCCTCTGATATCATTGAAAAAATTAGCATAGTATCTCAGTGTAATGAAATGAACGAGTAGTTGAGGCCAGGCTCATATGAACTCTGTATTCTCTCAAGACTGATTCTCCATGCTTTGAAATTGACGTCACGTTAAGCCCCTACCTACTTATAGGCACAAACAGACTGCTTGGCCACCACAGTCATTGTTCCAGATCCAGAAACTCTGCCAACTGAGATATTGGGAAAACTGCAACCTGACGGCTTCTGTGACTGTATAGGGAGGGTCACCTAGCTCGCTCGGTCACGAAGCGCTCTGCTGACGTCATGCTCGCACCACTGCCGCTTGGACCAAGACAGGCTTCCCATCGTGACCGGCCCTCCGCTGCTCTGCGGGCAGCCTGGGCCATCAGGTGGGCACCAGTCTGTTGCAGCCACAGGCCTCTTTGTGTGAGACTGTGTGTGTGTGTGTGTGTGAGTTAGTGTGTGTGTGTGTGTGTGTGTGTGTGTGTGTGTGTGTGTGTGTGCGTGCGTGTGTGTGTGTGTGCGCGCATGTGTGTGCATGTGTGCGTGTGTGTTTGTGTGCGCGCGCGCGCGTGTGTGTGTGTGTGTGTGTGTGTGTGTGTGTGTGATGAGTCACTCCCCCCAGCAGCACGTGGCCTTTCCAAGGGAAACACTTACTCATAACCCACCTCCACTTTTTTTGCTCCCTCTCTCTCTCTCTCTCTCTCTCTCTCTCTCTCTATATTCTCCCTCTCCTTCCATCTCTCCCATTCTTCTCTCCTCTTTGTTAATGAATATTATTTATTCCCCCACTCTCTCTTTCTCTGGCTCCGGAAATTGAGAGGGGCCGAGACACATCCATTCACGAGTCCAGCTGGCTGCTCTTGAGTGGTGTGGATCCTCTCATCCTTTGTGCTAAGATTGGCCCCTATTGTACAGCCCTGACTCTCAGAGAGACCTCATCCCTCCCTTCCTGAGTCCGCCCTACACACACACACACACACACACACACACACACACACACACACACTCAGTCACATATACACTCACATTTAGACATACACACCCAAGACGGCCGCTTTCATCATCCGCATGCATGATTGTCTCCTCCCACTTTTTCAATCAAGGGCCTATTCAGACCTCAGCACTGTCCTCGCCATTCGTCCTTTCCTCTGTATCTGCATGTGTTTGTACGTGCGTGCCTGTGTGTGTGTGTGTGTGTGTGTGTGTGTGTGTGTGTGTGTGTGTGTGTGTGTGTGTGTGTGTGTGTGTCTGTTGCTGATAATAGCTTCTTATATGAAGGACTGAACCTGCAAGAGGCAATTATAGTTACGTATGTGGCATGCACACTCACTCACCTTTGGGAAAGACAGAGAGAGCAGAGCAGATTGAAGATCACATGACAGATATGTGCACCTGGTCTTGAAGGGCCTGGTCTTCTGTGTGACTGTAAACCAGTTCTGAGGAGAGAGAGAGGAAGAGATGATTAAAACATAAACGAAGTTCAAACCTGAATGGATGAAAAGACAAGAGGGGATCGTGCCTGAAATACAATACACTCCAAGAAAGATTGAGTCACAGCTCATTGGAATGCCCTCTATGGAAGACAACAACAATACAACAACAAAGATACTCCATTCTCAAATCTCTGCATACCTATATTAGGTTGCACAATCATGCCAGACAAACAATCCACGAACCACTAAAATGCACAATCCACCTTTAAAAAAGCTGAGTCTCTTGAGTCCGTCGTCTTAGCAGTTCCGCAGAATCACGTTAAATATCACAAAGGATATTTGACCAACTCATAGTCTCTCTGCGCCTGTCTGCATTTAGCACATTTGGTCATCATCCGCCGTGCAAACAGTGGCATTGATCTGGCCAGTCCCCTCATGCGATCAGATGGATGAGGAGGAGAGGAGAGGAGGGGAGGGGATGGGAGGAGAGCAGTGGGGGAGGAGGCTACACTTTGTTTCTCTCAACATTTACAACAAAACAAGAACCCATGCGCCACTGTGGCCCGATTCATTTACCGACTGTCCAACAAACAATAGATTGCAACCACTGGAAAAAGCTCTCTCCCACTCTCTACCGAACCACTTTCTCCCCCTCTTTTTCTCTTCTCTCTCCCTCTCTTTCTCCCGCTCCCTCTCTGTGAAGGTGGTTTGAAGTGATGACGTGACTGAGCCCGGCATTCAGGTAACCAGGGAAACGGACACACTTGCCTGCAAACACACAGGCATATAGAACAGCTGAACATTCAGCTCTCGCATTCGACCACCCCTCTATCTCTCTCTCTCTCTCTCTCTTTTTTTTCTGTGGGAAATAGAGAGCAGAGCGGAGTCGTGGCGGCATCAGAACGAGGGGCTGTGGGAAAGCAGAGAGAGGAAAGCTCCAGGGGGAAAACCAACGTCACCGTCACAGTTCCACATGGATAAATAAAATGTAACAAACGGTGGTTTTACAATAATGGTGGGGGCAGAGGCTCTCTTGTGAAAATATAATTGCACTGCATCCAGACTGCGGTCACACTCTGTAGTTTGTCTTTTGAGAGAAAGCATTTGTGAGATGTGTGGGTTTCAAGCTTCAAATACAACCAAATTCAGAGATACAGTGGTACAGTGTATATGGAATTGTCTGTAGTCTATATACTTCATAAATGCTGCATACTCTCTCTCTCTCTCTCTCTCTCTCTCTCTCTCTCTCTCTCTCTCTTCTCTCTTATCTCTCATAGACTCACAAACACACCCACATACACCAAATGACCAGAAACAGAGGAATTGTTGTTTTGTTTAACCATAATCCTTTCAAACCACATTCCATTTGATTAAGTGATTTTTCTAAATATCCATCATCGTAAATGTAGAGTGTAATTGCTCCTGAAGAGCTTTATTTACCTCATCGTTTGATGTTATGTAAGCCATTAGATCCATCATTATCAGAATGACCGGAAAATAATAACTATGCAAGGCCACAACAATAACAAATTAAAAAAATTAAACACCTCAGAACATTGTGGACAGATATCTCAGTGCAGAATTAGTGTGGCAGATACAGTTAGCTGTTAACGGAGATAATAAGGATTAATTATAATAAGGAGGTGGCTGTTAGTTGGCTGTTTTGTGCTTTTCTAGCCATTTACACAGGCTCTCCAGGGGCCTGTTGTTGGTAATGTGCTTGGAGGCTAAATAGGAAGAGGCAGAAGCAGAGAGAGGAACTGGTTCCCATAAGGGCCCAGTCCAGAGCTGGAGCAGTCAGTGTGGCCCCGGGGCACCACGCAAATACAGAACAGACTCTGCCTGGCATCTGCGTACGCACACACACACACACACACACACACACACACACACACACACACACACACACACACACACACACACACACACACACACATACCACATGCATACAAAAACACACACATACAGAATTTACAGTAAACACAGATACAATCGCACATAAAAACTCTATATACAGAAACACAAAAAACATGACAAAACACACAAACATACCCTAACACACACGCATGTGTACACACACACACACACACACACACACACACACACACGCACACACAGATGATGTAGAGGGAGATGAGAGTGTGGGTGAGCAAAGAGAGACAAGAAGAAGTGCCCAGATAAGAGAGATACAGCAGAGCCAGAGAGACAGAACGCCAGACAAATGCTTTGCTCTGCTTGCAAACCCAGGCTCCTTGAGGTTAACTGCTTGTTAAAAATCAATTTCTCCAAACGCATGCTGCTCAACTCAACCAGTTCCCTGCCTGAGGTCCAGGCAAGTGTGTGTGTGTGTGTGTGTGTGTGTGTGTGTGTGTGTGTGTGTGTGTGTGTGTGTGTGTGTGTGTGTGTGTGTGTGTGTGTGTGTGTGTGCACACAAAACTCTGCTCCAAAGGGAGGCTGATGTGGTCTCGGGCACATAGTGGACATAATTCTGCATGTGAATAGAGGAGCAGCCAACTAAAAAGCTGAATAATAAGGTTTACATCTGGCTCATGAATTATGGATCTGAATTTGTTGATGAACACTTGCCTTTATTGGGTGAATACATCAGCTGTTGTTTTTCCAGAGCCACATTCATAATAAATGACTGAACAGGGAAAACGTCATTGTAATCATGCCATCCAGGTGCTGAACAACCACTTGGGGGTGGGGGGGGAGAGTAAAAAGAAAAGAGTTTGCTTAATATTATGAATTTCAATCAAAAAAGAAATATGTATTCCAAATAATATCTCCAGTGCTAAAAATCACAGGGAGCTGTGAAATCTCTGCTACAAACTACAGCCAGTCTCCTTGGCGGAGAAGAGTATGAATCAGAAACTGGTATCCCACACACTCCTCACAAAGCTTTTTTCAACAACAACATGCTGTAATGTGCCTAAGCAGTTGGGTTCTTGTGGGTTGGCCAGAAACAGTGTGACACTTTTTTTTTTTGTCAACGCCAACACAGTGCCTTCACACTTAAGCGATGATCAACTCTTCGTCCCTCGTTCTCACATCCCTATATAGCTCTGCCACCAAGTTACTGTATACGCTGAAAATATTCCCCTACAGGCCCCTACAGTACAGAAGGTGCCGGGGCGTGCAGGATTCATATCAGCTCACTGCATTCATTATTGTTCCTTTGTTTATAAACCTCTGGTCTCAAAGAGCAGGCCAGATATACCTCACAATCATTAATGCTGCTCTGCATTGTTTGCATAGGCTTTGATAGTTTATATTCCACTCACCTCCACACTAACAGCACAAGTATTAAAATGAAAAGAAGGAGTTGTCAATGGAGAGAGTTTACTGTCAAGTCAAAAACTACTGTTTTGCCTCGGAGCAAAATTCACATGTGATATACAGTATTTTTGCAGTACCGATACAATGCTAATTCTTGGTATATCCAGTCAATGGAATTAATAATTTTGAGAAGCAGTGTCTCACAAGTACACACTTTATGCCAGTTTTGACCATGAACACAGGTGACATGGAATAAGGAATAACTCCATAAAGTTTACCTAATAACATACTGTAGACAGAGTGTGCAGAGACTATGGGGACGAAAGAAACTACTTCAAAACAACAAAATCCTCTTTACCAGAGTTGAATTAAATACAAATTTATGAAATCAAAACAACCAAGACGTGTGGACCACTACTAATCTCTCCAGTGATGCTAATGACAAATGAAAACAGCTGTTGGTGACTGCTAAGGCAGCCGCACACGGAACTCGTGTTCCCAACACTCTCAGTGCATGTGCTCAAACATGGCCTGTTTATATGAGCTTGTTTAAAGGAGGTCGTGCGACGTGCATTAAGAGATTACATTTTCATGACAGCTGAGGCAAATCTGCATGGTTGCCCTCTTTGCCACCCAAACTCTCTCCTCCTTTTTGCTCTTTGCTCACACATTACTGTATCAGCTTCTGAAGGGCAACCCCAGGCTACAGTGTGAGGACTTGTTTTTTTGTTTGTTGTTGTTTTTTTTTACATAATATCATAGACACTGTCCCTGATATGTCATGATGGAGGTTGGGAGTGACCCCTCTGATTATTCCTGTTTGGCTGACAGAGACTGAATGGAGCAATGGCAGACCAGGGGACAAGCCCTTGGCTCTTCACTTACAGCAGGGAGTAAACCAAGCCTGTCACTATTCCCTGATGGATGGAAGCATGACATTGATTTGTAGGAGGTCCCGTTTGTTTACCACTGATTGAAATGAATAACAACATGAGGATGCGCTGCTTCTTTGTTGGTTAACCTCTGTGTCCCGTCAGTCACGCGGGAGGAGGAGAAGAAGAAAAGAAATCCTGCTATTTTTTCGCTTTTTTCCACTCGTGGGAGGCTCATATTTTGAAGTGGTCAGGAGATTTTGGTCTCAGATTACGATGCCACGTGTAAAATCGTGCTGAGCTGAATCAATGGGATCTGCAATGATGGAGACTGTATATCTGTTTTCAGGGGGAGAGTGAAGCTTGCAGTACATCCCTGCACACAACACACACTACACTAAAGAACTGCATAATGTTGAAATGCTTCACAACCAATATGACACATGGAACATGTACACCCCAAAACATTCTAAGGCGATTCTTAGGTGATTCTACATGGCAATGGGTCTCTATTGATGATTCTCTCACATTTACACATGTTAAAAAAAAGAGAGTTTCCACTGATTTCTCTCAATTACATAACATACGCTGACCTCCACGATCTAAAAGGCAATGGACCATGTCCTTTCATCTAACTGCCAAGTACTGTACTCCTCTAATGTGTGTGTGTGTGTGTGTGTGTGTGTGTGTGTGTGTGTGTGTGTGTGTGTGTGTGTGTGTGTGTGTGTGTGTGTGTGCAGTTTCTCTGCATACATGTGTACAAAGAGGGGAGAGAGAGAGAGAGAGAGAGAGAGAGAGAGAGAGAGAGAGAGAGAGAGAGAGAGAGAGAGATTGCCCTGGTAATAAAATGAGCTCTTGTTAAGCATAGTACCATATGCTAAGCCCAACAACAGCTCCCACAATAAGAAAGACACGCTGATGAAAAACAGTGGCACTTTACAAAGGGATGCAATTCTCTGAGAGCTTTACACTGTACTCTTGTACATGTAAATATTGACATAAGCCGCACACCTGTAAACACGTGTTGATATCTGGTAAATATAAATAATATAATATTATTTACTGTGCACACCGTTGGCATACAATAGAAGAAATATTCAGTGCATACAGACACATATACAGTACAGCACATCCACACACACACACACACACACACACACACACACACACACAGAGATGCACACACCCCCACTTCCCAATGAATAAGGCATGAAGATCATTGACTTGCTTTGCTCACTGAAGATGCGCTGTTTGATAAGCATCCACACACATTCACAGAAAAGCATCCAAGCACACTGAATCAAACGCCCGCTAACAAAGACAATGAGCGAAAGAGAAGAGAGAGAGAGCACACGTGAGTGAAAGGGAAAGACCAAAGGGCTGGAGAGAGACAGAAACAGAGAGAGAAAGAGAGAAAGAAAGAGAGAGAGAGAGAGAGAGAGAGAGAGAGAGAGAGAGAGAGAGAGAGAGAGAGAGAGAAAGAGAGATGTGTGTAGGGACACATGCATCAACACTCTTACCTATCGGCCAGGAGTAGATGGAAGGAATGAGAGCGACGGGTCATGAAGCATCATTTATATTCACATCACAGAGAGCAGCGGAGCAGTGCGGAGGACGAGAAGAGAAGAGAAGAGAGGAGAGGAGAGTAGAAGAGAAGAGAAGAGAAGGAAGAGAGGAATGGAGAAGAGAGGAGGAGAGACAGGAGGAGAGGAGGAGAGAAAAGGAAGGTAGCGCTGGAAGATCAGGCGGGAGATGATGCCACCGAGGAGAGGCACTCTCTCTCTCTCTCTCTCACTCTCTCTATCCCTCTCACTATTTCTCTCTCTCTCTCTCTCTCTCTCTCTCTCTCTCTCTCTATACTCCACTCTGTGCGCCAGACAGACCCCCTCCCCCTCAACTCAATGCTCTGCCTACTAATAGGATAGAGAGAGGAGTCTGATGCTGCTTACTATCTCTCTCTCTCTTTCTCTCCCTCTCTCTCTCTTTCTCTCTCCCACTCTCTCTTTCTCTCTCTCCTTTCTCCCTGCATTTATTTCTCTCTATCATTGTAACTGTATTTTCTCCTGAATCTGTGACTGTTTTTTCTCTGTTTTGACAAGGCTATAGGCAAGTATTGCTGCTGTGCCTCTGGCATTGGTGTCTTTATTTCTTTGTTTGCTGGATAGGGTAGAACTGCAGACTGTTTAGGTAGCTAGGTGTCTGTTCTGTAGCCTTGGCAACCGAGTGGAGGGAAGAGGAGGAACAGAGCGGGAGGGAGAAAGAGAGAGAGAGAGAGAGGGAGAGGGAGAGAGAGAGAGGGAGAGGGAAAGAGGGAGAAAGGGAGGGGAGAAAGTGTGTGTAGAGGATGAACAGATATCACGATTGAACATCTCTAAGCAATCTCACCCAGTCATAATGTTGCCCTGCCTGGCGACATGACAGTGCTGCAGTCTGAACTGCTGGCTTCTCCTGTTACAATCCCCAGTGTAGGTCATCACAGTCTTCTGCTCCTAACACATACTCTCTCTCTCTCTCTCTCTCTCTCTCTCTCTCTCTCTCTCTCTCTCAGTTATACAGTCTCAGTCACACATATACACACACACCCACACATACACACACTTGTACACACTTAGTGTACAATCATATACATGCAAATAAGTGAGAAAACATGCTCTGAGAGATCATACATCACATAAAGTCATATACCATATGTGGTATAAGTAATTTGTCAATGCATGAAAAAATAAAAATATATGTGCGGACATAGAATAGAACAATCCATTCACTCACACACACACAAACACACACACACACACACACACACACACACACACACACACACACACACACACACACACACACACACCTTCACACACATAATGGAAGTGGTCCATTTCCCTCTTGCTCCTTGGCACTTCTCTGTCTCTATTTCTGCACATGTAAAGTGACACAGAACACACCCACTCTCCTGCAGCATGCATGTATGCAGTCAGACTCATCATCATTTCTCCCTCTCTCTCTCTCTCTCTCTCTCTCTCTCTCTCTCTCTCTCTCTCTCTCTCTCTCTCTCTAACGCCCTCTCCCCTTATCCTAACCAACTCTGGTGCCCTTCATCCTGATCCCCACCAGCGAAGGGAGCGACGCCAGGAGGAGGAGATGCGAGGAGCATGAATGGGAATGTGGTGCATGAATGTGGTGAGGCAAGCAAGCAAACAGGTGCTCTGGAGCGACACTCCATCTCAGCCAACCCAACCGGCGGGAGGAAAACAAAACAACAACAACAAAAAAGAACAGCACCATTTTGTAGGTGATTCTTTTGGCATTTACGCCATTCACAGAAGCCTGCATGATTATGTTTAAAGTTAACACATGATGACATGATCCATAATAAGAATTTCTTGATTAAAAAAAGTGATTTCAAAAAAAAAGTTACCTTCATGCTCAATGAGAATAGGCTACTTGCCTTCTTAGCAATGTGCAGGCATCAGCTCTACCTTCCCTTCTTTCTTCTTCTTTCTATCGTGTAAGAAAGTCAGTAAGTTGTGGCAGTAGCAATGAAATCCCTGTATTTATTTGACTGATGGAAAAACAAAACACTGATGTGCACAACAAGCTACCTCACAGCATTGAGCACTGAGAAACCAAAATGTTCCCCACAGCATTAACAGACGCCATCTAGTGTTTAAAAAGGGTTACATCAGCCTCTATCTACAGACTACATGATAGCCATAAAAAAGACAATGAAAGCAAAACATTTATTGATAGGGAAGTGAAAAGGAAAACATTAACTTCATATCACCTTATTTTCTCAGTAGTAGCCCCTGCTTTACTTTCATTTAGCACAAATGTCATCCATGCCAAAGAAAAAACGCAAAAGCATGTCACAAAATGAGCTTAAATAATCATTCCAATTAACAGAAACTTTGACTTTTCATTTGCTTTTCATTGCAATTGATGGAATTAGAGAGTGCCCCCCATCTCTTGCTTTATGTAAAAACCCATGCCCCACATTCCTAGTCTTTAAAAGACAAAAAAAGCGCAAGAGCTCATTTTCCTTTGTGCAAAGACTGAAGGGGAGGGTGATAGCTAGTTTTGGAGCATTTTTGTTGACAATATGAGTAGCCTTGTCTCTGAGGCTAATGAGTGGGGTGGGGGGGAGGGGGGAGATAGCAAACTATGACTGTTGTTACGCCCAAACTCTAGGGACTCCCTCAGCTGTGGAAGGCAAAGTTTCCCTCAACTTCAGATCATGCTTCTGATACAATGGTCAACAGGGTCATTCTGACAACAAGACAGTAGAGGTTTCACTTCACACTGACTAATTTCAGAATATCAGAAAGCGACAGACACCAAGATAAGCAAGGCTATATTGACACTGAGAGAGGAAGGCAAGAGTCAGAAAGAAACAGAGACAGAAAGAGAGAGAGAGAGAGAGAGAGAGAGAGAGAGAGAGAGAGAGAGAGAGAGAGAGCAGCAGACAGAGAATAAAGAAAAGGAGAAGAGATGAGCTTGCATCTCATGATCATTGGTAAACTTGTGTCATATTCTCTCTTACACACACAGACACAAACTCTTAACTGCACATTCTTACCCAGTTTAGTGAAGGGTGGCAATGAGGAAGAAAAGCGTGTCAGGAGCAACAGCTGTGATCTCTGCTAAGACAAAGTCAAGTGTTGGGAGGCAGTTGAGAGAAACGAACAGCAGGACAAGCAAGACTGTAAAATTCTAGTGTCTTAGCAGTCTTTACAGTAGGAATCACATTGTGCTTTCAGACTCAGAACCTTAAGTTCTGTGTTGTGCGTGGACTGGTTCAAGAGAAGAATAGGTGGCCTAAGTGGATGTTTTTTATTATCATTACAGAGTTTATTTATTTTTAGTTGTGTATTGTTTGCTCAATACTCAGTACTGCACAGAAATTGTGCAGTGTGAAATAGAATGAACATAGAGCATGTACATTCATTGACAGGATGTATTGAAAAACAAAAGCGTAAATTTAAAGCAATGTCCCACAAATCCATGATCAGCTATTACAGATTTCAGATTTATCTGGTGGCCAGGTTCACCATCATATGTAGTGTGGTGCATGTGAGCTGAGCTGTGAGTTAGCTTCCTAATTTGAATGGCCAGCCACTGTTGCTTATGTCATTAGAGGCATATTGTCATCACTCATGTTAACCAAAGCGTATCTGTTTGCCTGCATGTTTGTACACAGAGATAGGCCCAGAGAAAGATAAAAGCACAGGAAGTGAAGATCACAACCATGACAGAGAGAACACATAGCTTGTAGCCAAATGGTTCTGAAGACAATGGGGGTCTTTGAGGAGACATTTTGAAGGTTGTAGATACAGTAGCTGCAAAATGTTGGGCTTATACTGTATTTTACCTGCTCTGTTCTCATGGTTGTTTGTCAGGCACTATTGCTAGCCTGGGAATTCCCATGCTCCTTTGCTCGCTTATTTCATTTCACTCTGCAGAGGAGCATGGTGACTATGGCCGTTTTTCTCGCTTACTTTCGGTATCCAATCGCAGAACAAAAAGGGATTTGTACGGCCCTCGATTGCATTTTACGTCACGTGGTGGCTCTGGTATTGGCTCCGAGGTATGTACAGACGCTATGATAGACATTCGTAGCGCCCAATAAACGGCTATGGACAATTGTAAACGATGCTTCCGCTACGAGAAATGCAATAGGTAGGTCCCCAGACTAAATATCACTTGTGATTTTAGTTTGGCATTCGCCAGGCTACACTATTGCATCATTAGAGGCATATTATTATTGTCATCACTCATGTTAACCAAAGTGTGTCTGTTTGTCTGCATGTTAATGCATGATGAACTACAAGAGACTGAGAGGACCAAGACAGGTTTTGGTCTAATTTATAGCCTGGATCTTCTTAACCCGTTTATTCCCATCAGATCAAAGTCCAGCTTGATTAATCTTCATGAACCCCTACAAAAACATACAGTAGGTGTCACAATTAATGATGGAAAAATTATTCCTTCTCTTAAGATATAGTGTTACTGCAGTCACCAAGTTGGCCTATAGATTTGCAATTTGCATTGTACAGTATTAGGAAAATCAGACCCTATCTCAGAAGGATGCAACTCCTTGCAGGCTGCATGCCATGGTTCTTTCTCTGTTGCTATATCTAGGGTTAGGGTTAAAGTAAGGCCTTGTCTGTAAGGTGCCATTAAGGGCAAAAAAAAATACAATCAAGCTTTCTAAACATGACTATAATGAAATGTTGTGTCTGACCTCCCTGCAATTTTGTTGATTCAGAATGTAACAATGTGTTTTTTTCTTGGTCAGCAAAAAAAGATACAGTGCAGGTAACTCTTCTACTGACTGTTCTCACTGTGGACTACAGGACAGTAACTGGGCGGTGAGCTCAATCCTAATGTGATCTAGCTCTACTAGCCACACACTCACTAGCATTTTCAAATGAATGCTTGCTGTGCCAGTCAGCCAACAATTCAGAGGCCACAATGAAGTTGATGACGAATGAACTATTGTTATATGAAGTTATATAATAAGTCATACAATTAATGAATAAATACATAAATAGTCCAGGGTGCCATTTCCCTAGTTGTGGAAGTGTGTGTGTGTGTGTGTGTGTGTGTGGGGGGTGTTATATGAAGATATTGCACATTTGAAAGGGAAAGGGTTATGTGGATATTGCACATTTATAGTACTGTAGTATTTATAGTACTTCAATAGAAATGTAACACAGACATGTTTCACAGAAATGCCACATTTGTCAAAGATATGACGTATAAGTACACATTTTTCAAAGATGTAAGCAAACATATTTCGTCAAAAGTGCCAGATGTGTCACAGCCACAGGCCTACTTTAACACTGGCTTCACACACAGTGAGGTGAGGTGGTGGGTAGTGTTTAACCAGTAGACTATTTTTGTTTTGCCCTCAGTCTGACTTTGGCTGGAAAGGAACTGTTAAAAAGATCATTAATAGGCCTAATAATAAGATAATATTGATAATATTTTACTATTTTTCAATAGCAATGTCTATTGTATGTCCTACCATTAAAGAGGTAAAAACAAACAAAAAAAAAACTACATGGTTACATGCAAAGTAACCTATTGCAATAATGGTAGGCGAGGCTACTTTTGGCTAGGTTACTTGTCATTCTCATTTTTTCCTAAGCAACAAATTCTGACACTGTAGCCACTAATGTGTCTATATTAGTGTCTACAAAGCATTAGCAAGTCGTCTACAATGTTTCATATTTTAGAACACAGCTGATTTAGCCTACAACTTGAGCAGTCAAGGAAACATGGTATGTGTGGGATAGGCTACAATAAGTTTAAAAATATGCTAAAATTTACGACTCTTTTTCTACTTTTTCACAAAGTAAGGCTATGGCATATTTGCTGAAAGTGTAGCGTGAAGCTACGATCAAATTAAATAGCTTCAAGAGAGTTTAAATGGGTTAATAAATCTCGTGCGAAGCAGCCCACGACCTTGAAGTGCTAGAGGGGCGGGCCACCGGCTTTCTGAAGTCCCTCTCTTTCAAAAGTTGGTGTTCATGTCATTAGTTCGCTCTGCTCCACCCCGAAAGTTTTCTCTGTTAACACTGAGCGTTCGTGTATCATCCAGCGGGGAAACGAGCACCTGAGTCGCGGAGCATAGAGTCTGTATCATTTAGATGTTCATTAAGAAAAGTTTCATAAGTTTCGAAGACAAACGACAGGGGAAGAAGTTAGCTGAAGGAGAAAAAGGAATCCAAGTCCGTCAGACATGGTCGGACAAACCAACTAACTTGTGTCACTAAGTAACTGTCCTCAACAATGAGGTGTTTACAATCATTCGTCCGGGTATTCTTCAAGGTTGCTGTCTTACTTTTAGCTGTAAAGGTAAGTTATGTGTTTCTAACTTTTTACTGTGTTTTGGTCGTTTAGTCTGGCATTATGGTCAGACCCTCCCTCGCTAATGGCAGTCTGGCTGTTGATACAGGTGGGATAGTGTAGGATAATGTAGGATACAGCAGCCTATGGTTAACTACAATTAACAATTAACTTCTGAAGGCCTGTTTAGTGTAGACATGTAAGTGTTTATTCACAATCTCCTGAAATAATAGATCGTGATTGACATCATTTTGCATCTTTACATGTAATTTCAGTAAATGTCATTTTCATGTCAAATCAGTGGATGTCATTTTATAGAAAAGTTAAGATAAGCCTACCTTTTAAAATCAAAGTGTAGCCTAGTGTAGAGCTAAAGTGAAGATGCTGGATTTTTTTTTTTAATGCAGGTTATGTAAAGATATTGTGTTTATAGTGTGTGTGTGTGTGTGTGTGTGTGTGTGTGTGTGTGTGTGTGTGTGTGTGTGTGTTTATAGGTGTTTGCATGCATTGCACTCTTAATTATCTGTTCCAGTGGCAAGTTCTGTAGCCTGCTGTAACAATGGATATTTTCCATGAAGTGAACTGTTAACCAGAAGTTCACTGTATCTATGCAAATATCTGGAGGTGGTGGTGGTTTCATATCTTCATAGGCCTGAGAGGCCTGTAGTGGCTTTGGCAATGATGCATCATGTCCATTGCAGTTGTGGTGTTACACCACACCCGATGCTGCCAGGTTTAGGCAATGATTGCTTTTTTGTTTAGGTGTGTTTGGGATGTTTAATGGATCATTTCACATGCAAAAGTTGTCAATATGGGAGACTCAAATAAATTGCCTATCGATCTATAATATTTCAGTTCAGATAAACAAAAATGAATTGGGTAAAATGGAAATGGCTCCTCAGACACAATGCAGATTGACGTTTGCCAGTTCCCCTCAGAATTCTATTTAGAGTAACAAAAGTGAAGATCGCTAAACAGCAGTACAACCCCCAAGCCCCTTTCAGTCACACTTCAAGAGTGTGTAAACAGTGTGGTTAATAATGTCTGCACATGTCACTTTCAGCCGTATACACACTTCGAGTACACATTTGGCTAATCAGACGCCCCCATACACCTAACTAGGTGTTGGAGTCCTACCAATTTTTTTTTTGGACACACAGATATCTGATAGATAAAACATCAGAAGCCTGCCAGCGTTCAATGTCACCACCCCCAAATCCCCATTTAACCTCAGATCCTGACCTTTCATTATGTAACAAGCAGACATTTCAATGACAAGGAGATCTGGTTGTAACTTATTGGCACGCAACAGCTTGATTAGAGATGTGCGCTTATGGAATGAAAAGCTGTGAATCCGCCAACAAATTATCAATTTTGTTTAATAACTTAAAGACAAAAAAACTGTTGATGATATTCCTACTTGTCATATTACTAACCCCACTTTTTTCTTAATGAAGACGTTTTTCCCCAAAATGTGATCAGATTTGGATTTTATGGATAGGTTTAGATTGTATTTTTTTTTTTTTTTTTTAAGTCTTGAAGTTCCATACAATGTCATACAATTGAAGTTACTATAACAAATACATTACTGTTTCAGTCTGCTGTTCAGTCAGCTTGAATCACTTAACATTAAAGGGTATGATTATGGATTGTGACCTCTGTATTATTTCCATAAGTTTACGGTTTTTAAATCTAAATTGTGGACAGAGGAGTCAATACTGTAGCGATGTTTACCCCGCTACCTGATTTTTTTTTTTTTTTAATCCTTGATGTACCCTGCAGTCTACAAGTAATGACCCAGGAAAGTACAACGTTTTGCATACATGTCCTGAGAAATTGACGCCCAGCCAGTCGAGGCAACATCAACTGATAGACTGTTAAACGAGGGGAACATTGTGACGTGGATATCTCCACATCGCAGGACTGTCTCGGAACAAGGAAAGGGCAGCTTTCCTTATTCCTCTTAAACAGTGCCCTGGCCTTGCAGGCCTGCGCATACTCTATGTGGGCTTGCCTCTTTTGTGTGGAGAAGAATACTTTGACATTTATGAGGGATTCTGAGCAGATTCTGAGTTTTGTTTCTGTGCGACCTCCTGCATACTTTCAGGCAACATTTGCATAAGCACTTGCACTACATGCGTGAATGCATAAAGTGCATACACTGCATGTTCAAATTTTGTACCTCTTGGTACTGCTTCACTTCCCTTTGTAGTTATTTGAACTGAAATGATCATATTTCCGAACCTTCTTCTTCTTCCCAATATCAGTGTTCACTGAAAACACATTTTCTGTCAGGAAAAGAAGTCCATCATTGTAAAAAGCAATGGGATATTATAGCCATGATGAAACAGCAGTTACCTCTACAGCCTTACTGTAAATGACTACTGCTATCACTCTGTGAAGTACAGTAAACATATGCAGTAAACAAAGTGATTCTGCCTTCATATTAAAATATTTTATATTTTATCCACTAGCTGATTTTTTTAATGAGTACAAATGTTTGACTTCAGTAGAATGTGCAGAGTGCTTGGTTAAATGACTAGTCTCACAATGCCTCCCCTCCAAAACTCTCTATCTTTTCCAGCTGTCTAGTAATAAATTAGGTCAAACATTTAGCATTTTTTAAAAATGAATTCTGCATGTTAATTCCGAACACAAAGAACTCCAGTAACCATGACCCATGGAAATGGGAATCCATTCTTTTCCGCTGCTCAATGCTGTCATTGTGTGGAGATGGAACGCTGGGATCCTGTGTGCCTTCAAACAGGGAAGAGAGGCAGTGTCTATTTAAAATAGCCAGTACCAACTTGAAAGGTCAGAGCATTTAAATCAGATTGCCATTGCGAAGATTGTTTATGACTAAATTAGCTAATTTAACGATCTGACTGAATTAAAATTGTGCATATAAGTCACTCTATGACTTGGTATGACTGTGGCTGCTTTAAGTATACTGTAGGTTTTGTTTCTCTAAACCCAGCATCACTCATTTTGTCCTATCCATGTTTGAATAGCTTGTTGTGGCGATGGCTCTGGCATGAATGAAACACTGGTTTCCAGGCTTGATTTGATAAGTTTAGTGGCTGTCTTATGCTCCTTTGAGAGTGAACTTCTCACTGAAGCCGTAAAAGTGCACCAGACCGTCTTAGTTTTTGCCAGTGCAGCAGACTTCACAAGCTCTCAGCTGCCACTACTGCTGTCTCAAACTGAGCCAAACACCCACACAGGCAAGCAGCCGTGACGTAGTGGGTTTGTTATCACCTCGGTACAATTTAATTGGCGGGACAAATCACTGACTTTATCAGCGGTGGAGACAGACAGTCCACTGATCTGTCTTTTTGGATGGAGCACATTGGTCAGAGGAGCAAATGGGTTTTTCTGCCCCCCCACTCCCCACCCCGCCCTGCCCCGCCGCTTGTTCTCTTTTACTGCCACCATGCAAATGTGCAGTCTGCAGGTATGAACGGCGCGTTTGCATGTCCCTTTTAGCTGCATTGGGCACTGAAGTCCGAGCAGGAAGTACGGGTCCGATCGGTTATACAATTACGGCCGATAGAGATCTGCAGTTAGTAAGAGAGGCCCTGGCTGAGGGACAAGAAAGGAACAGCTCCACTGTGAAATATCAGATCTTATTTCCTTAGCCCAAGATGGGCCTGGTGATATATGGCTGGACCGGGCCATGTAGGTGAGAGGAAAGAGGAGGGTTGAGGAGTTTTGGTTGGCCTGTGGAGAGTAGGACTTCAATCAGTGCCAGCTGGTTACAAGACAGACAACTAGAGGAGGCTTTGATCTCTCATCAGCAGCATCATCCCTTTCTAGCTTTTTGACATTGCCAAACGCAGTTCTCATCTAACCTGAACAGAGATTATTCGCTACAAAAAAGCCAGATTCTCCATTGATGCATCATGTTTGATAATACAAGAACATGAGCGGCACTTCAATCATTCATGCAGTGAAGACATGGTCTATGCTACAGAAATTTTAAGTTAAGTGAGTGTTTGTCTCGTCCAGCAATGAAAATCAGTAATTCTTAGTGTGTCAATATTTTAGATCCTGTAATTCATTTTTTTAGGTTATGTCAGGGCCTAAATGTGTGACAGGGTTAAATGGCCTACATTAGTGGGTAAATACTAGAATAGGTGTGCTGCCTCATTCAGTATATTCCACATCCGGTTTTAAGACATCTAGGGCAGCCCCTGTTGTATATCAACAGAAAAGCAAAAACAAACTGAAACAGCTTAACTGTGTCTGAACAAATAACTGGAATGTTATGCAAATAAATAAATCATAATCATGAACTTATGCTGGAATGTTATGCCTCTCACACGAATCTGTCCGTACTTCAGTTATGTAGGGGAAGTTATTGTTCTGTCTAAGGAATTTGGTTGTCAGAACAAATTTGCTGACTCGAAGATACCATAGGTTATAGGTTATAGACTATAATTGTGGTTATAAAATGGATTTTGAATGGTGGAACAGAAACTGTGATGAAGCTTTAATTTACTAATCAAAGTTGTTGTCAGCTGCTTATAGAAGTTTTCACATTACTTTGTTATATTACCTAAACAGTCAGAGAGTCAGAGAATTGAACTTCATAGAAAAAGAAAAGGAAAGGAAATTTAACAATGCTGCCATTTTTTTTATTCATTCAGTCCAGTGTGGTCCAGTGGTACATACTGTACCATCACAGGGACAGTATATATTTCTTTCTTGTATAGCAGTCCTTTCCCCATTCAGAGCTCCTATCCAGGTACCCCCAGTGATGACTGAGTCAGAGAGGGTTGAAGTGGAGTCTAGTCCCTCTTAACAAGGGAGTGGTGCATATTGCTCCACATAAGCTTAGTCATAATCCCCTTCTCAGTCTGCTCTGGCCTAAGTGATATAATGACACTTAGTCAACATGCTTTGACTTCAGGAAAATACACAGAAATTTCTTTTCAAAGCTTGTCTCACGCAAGATTGGACATTTTAACACTGGTCACAAAGTTTCAAGTTGTCTTACTTTCATTTATAATGGAGAAATACCTCATCAGGCAGTCACTGAGGTGTCTGCAAACCATTGCTTTGTAACTCACCTTTGCACAAGAGCGATTTGTTCAGGCCCCTCGGATGTTGTCCTGCACACAGCAAACCATACAGCTACGCAAGTTCACCACAGGAAGGTAAAGCCCTGTGTCACAACATCTATACTGAAACCTCACGTGCTTTGTTTTTTTTGGTGATAACTTTTCAAGTTATTTGGCCATGGTTTTTGCCACTAGGGAATGTCCCAGTGGATGGACACATGACTATGTCTAAAGGTACTGATGTATTTTAATCACTTGTAATCATGCTGCCTTGAGCTATGACTAATATAGGTTAAGATGGCTAACCAAATGATGCATGTATAGCTACCTTACATTTCCTTTCATATACAGCCTATTGAGTAAGGTAAATATAGAGTTGAATAAGCATTGTTTCTGATGTCATGCCTGTGTTGTCTTGGCGGAAGAAGAAAGGGCAAAACCCTTGGCTAGTCATAGGCCTAACCCTCTTCCTGTGTGCGGCTGCTGAGAGGTTGATAAGGCTCGCTCAGCGCTGTCATCAGGCTGCTACAGAGTGCCTCTAGTCTGATCCAGCTCGCTGGCGGAAGCAAAAGCAAGACTATTGTTTTGCCACCACTCTGTTCTTTATCTTGATTGCTGCAGGTTGATTGCACCAATGCCACTCAATAAAACCAGAGAGAGAGGTTGAGCTTGGTGTCCTCTCTGTGGTTGTTTGCTGAAGAAAAGCAGCGGCAATTAAGACTTTGTCAGGGACTCACCCTGATTTGTAGAAGTTTCAATATATTAATATATATTTTTTTTGGCTCTCTACAGTAGCTTGACTTGTGAGCTAGACAGGACTTTACAGCCGCGATAGTGAGTGTAAGTGACAACTGAGCCGCTGTGGTTTTACATGGTCTGTGGTAGCTGACGAGGCAGCAACACTTAAGTTCCTCTTTAGTTTTTCCTTTATTTCAACAATGCCATTTCTTGCTGTGGGAATTTCTAGTCATGCTTAATGAACATTTGTGTAAAAGTAAGATGTTTGCTGTTTTGAATGCTGACACTGATGTATTCACTTCTGTGCCTCTTTCAAACTGATCCATTTCCCTCCAATGCACGCTATAAAGAAACGGTTAGTAGTTAACCTACACAAAACCATGGGTGCTGTTGTCCTTAGTGTCTTATGGTATAAGGTGCTATGTGTAGCCAATGGTGTGTTAGCAGTAGGATGAATTTAGGGATGAAATTATAATGGCCAGAAGAAAACCCCAGGAGTCAAGGCCTTCAGCCTTATTAAAAGCTCCTAAGAATGGAGACTAGATGCTCTGCTCTGGTTGTCAGTAAAGTAGCTGAAACTGACACTCTTCTGTAGCAACTGGACAAAAATTACACTCGTGGTTGCTTGTATTTTTGTATTTCCTGCCATATTCAAAGTTGTCGCTGCTTAAAAAGGGAAGGAAAAGTTATGTGTTGTCATGGACCATCGCATCCAGGATGGGGGGGGGGGGGGGGGGGTGGTTGACTGTAGTAACTGTTGCCAGTCTGAAAACCTTCCTTTCTAATGAAAAAAACCCTAAGAACTACTTTGTTTGAGAACAGGTATCTGTGTTATACTTCCTTTCAGACAACCATTGTTTAGTCATGGATACCAATCATATTTGTCTGATAGTCTATCAGTGTATTTGTTCCCTTTTTTCTTATGTCTTTTGTTGTTGCAAATACAACTGATGCTGTGACCTCTGAAATCTACCTAAAAAGATAACATGAAAAGATTTTGGAGAAGGAAATACAGTTATGCAAAACAAGATGTGCAAATCTGCAAGTAGATAGACCAAGTGTATCAGCCTTCTCTCGACCATGTGAAGGCTAATATTTACACACATTTCCTTTCATGCTTCTTTTGATTCGAGACCACAATAGCGTGCATGAACACTACAAACTTCAACAGTGGCCGGATACCCATATTCTGCCAAACCTACAGTAGGTCACTAGAACCTCTCAATGACTGAATGAGAAATATTAATCAGCGAGGGGCATGAAATAGATCCATGGTAGTTAAATCTTTGAGGGTTCAAGGCTTAGATCTCAGGTGGGGCAGTTGGATTCATGCATGTAGTGTGACGGCCCAGCTGTCAGTGCTGTTTTTTTTTTCTTGTTTGTTTGTTGGTTTGTTTGTTTGTTTGTTGTCAACCTGAGAGGTGACCACCTATTATATTTGGACTGAGAATTTGCTGTATCATAAACATTATGTTAATTCACATTGTTAATTCACATCACATATTAATTTATGTGATTTCCTTGTTTTTCTTTCAGGTTTCATATACACAAACATGTAAGTGCCTATTTCAAGCGTCTTCCAAGTGGTTCCTTTTTTATTTTTGTAATTATTTGTGTATTAAATTTTAAAATTTGCAATCTTGCTGACAATCCTCACTTGTTCTCTTGTTTTGAAGGCCAGTCTTGTCAATATAAAGCTACCACAGATATAACACAAATAACCATACAAGTGGCAGCTGATAGCTCTTGCCATGTTCACAATACCACCTACAACCAGACAAAGGGAACCATAATCATCAGTGACCTTACACCAGGAACCACATACTCGCTCACTATCAACTGCACCACAGAATGCTGTTCCAACTTCACAACACGTAAGTTTGCATCTTGTTTATTCAGTTTTTGACAGTGATTGTATTTAATAGTCTTCAGATCTATGCTTCACAACAACAGAGTTTTTTTATACAAATCTTAATATACAGGATTTATATGGGTGAATTTTGAAAGAAATGAAGTCCAGCATAACGGGAAGACAAACTGTAGAGTCCGGATGTTGTATGTGAATCTGTTATGATCATGTCGTGAGTCCTCAGAAACAAAAAGAATTTCTTCCAAAAAACTCACCTGCCTCCTATTCCCCCTCCCTCCTTCCCAAATCCTTTTCCTGCACGCACAGAAGCGGTCACTCCTACAGTCACGCACATCAACACGACATCTGTGAATATCAGCTGGACAGGGCTCCCTTTTGCAAATACCTCGGTCACCACACGTAAGTCCCTGTTACTGTCTGTTTGGAGGAGAGCCGCACACTTTCTCACAAGCACCCCTCACACACACACACACACACACACGCACGCATATGAAACAAGCAGGAGCTCACAGGTGCCTCCCCCTCTCTCCCCCTCACCCGCTTTCTTGCACACACAGGCCCACAGGGTGTCAGAAACTTGACTGTCAGTACGGTCACATCCGAATCTGTGTCTCTTACTTGGGTCAAGGGCGAGGGCAAAAGTCCCTTCTTTAGAGTGCTTTGGAAAGATGTGGAGAACAATTTGAATGGAAGCAAAAGTACCAGTGACATCTCAGCCACGGTAGCAGGCCTGAACCCTGGTACTAAACATGAATTCAAGGTCAAATCAGTTGCGGCTGATAACCAGACTGAAAGTGAAGTGTCACAAACAAGCTTATCCACCCGTAAGTTATTATTTTGATCTTGAACTCTCTGACCGTTCAGTCCTGGGGTCTTCTTTGGATGGTTTAAGTCCTCCATATATGAATACAGTAGCTGCAGTTGGTTTGTTTATGAAAGTCTGCTTTGCTTAAATGGTGAATTAGTCTCCCTTTTTGCTTCATTTTTTTTACTCCTGCAGCCTGATGTTGGCACCAGTAAGTGCCAAAGGTCCTCCATCAGTGAAAAAAAAAATGGGAGGATTATGGCAACGTGTCGCCAAGTATCTAGACATGCTTTGAAGCATGGGAAGTGTTTCGAAATGTGTGGTGTATTTAAATAGTTTTCAGTTAAGTCATCTAAAAGATTGTTTATCCGAAACAGGTCCTGGTATCCCTGAAAACATCACAGCTACGCAGCAAGGGAGTGATTCTTTGACAGTGTCGTGGAGCAAACCTAAGGGTTCGGTGCAAAAGTATATAGTGTCCCTATATGGAAAATCGAGCCAGCATGTGTCGCATACTGACACTACAGCATCATTTGACAATCTCAACCCTGGAACTGTGTACAACTGTACAGTGACATCAGTACTTGAATCAGCGAATAGCACCTCAAACCCAGTTGAATTGGCTACGAGTAAGTAGAGGTCTCATTGAACGCTACAAACGTTTTCTACTGGTGTTGAAATACAGACTTTGTCTGAATATTCTTGCAACTGTGTTTTGTTGATAGTAATAGTAGAAGATAGTAAATACCCCTGTTGTGTGTTTCTTACCTTATTATTTTTTTTTCTCTCTCTCACGCTTCTATTCCTCTTTCATATATCACCTTACCCCCCTCTCTCTCTGTCTCTCTCTCTCTCTCTCTCTATCTATCTATCTATCTATCTATCTATCTATCTATCTCTCTCTCTCTCGCCTTCTCTCTTTTCCTCTCAGAGCCCAACCCTCCAGATTCTGTCAGCATCAGCAACCCGACCAACAACTCTATGCCGCTCTCATGGCAAGCTCCCATCAACATGAGTGGAGTAACAAATCTCTCTTATGAGGTGTCATACTCTCCTGGTTCGTCTGCAGTGACTGTAAAAGGAACCAATTACACACTGATAAATCTAGAGTCTGGGACACTTTATAAGATCAATGTGTCCACCATTGGGTCTCAGAACCTCAGGAGCACCATTGTGTATCTTGAACATTACACCTGTAAGTTTCACATTAAAATTTAAAAATTGTTACTGTATACCAATGAGTTGTGAGTTATGCCATTGGTAAAAAATTGGAGGTGGAGGACACCCAGTGATTTGGTTGATTTTGTCATTTCTTGGTATAGCTTACCTAACAACATGTCCTAACTGCAAGCAACGTGTCGCATGTGTGTGACAAAATTAATTCCTTCACTTTTGTTTTCCATTTGGCTGTCCTAATTGAACTGCGACTAGTAGTGTTGCTACGCTACACAACTTTTTGAAAACATTTTAGTCACTTGGTCCATTTCTATTTTAGTCGTGCAAGTCATGCTTCTCTCCCTAGAATGAATTGAGAATCGAATCAAATAGAACAGCATATTTAACGGATCCTATGTAGACCGTGAACACTGAACAGTCAGTGCTACATCATGACAACCTGACAGTCGCTAACAGTTAATCCTTATAGTACAGATAATACTGTACATTCACTAGCATGAATTAAATGGGATAAGCTGCTATATATCCTGTGTCTGTTTTCTTTTTACAGTGCCCAATCCTGTGATGAGTCTCATAAGCACCGCTCTGACTACCAGTTCCCTAAAACTAGACTGGGCCTATCCTCTTGGCTCTCAGAGTTACTACAACTACTACGTGCAAATTGTAGACTCTTCAGACTCTCCACAGAATGTGTCTGTAAACAGTGCTAACATTGCTGGTCTCAATCCTGGAGCGATATATAACTGTAGTGTCACAACCACTATATTAAGTAATATACAAGGACAGGCTGTCTATGTTTTTGGCTATACAAGTGAGTATTTTTGTACCATTTATGACTATTTACGATACTATCATTGCAGTGAAAAAAAAAGGTTAAATGTTTTAATGTAATTTTTATTTGATTTCGCTATATTTTTTTCTTTTCCAGAACCAAACAATGTAGTTGATCTCAAAGCAGAGGCTATCAATACAACCTATATTAGCCTCTCATGGACTCACCCAGCAGACCATAAGCAGTCCTACTCATATGAAGCAGAGGTTGTTGGTGTTTCCATTCAGAACGAAAGCACCTCTGGCAATAGCGTCATTTTTGACAGCCTGACACCAGGCACCAATTACACTTTCAGGGTCATCACCAAAGTAAATAATCAGCTATCTCAGCCCTCTGAGGTGTCAGCATTCACAAGTAAGAGCCCATTGGCTTTGTCAGACCTTGTTGTGTTGCAACTTGTTTATTACTTGTGTTTTGGCGAACTGGGACAACTTAGACAACCTCTGTAGCTTCTTGCTCTTTGAAACAACAATATTCTTATAGGGCCTCGTTCATTAAGAATGGGTGATGAATGAGGCCCATTGTTCTTTACTGCATGTTTCCTGTGACTGTAAATGGATTGAAATGAGATGTTTTGCTCTGCCTGTGCTTACTATTTACAGAGGTTGGGAAAGCAACGGGCCTGACAGCAGTTGGGACCACCACATCTATGAAGGTGAACTGGGTCAATCCCACTGGTAATGTAGCGGAGTACATCATCACCATCCACCAAGACCAGAGACTGATTGACAATGTCACAAAGTCGACCAACGAGGAGGTTACTTTTACGAACCTGCCTCCAGGCCAAATCTATACGATCACAGTCACCACCAAAAGTGGACCCTTCGAGGAGCTTTCAGACACAGTCCAAAATGCCACATGTACGTCTAAACAAGTCCTGTTCATTGGTTGCTACATTAACTTCATGGGAAGTTTCCACCAAAGGACAACCTAAGTTTAATCATGTCTGGGAAACCAGTCTATTTAGTTCCGCCATGAGCCATTATTCCTATAACTTATTGTACGTACTACAAAGCGAACATTTTGCTAAGATATTTCTTGATCTGTCCACAGACCCCAACCCTCCTAGAAACCTAAGAGTTGAGCAATACACCAACAGCTCCATTAGTTTGACGTGGGAAAAACCTCAAGATATGTCTGCGATAAACCACAGCTACATTGTGACCTACAGTTCCAACACACAAAACACAACACTGAATAACATCACTCTGAATAACCTGGCATCAGGCACAGAGTACAACATTACAGTGAAGACAGAGGCCGCTATGGGCTATGTGAGCACAGAAGTAACAAACAGCCAGTATACCAGTAAGTCTTCTACAAGTTCTCTTGCTCTTGGTCCTATGCACAAACCTATTTTTTTGGAGAGAACTTCAATTCTTCAATTTTTGTCATTCCTTAAGTTGTACTTCAATCTTAGATGCTCAAATTCTCTACACTTTTATTGTTGTTCACCAGCCATCATAATGTATAGTCTAGCCATGACTGATAGCACAGGCTCCATCCAAGGGGCAAAATCTGTGGTAGGATTTCAAACTTCCTCTGTATGATGAGTACGTCTACACAATTCTATACGTTCAAAGGAACGTGATTGGTCCAACCAAACCTTAGTAGAGGGCCTACTGAGGCCCCGTCACTCATGGCTGAGCAAAACTATTTGCTACCTCTAGTGTAAATTTCTAGGCTAGTTGTTCACAAATGACCATAGAAGTGTATTTTCAAGGCCTCTTTCATTCTTCTCCAGATCCTAACCCTGTGAGTGACCTGGAACAGGTTGGCAGCAGCACGGGGAACATAATCCTGAATTGGACTCAGAGTGACGCTAAAACGGGCTACATTTACAAAGTGAATGTAACCTATCTTAATGGGACACTGGTGAAGCAGCAGGGAGCCAACACAACCTCAGCAACCATAGGCGACCTGCAGTCTGGAATGAAGTACAGTGTCAGTGTCACCACTCAGTCAGCAGGGGGCACTCAAGCTTCACCCCAATCCATCATCGGGTACACCAGTGAGTCTGGTGTTCACAGCACCCCAATCATTTACACAGTATCTTTGTATCAAACAGTGTATCAGAAACAAAATGCTCATATTTGCACAAAGTGGATGAATTGGAAACATATTCATTTATGAAAAATATTCATACATTTGGGCAATTGGGTAATTTTGTTTCTCGCTTTTTCAATTTCTCCTCTATCATCAGCAATAGGCTGTTACCATTACATTTTCTGACATCTGTATTACTGCTAAGCTAATACTTTAATGGTCATCTTTTTTTATTCTTTTTCAGTACCACACTCCATCACCAATTTGGTAGCCACCACACAAAACGACACAGCGGTGTACCTAAACTGGACCCGCCCCATAGACTTCCCTTCAGATGGGTCTTACTTCATTATCACCAATTGCAGTGGGGTCGAACACAACCGGACTGTCACAGATGAGACCATCTACCTTACAGGACTGCAACCAGGCATCACCTGCACCTCCACTGTCTACAGCCAGGTCACCAACCTCACAGGAGACCCTCAGGACCTCGTAGGAGACCCAGTCATCATTGAGTATAGCACCAGTACGGAGCCTCTTACATTACTTTCTTGTCCTCGTTGCACTGCAAGGGGCTTACTATATATATATGTATAGATATTTTTGTGGTTGTTTTGGGTGGTGTTTACTTAGTTTGTGGTTTGTCATGTTTGTGTGCTGTCGGTGAGTGAACCCTTACCTAGATTTGACCTCTAGACAGGTTTTTTCAGTCACAGGATTTGGCTTGCAATCAAGAGTTCTGCTTTTCCGGCACGCTCTCAAGCACAGTACAGCGCTCTTGTTGCTGCCTGCCACTTTTACACAGATCCATTTTCACAGCACTTCTCTGTTCTCGCTTTCTTGCACTTCTCACATGCCTTCTTTTCTCTCACACACTCTTCCTCTTCCTCTGTAACAGAGCCTCCTAAAGTTTACCCTGAAGTCACGCATGTTGGCACAAATGGCACCATCTATGTGACGTGGACGCCTGTGGATAATGTCGACGTGTACGTTGTCTCCTTGGCTACTGCTGTAGGCCCTGATCAGAGTGTAAACATTAGCCACGAGAGCACAAAACACAATCTGTCACACACCTTTTCTGACCTGCTACCCGCCACTGTGTACACGGTCACCATTACGACAGTCAGAGGCGACTACAGTGAGCAGTCCGATCCGGTATCCATAGCAACCTGTGAGTACTAAAACCTGACTGATTGGAGTGCATGATTGCTGGACAGTCTGACACATGGTGTTTCCTTTCTTGCATGACTGTTATTCAGCCTCATAGTACATTAGTAACACCAACTGATGGCACATTAGTAACACCAACTGAGAAAAGTGGTCTTACTGTTTTTAAAATATAAGATTCACTCAAGTGTTTTCTTTTTTTTTTTGTCCTGAAGACCCCACCAAGCCTGGACCAATCACAATCACAGACAAGACCACAGACTCTATCACACTGGTGTGGGAGAGTGCCCCAAACATGACCCATGGCAGCTTCAATTACACCATCACGTATGAAACTACTGGAGTCAATAGCAGTCAAATCACTACCATCAATACCACCCAGATCCTTGCCAACCTGAGTTCTGGAACGGCTTACAACATCTCTGTGGTAACCGTTGGTCCCATGGACCTCGAGAGTGAACCAGTATTTATCTACCCAGTGACAACAAGTAAGGCTTAAACCACAAACCTGTACTAGACCACAGCTATTATGCACCTTTGTATGGACAGTCAACTGACAAATACCAGTCTTCATAGCATAGCAGTTGGCTGACTTACTTAGAGCTACTAAAGCTGTAAAATAGCCGGAAGTCATTTACTATCTATGGGCAAAAGCGACAAAAGCTACCAGCTGTACAAGTTTAGCTATTTTAGCAACTAAAAAAAGAGAAGCTGGTCAACTTTACGCAAATTTGCTATGATGCATTTCAGCTGTACAATCTAAATGCTGTGCCGTAAATGGAATGACAACAGGCACATCCTGAGCGATAAAGCAATTCGACCGAACACAGACATTTTAGGAGCTGCTTTTTTGAGCATTTGTATCGCTTTAGTAGCTCTTGGTGTAAACATACAGTTAGGTATATTATACCCAAAGACACTTTAGAACCCTATAACTATCAGACATTTAGGTGTACACACTGTAAATGAGAAGTTTCACATCCTCTCACATCATCTCACATCCTCTCTGACTCTGGTGCACATCCTTCTTGTTTTGGCAGAGCCTGAGAGTGTGGCAAATCTGGTGGTGTCTGCAACAGGCACAGGCACAGACACTATCACAGTGCAGTGGACAAACCCTTCTGATTTCAAGGCTGGCTACAAATACAACGTCAGCTGTTCAAATGGAGCATCACACATCATCCAACAAATTGAGTTCACTTTCAGCAATCTTGATGCTGGGAGTAACTACAGTTTCAGTGTGCAGACCCTCACTGCTGACAACACTTCAGGGGCTGTGAAGCATGTGACGGGCTGCACAGGTGAGCATTGGTCACATAACTGCTGAATGCACAAGCACAAATTTGATTGAGATTTTTTTTCTAGAGGAATGTGTCAGTTTTGCACAAATGTGGTACAGAAATGTACCTTCTACTGCAGTGTGTTTTTCTGTTCCATCATATCTTTGCACTAAATTTATATGCAACAATTCCATTGTACTCCTGCTAAAAACACTGGTACCTCATGGAACCATGCTTACCATTCTGTACTTATGATGTTCTATGCAGCTGCCTCTGAAGTAACTGTGGTAGACTGTGTTGGACCAGACAAGACTGACGCCAAGTTGAGCCTTACTTGGGACAATCCTTCTGGCTCCAATGATGGGTTTGAAATCCAGCTGGGAGACTCCAAGGCAGCAATCTCCAAATGCAACCCCCAGTGCAATCATGAGTTCTCTGGGTTGGCTTACTACACAGACTACACTGTTAGCATTGTCACCAAGGGCTGTGGAGAGAACAGTGCTGTGAAAAGTATTACCTGCAAGACAGGCATCACAGGTGTGTCTGTGTGTGTGTGTGTGTGTGTGTGTGTGTGTGTGTGTGTGTGTGTGTGTGTGCGTGTGTGTGTGTGTGTGTGTGTGTGTGTGTGTGTGTGTGTGTGTGTGTGTGTGTGTGTGTGTGTGTGTGTGTGTGTGTGTGTGTTTGTCTGTGACTCTGACCGTGACATGTAGCAAGAGTCCAATTTGATAATTACATACTATATATACATACTAATAAAGGTACTTTATAAATTGGACGTATTTTGGATAGTATTTAATGAAAAGGTAATGCAAGAACTGTGCAAGCTCCAAAATTTACATTCTTACAGTATGTGCACAGTATCCTAATTCTGTGTGCTTTGTGTGTTTGTGTAGACCCTCCAACAACCACCACTGAAGGGACAGTAACTGCGGCTGACGTTGAATACAACAAGTTTACTCTCCAGCTTAGCTCCAGCCTTTTCAACAGCACCAATGGCCCTGTAGTTGGCTACGGCATCCTTGTGACCTCTGGTACACTTTGCAAGAACTATATTCAAAATTTAACATCCTCTGTCTGTGTGGCTCCATTTTCCTTGGAAATTATGTTAATGTTTTTGTTTATCATGTGTCATATTTTCTCCACCAGGTTCAATAGATAGTGGACTGGCAACCAAATACGTGAACAGGACTTATTCAGAGTGGACAGCAGGAGAGACCCCCACTTACCTGGCTGTTGTTAAACTCCAGTCTGAAGCTACTAGAACAAAGCGCAGCACAGACCAAGTCACAGTAGTGATAGGAGATGACAGTACATGGCAAAATTATCTCAATGGGCCGCTCAGCGCAAAGGGGAGTTACAGGTAAATGGACCCCAGGAAACTCCTGTGTTGTTCTTTTGGAAGATGATTTGTTCTTGTTGAATTAGTAAGAATGTAAATCATTTATCTATTTTAAATTAGCTGTGGTTGAATATTGGTTGAATTTTGTTGAGAATTTTTTAGGAATTACAGGATTAAGTAGCTCATATAGTCTGCAGTTGCTGTCAAAGGCCACAGCCTGCACTGCTAATGGTGGGCCCTAATTGGCCTATTGTACTTGAATAGAGTAGCGTGTCAGAGGAAACTGGTTCTTTGGATTCTGGGTGATAAGTAGTTACTGTATGTCTGCTTACAATATCACCCAATATTTACTGAGAATATGATGACTTCATGATTGCATATGCCTACTGAATTTGGCATTGACTGTATGGGAAAAGGTAGTTGTGACCATCAGCACGGTGTCTAAAATGGAAACTTATTGTAGGCAAATTCTCTTCTTAATTTGTGTCTCACTTTTAGCTTGAAATGTATGGTATGTATAGGCCTATATGTGGATGCTTGGTGAACAACTTGTATATGTCCATTGTGTAATTAATTTTTACCTTGTCTTATTTTCACCTGCACAGTTATGCTGTTGTCATCTTCACCAAGTTGGAAGTAGAAAGTGGACTCATATCAACAACTCAGTCCTACTTCTCAATCACAGCATTTCACAATACGCCTGTGGATCTTCCCGAAAATCCAGGTAACTCACTCACAGGTTTAATCACTCTAAATCACAAATAAAATGTCATTGTTGAAGACCTTTATGCAGTGTACTTGTACTGTATAACTACACCGCTGTCATTTTCTGTCTGTCTAGCGGTCATTGGTGGAGCCATAGGTGGGGGTATCGCAGCGGTTGTCATCATCCTTATCGTCATTATGATTGTTGTTGCCACCTTTAAGAGGTTTGTGTGCACCTTTGAAACTTTAATTTATGTTTTGTGCACTATGTACCATATCTGACAACAGTTTTGTTTTATTTTTAGGAAGAAGAATAAAGAGGACAGCCCGGGAGTCCCGATCCATTCCATAAGGTCAGTTCTTCATAAATCATATTCCCGCTTCATCACATTTTTATTTTGGATAGTTTTTATTAAGCTTCATAAAATTTGTTGCATTTCAAACTTGAGTTGTTGCTAACTAACCCAAATTTTCCCTATTTTATTTTTACAGAAACAAAGTGTAAGTGATTCATCAAAGGCATTGGGTCAAAGACAGTATGATGTGGTCAACTATATATTAACTATAAATGGCGTTGCACATGTTTATGGTGTAATTCTGTGTGGTGTCTGGTTTTAAAGGAGTGAACCCATTAAAGTGGAGGACTATGAGGCCCACTACAGGAGGCAAAGAGCCGACTCCTTCTGTGGATTTGCAGAGGAATTTGAGGTGAGTTCCTGGATCTCACTTTTCCAGGATCACACAAATGTGACGCCTGTAATCTAGTTACAGGCGTCCCATTTTATTTTGAGACTATAGGAACTGTTAAAAAAATTGCCATGCACCTTGTGTTGTGTACATTTTAAGTCTAGGCCATCACCATTTCAAAAAATCCACATATCATGTTCCTGTATCTTATAGGACCTGAAGCCTGTGGGTCTTGCTCAAGCCAAGACCTATGCTTTAGCCCCTGAAAACAGAGTGAAGAACCGCTACAACAATGTCCTACCCTGTAAGTGTGTGTGTGTGTGTGTGTGTGTGTGTGTGTGTGTGTGTGTGTGCGCATTTAGGGTACCAAAAATGTAGAAAATATTAACAAAAAACAAAACAAAAACCATGGTGCACCAAGGGAGAGACACCATACCACCCACAAAAAATCCATTAGCTGCTCTAACTAAACAGGAAATTGCCTGACTATACAGTAAGTACAGTTCCAAGTTGATGGAAGATGGCGTTGGGCATCCCAGTTGACGTGGACCATACAGAGTCAGACCATAGGCCTCCCATCAGTCAGTTTGACTGCTTGAAAAGCGTTTATTAAATTAAAGTAAAATTGGTAATAATTTATCTATTTTAAATTGGCTGTGGTTGAACATTTAATTGGTTGAATTTTGTTAGTGGTGAACATGAATGAATAATGAAGTTCAGATGAAGTGGCTCATACAGTCGGCAAAGGCCATACTGTAGCCTTCACCTCCGGTCCACAGGCCCCAATTAGCCTACTTGAAAAGGGTAGTGTCTTCCAAAACTATTGTGATACCTGTACTTCAATCTTGCTTAATGCCTACTGATTTGGTGTTCACTAAAATGGTAGCATAGCTGAATTATGTCATTTTTCAAATTTAGAAGGTAAATGCCATTTATCGTAAATTGTGCACCATTAATACCCTGTGTGTGTGTGTGTGTGTGTGTGTGTGTGTGTGTGTTTGTATGTGTGTGTGTGTGTGCGCGTATGTTTCACTCCATATGCATGAATCGTTGCCGTTTGATCTCATTGTCTCTGTTCTTTATGTAGATGATAACTCTCGTGTCAGACTGTCTATCCTTGGAAGTCCATTTGATGACTACATCAATGCCAGCAACATGCCTGTGTGTATACCTCTCAGTGTGATGCACGCTGGGCGTTCATTTCAACTCATCAATATTCTTTTTGTATGTCTGTTCTATGGCTTGTAACTGAGAAAGATTGTTGATGAAGGCACTGGTTTGTTTTGTTTCAGGGCTACAACTCCCGTAAGGAGTTTATCGCCGCCCAGGGCCCCTTGGCTGCTACAGTGAATGACTTCTGGAGGATGGTCTGGGAGAAGAATGTTCATACAGTGGTAATGCTGACCAGATGCAATGAGCAAGGACGAGTGAGTTGTGGCCACTATACACAGTGCACCGTACAGACACTCTCTGTTACATCCAAATGGTGGTGGTGTTAATCCAACTGATTCATCTCCTATAGGTGAAATGTGAGGAGTACTGGCCAGCCAGCGTGGAGACTAAACATTACGGCAATCTTGTTGTGACCACAACTTCTGAAATTCCCCTGGAGGACTGGACCATTCGAGACTTTGATGTCAAAAATGTGAGTTCAGTTTAGAATTTTGTTACTGCTAAGCAAAAGAGCTTGTTTGCAGTATTTACTTGTTATGTAATACAGTATAAATAATTCAGTGCTCATTATTTTTGCTATGCCTCTTATTTCAGGCTCTTAACAGAAAACTTATATAATTATAAGTTATAATATAGATAGAACTGCAATATAAATATATAATTTTGCAAATAATAAATGATAATGAATACAAAATGATCTACTGCAAGTCCAGACAGCTCCTAGCAAAAGTGTGTGTGAACATGGAAGTTTGGTATATGACGGCCTTCCTCCTATGCAGGTGAGGACGGCAGAGACGCGTGCCGTGCGGCACTTCCATTTCACGGCCTGGCCAGATCATGGCGTGCCGGAGACCACCGAGCTGCTCATCAACTTCAGACACCTGGTGCGGGAGCATATGGACCAGTACTCCCGTCACTCCCCCACAATGGTGCACTGCAGGTCTGCAACTACCATCACACCTCTTCACACCACTCACTCTCTCTGAACTTAACTTGTTTGATTTATAGAACACAGTCAAACACTGATGTCTCTCAAATAAACAATATTGTAATAATCTGCAGGTTTATTCAACTCGTAGGTGAGATGTAACTAGATGAATGTCCATGGGTGATCTATAACCCAATGTTGCAATTAGTATTTATAATTGGAATGCAGAATGACAGTTGATCATATTCTTATTCACAAGTGCATAAGACAGAGTGCATGCAAGGCATTTTGGTATCATTCCATGATGCCTTTCTTTGTGTTATTAAAGTTGATTGAACTTTCCCATCCTTAAAAGCATATTATAGGTCTTAGTAAGTACATGTACTACTTACTACATGTATGATTTAAGTATGTAGTCCTTCTTATGTTCTGCTCATGTGATCTAAACTGTACTTTTCTTTTTGTAGTGCTGGTGTGGGACGTACAGGAACGTTCATTGCCATTGATCGGCTCATCTTCCAGATAGAGCGGGACGGAGTGGTTGACATCTATGGAATCATCCATGATCTTCGAATGCACCGAACACTTATGGTACAAACTGAGGTAAGCATCAACAACCTCTTCCATGGTTTAAGCAGGAAACTTCAGGAAACTTGATGAATGGATGATTCTGTGAGATGTTGCTCTGAAAACTGGTGTGTTTTTTTCCCCAGGACCAGTATGTGTTCCTGAATCAGTGTGCCATAGACATTATCAGGTCACGGACGGGCACCAATGTGGACTTAATCTATCAGAACACAGCTGCCCTTACTATTTATGAAAACTTTGAACCAATGAAGAAGTCAAAAAATGGATACCACAAAGCCTAGTTGTCACATACAACTCACGTACACAGCAAGTTTGGCAATTCTTGTGGCACCAGTGAAGTAACTGTTTAAAGAAATATTTTCCATTGTTTTAATTTCCATAGAAGGGATTTTTAAGTTGAATTTGTCATTTAAATATTTATTTAACTGCAAGTTTGAATTTGCAGTCTTTTGAAGGAATTGTAAAAAATCAATACATGAAGACCACTTACCATTTTTGGCTTGTTTTGATCATTTCTATGAATCAGGTACTATCAGTGTAGTTTCTTATGCTGGTATTATATATAAGTTTACACTGTATTGATAATGTAGATGTATTACGTGTGCTATACTTCTGACTATTATACTTCTGAAAATTATTTATTTTTATATGTTAAAATTATTAATTTGTCTTATTCTGTGTGTGCAATACATAATTTCATCTACATAAATATGCAAAAGTTTTATTTTGGTTTATATATACATATGTTGCACTCAGGACATCACGGATGATATGCTTTAGATTTATACTTATAAATGCTGATGTTAAAGTATGCTGTTATATATTGAAATTGTTTTAAATGCAAAATTTTAGTGTATTTTCATAGGCTATGATATTATTGTTCAGACATTAGCACTTTCTTACCAATACATTCCATCAGTTATGTGACCAGGCATTGTCTGCCCCTCTCTACAGTGACCAAATATCTTAAATATGGCAGGTTTAATATCCCCTTCAGTGTTCTCTCTTTTCTGTCAAACTAACTAATTCTCACAAACCTCTGGTTGTTCTTCTATTTCTTAACTGAAGCCTTCTCCCTCCCTAACCTTATATGCACTGAAAACCTGTTTTATTGTCTTTGAACCTCTGTTGTCGAATCTGTGGTGATTTATCTTTTTTTTTTTTCTTTTGAAGGGTGTAGGCCACATATTTTGTTTGTGTTACGTCACGATTGGTGTAATTTTCTATGCAGGCATACTGTATATTTAAGCACTATAATGTATCATACATGAAAATGTGACATTCCACAGATTGGTTGATTCATTGCATACAGTACATATATGTACTTTTTAAAACTACTTTTATTCTGTACTTGTTTTTATACAGTCCATCACAATACTGTTACAAAATGACTAATTTATTAAATGGTTTAGAGTCAATGACACATTTCATGAAAGGGATTTTAATGTCAATGAGAAAAGAAGGGCTTTTTTATGTACTGTTCCTGTGACTACTTTTATGCATTTCAATATGCAACATCTTTGTATATGCGTGTGTGTATGTGTGTGTGTGGTTGTTGCGTAAACACTTCACTGAAATATTTCAAAATGTATGCTTTAAACGGTTATCTTTTCTTATTTTCTAAACTCTAAAAGGAGAAATGCATTATGCTGGTCACAATGACAATCTGTACAAACTGTATTTATCTTGTGGAGTACACTTAAATATAAGTCTCTCAATATACTGTGGTGTCCTGTCTCATGTGTATCTTAACATTACCAAACCTTTTCAGATGAAGATTTCTCTAATTTTTCCTTGGGAACTCGAGATATTCCTATTTCTACAGTCAATAACATCGAAATGAGTAATGTTTTGAGACAAAACCTGAGACAAAATGGGGTTTCTTGTATTTTACTGGGGACAGACCGTCCTGTCCTGTGTGCATTAAGTTAGCTGTTTAGTGTTATGTCTTTGGAAGCGCATATACAGTAGGCTACCAGTCAAGCAGTAAATGTCAACATAAAGGTGTAACTGCACATATTTTACACTTAACTGTAGGCAGCCTTTTTCAAGGGAAATAGTGGCAGATCTAAAACTTTCTTGGATGGTACCAGATTTAGAAATACATAATGGATAAGAAAGTAAACATTTATTTTTAAGTCGGATTGTATTGCATTGTGCATCAGGTAGTAGAAAGAAGTAATGAACTTGATTTACACTATGAAGTATGTATTTGCACCTGGGCACAATATTGCATTATTATAATTGCATGGATAACATTCCCCCATGATAGCCACAAAACTCCTGATAATATTTCAGTGAAGCAGTGGAGTGAGTTGCTTGAGGTGTGAATCTACTCATCATTCTTTTGGTGCAGTGCTGTCTGAGAGCTTGTAGTGAAGCTAGCCCTCCCTAACTCTCTCTCTGACACACACACACACACACACACACACGCTCCCATACACATCGTCCACCAGCACCCCCTCCAAACACACAGGCTCACACTCCTCACTGCAGAGTCCTTCGGTGGAATGACGGCAAAGGAGCCTCATGTTGGTGGGTCGTTTCCACGGTGACACGGTACCAAGTCAAAGACAGGACCGGGAACACGGAGGCACACACGAACTCCCATCACAGTCCCAGCTGGGAGCCGACTGGCTGCTGGACAGAGGGGCGGACTGTGTCTTTCATGCCGTGCTGCACCGTGAGTATATCCTGTTTCCAGCTTTGAGCAACAGAGGCACACACAGGACAGCAGATTGGGAAAGAATATACCGTACAGGTGCTGCGTCTTAATATCGGTTGGTGACCTCTTCTGCTGTAACTATGAAAGCTGTGACATTTTGACAGCTAGACAGACTGACCTGAGAGGTACTTGCAGTCCCTTGTGGTCCAAAGCCGCTGCAGCTATGAGTTGACTTCATATGAAGTTAGCGGCACAGATGCAGTGATGGGTTGAGGAAAGGGCCCTTGCAATGCCTCACGGTGTCTTTATCCAGAATATCAATAACTGCTAGCCTATATTTTTAAATTATGCATGATTTATCAAACTCACTGTGAATTCAGTGTATTTTTCCTATTAGATCTGATGACCACTCCTTGGCGTGCCTGTGGTATTGTGCCCTTATTGATTCATATATTTCTATGATTATTCATGCGTGACGTAGCTGCCACAACAAGGTCTCTAATGTGGCTTAACGTTGACCATGCAATGACACTGTCAAGTACATTAATCATAGTAGGCTACATCTCCATCCGTCGCCATCCCGGTTCCATGCTCCGTTCCATGTTTACCACCACGCCCCCTTCATGGCCAGCCAGCTAGCCAGCGATACTTTCCTCCATGAACATCTGTGGACTTGACAGACTGGCACCCACGTTGTCTGCGTCTGTCGATGTATTGTACGGTTTGAGGCAACTTCTATCAACTGATGCGTCACCGTGGTTTCTAGAACATGTTCCTTTGGCTTTACGCATCTACTACCCTGTATGTTCTCGGGGTGAACGTGTTGACAGGTACAAAATTCGCTTGCAAACGTAGAACGGCTCCAATGTCTATAGTGCCCTCGAGCTATTTTATGTAGTTCAAAGGAAGCAAGGCATTGTTGGAACTGGAGCCGGAGACATTGGGTGGCACATGGTGGTGGTTTAAGATTTTTTTTTCACACCAGACCAGCGTGACGCAAACGAGGTCACCAATACTCACCGAAACATCTCATGCTGCTCTGACAACAGGAGTAACATGATTTAACAAAATCACCTCTTCGCTGTATTCAGTGGGACATATCTGAATTAAAAGGTGAGTTTTGTGTTGCCTAAATAATTAATTTCTTTTGACGTGAATGCACACGTAGGCTATAGGTTAGGCTACGTGATGTAGGCTAGACACACCACTACCACCCTTTGTAGCTTTCACTTAAAACCGTGTAACTGATTTTAACACTTTATAAAAGGTTGCACCTCCGTCTTAGCTTTATCGTAATATCTAAGCGGTACCTAAGATATAAGCATTTTGTTGTGAATTTCTATATCCATTCATGACATTTATGTGATGCAGAGGCAGCGCAAACAGCCATGTTTTCGTAACGTTGCATCTTTGGAACTTCTCCATCTCTTCTCCCAATTCTGCTCAATTGGTTTCTCTGCTCTGGCTTTCAGTGTTTGGATAAATAATTAACACGTAGGCCTATTATGTAAAGGTGTGATATTATGTTTCACATACATGCTAAATGAATCTGTAAAATAAATTATACTGTGCAATTTTGTTGGCATTATAATCTTACATCCCTCTAGAAGACGTTTTTACTTCAGGACATGCTGCCAAAACCAAACAGCTACGTAGAGCTCAAACGTGTTCTATTTCCGTCACATCTCGTAGGCATTAAAATATGTATGGGAAAAGTAAGGGATTACCTAATAGGCCTATTCCTCGGGAATACAAGCACGACTACAGACAAAAGTTCATTATTGCAGGAACTTTCAATAACATTTCAATAAGTGTGTACTACAAGGTGCAGTGAGGAATGGGTTCAGTGTTCTATTACACTTTCCTTTAAGTACTGAGGACAGCGATTTGAGTGACTGAGGTCCAGCAAGAAACATAAGCCTACAAGCATTCAGTGGGCAGTTTGTAAGTAGGTTAATAATATTTTAATTCATTATTCATAAATGGTAAAATATCATAATGAAGAAGCAGTTATAACAAATATTCTCTGCTGATGGGATGGGAAGTTATCATAACCAGAAGGTAACCTTATGTGTAAGCATAGTGCATTCCAACAATCCTTTTTTTTTTTTTTTTTTTAACAGAAGTATATCTTCTATCAATTTGGGTTTTGTTATTGATGCAGATTATCCAGAGTATTAGAAGAATGGGGCCAGACAGTACTAGCAAGGTGGACTAACAACTGTGTCTTGTTCTGTTTGTGTCAGAATCTGAATTGCTCATTGTTGGTACAATATGCCCACTGTTCGTTAAGCCCTGGGTAGCTGATTGTAAGCTTCAGTAACCAAGTCTCCTTATGATTCTGCCAGGGCTGCCCAGACAAGCCTGTTCTGTAGCATTAGAAGTAAGAATGGGTGCTGAATTGCCTACAGTAGGTATTCATGGTGCTGACTCTTGTGTCTTTATCATCTGTTGTAGGGGAGTCAGTAAGCTACTAATTATGACTGGTGCAACATTGATTATCATGGTCATGATATGAACATCAACAAAGCAAATTGGGGGAACACATTAACTTAAAAGCTTTTTATCTTTGAGTAAGATGACAACCTACTGTATGTACAAAAATATTTCAAGACTGAAAGATACAGATTGCATATTCCTGAGATATCCATATAAGAAGGAGCTGTTGCATATGGTTTACTTTACTTTTGAAGTTTATCTGTTAACATAACCAGCCTTTTCAGACTTGTTTTTGCCTCTGTTGGCAGGGGATTTAGATATGGAAGACACTCTTGTGCTGCATAAAAGATGAGGCTCTCATTGCAACACTGCAGTTTTTAGACTGTGGAAACAATCAAAGCCAAAGCAAGAGATACATGTTAAAACCAGCTCAGTTTTATTAAGGTTCTCATGATCCAGAACTGAAGGTAGCCTTACAGTAGTCATGAGTCATATTTACGTCATTTTTTTATGATGCAATGAAAACCAAGGTGGGAAAAAAATTGTGTTTTGTGTTTTACCATAAGATATGGGAATATACAGTAGGCTGTACAGCTGTACAGTACAGCTGTTGAGGATTAAGCAAACAGTTCAAAAAGCATAGAAGTAAATGCTTAATTATAAGATAAGATAGGCTAGATAAGATCTTATAAGATAAGATAGTACTTTGTTCATCCTGTAGGAAAAGATAAAATAGGCTAGTACTAATACAATGTTTTGTGTCATAGGCAATGACCTTTTACTAGCCATAATCCCTGCCATGCATTAACAGATTCCTTTATTTATTATGGCTTAATTCACACTGCACAGTTATTGTCACCAATATTTCCTTTTTATATTTAATGGGGTAGTACATTAGCCAGAGCCATCACGGCAGTCTAGTGATTTTCAAATCGATTCGTGTTATGAGTGCTTATTATGAAAGACTTGGATTCTCTGACTTACTTTCTGAGTGAAGAGACTTTGTATTCACTAGCCTGCTTACCATCGGCTGAAGGATTGTGGTGTGAACTAGCTAGGTCTTTTGGAGGTGACATTCTTTCAAGAACTTTGCAAATAAAAGTCGTTACTGTCATATGTTATCGGCCTAGGTTTTTTCAGAAACTATTCTGTACCTATTTATTACAACCATATGAATGTAGTGTAATTGCAAGCAATTCCTCCGTTTTACTTTTTTCCAAATGTTCGCATGTGTATGATATTAATAGCACATGTAACGACACTATACATCACCGATGTCCTCCTTCCTCCTGCCTGCCTGCCTTAATGCATCACCCATACATTTTCCGTGCCGGTGCGATGGATCCACCCCACCTTCTTTATGAATGGTGTGCCACACTCACCTGAGCAAGCCAAGTGTCTGAGTCTGTCTGTCCTACTTTCTCCCTTTACTTTTGCACTGCTTTGGCTGGGTCTGCTACTGGCTGTGTTGCAGTGTGTGTGTGTGTGGGTGTGTGGGAGAGAGAAAGAGAGAGTGTTTGTTGTGTGTGTAGGTGTGTGTCTATGCTACTATGGTATAAATGCTAGCGTGTGTGTGTGTGTGTGTGTGTGAGAGCTGGTGTTGTGGCTCAGTGCCTGCCGTGGTGTGGCTCTGCTCTTCCCTGCTAAATCTGATACAAAAAAGCCCATAAGTGGAGCAGTGAGGAGAGGATTACATAACCCAGCGCTGTGTATGATATGGGCTAAGCCCGCTCTGAGCCTGTATTTTTGGGACACAGGCTTGCTTCACTTATAGCGTCTGCACTAGTTAGAACATCTGTGTTTGCGTAAATATAGCTCACATATGTGCATGCTTATACTCGGAGGTGTTGGCCACCATTGTCTGTTTTACTGTGTGCAGAATTTGGACCATGGGACATGGCTTTGTTCTCTCGTTAACCACCATGGATTGGTATTTTGTATAGGCAGAATTTAGGTGACCTGCCAGACTGGTCATAATGACTCAAACCAGTAACTTAAATACTGTTTGTTTCTCCTCTTTATAGAAAGTTAAACCTGTTGGCCATCAGTAATAATATTTATTTTACCAGTGTTTGTCTTCCCATGTGTTGCACTCTTGTATGTTGGCCTGTGGTAAAGATGCTCATACATCAGTAAGTTGATATGCAGCCATCAACAAGCCAGTCTGCAGTACCGCCTGTCATGTCAATGGCATACATTTCTTTTCATTATGAAATGATGCCAGGTGAATCCAAGGTGTGAGGTATGTAGGGTGGTTCATGCAGAAAGAAACGGCGAGGCTGCGTGTGTGTTCTGATGGAAAAGGGTTTTGTGTGCACGCAGGGACTGTGAACTGAGGATAAAGTAAGATCAGCACCTGCGCCCCCTCACCACTCAAGGGAGAAGATTCCCCTGATGCACAGGGTGAAGACAGAGTATAGCCTACAGCAGGGTATGAGGATAAAGACATGGTAATAGGCTATAAAAGAAAATGTTTTACTGCTTGCTAGGTGCTATTTTAATTTTAATTTCTTAAATATAAATGTCTTAATGGGAAAGTCTGGTGTAAATCAACCCATTTCTCAGTTCCTGTAGCTGGTTGAATGCTGCTAGTTGGATGAGGAATGAGAAAATTTGTAAAGCAACAACATCGAGTGAATTTGCGAACCACCAACTGAAAGGGACACTACAAAATTAAAACAGACCCATTCAGTCCTGACAAGAGTCCCATTCCTCTTCCTTCTATACTTTTAGCAGCCATTATTTTCCAAAAAGTAGAAAAATGAAAAGGATGACTTCAAGTTCTGCTATCAGAGTCCCCCAAAAGGCATAGGTACTTTATGCCCATAGATGTAAAATCATAACATGTCGTTAGGTTCAGGTCATGCGCATCCATATTGTTCTTGGGGACATTAAAAGTACCGTATAGGCATAGGGCATGCTCTCCTTAGGTTTATTTTTAGATCTTTCAGCACCTCTTGGTTCTCACTAGAGGTGCTGACCCTCTCAGGGCTGTGAGCCCTCCCAGGCCTCATTACCTGAGCCTGGCAGGCAGGAGAGCAGCGAGCGGCTGATTGTTCTCCAGGGACAGACTGCTACAAGATCCTACAGGTCCTGCAGCTGCAACCGCATCAGTCCCCACAGCTCAGCACTGCACACATCCATGGGCCTAACAAGTGACACATAGACAGGCAACAAGTAGAGAGGGCTTTTTTGCTTGTTGTTATTTTTTTGTGTATTTATTTCAAGAAAGTGTGTGTCTATTCTGGGTGAACTGTTACAGTAGTGCAGTGTTGTCTTGCGCTGACGCCATTTGATTGAGCTGTGAGATGTCACATTGTGCATGCCACTGCTGGCTCCCTCAGCCCCTGACGGACTCACTCGCCTGATCACATCAGACCAGAACAACGCTGGCCCTCTGCTTCTGAGGCTGGAACAATGGCCATCTCAGCCACCAGCCAGGGAAGCGGTCTCCCTTACCCACCTCTTGCCAGAGGGGGATCAGCAGCACTGCCAGGGCTCGCCAGGACTATGCCTGGGAAAGAGGATCTTAAAGAGGAAAGGAGGCCACTTGCAGCCTTACCCCCTCAACCCAAAAAGCCTGTCTCATATGTAACTTTCTCACATGATAGACCAACTACCTCCCTACCTACCTACCATCATTGCACACCTGCAATGGAAAAAAGTAAAGAAATATAATTAGCCTACATTTAGTGCAGTAAAGTGTTCTCATGGTAGCTGGCAGTCTTTTTCCAGATTGACATTAACCAACCAACCTGAATGCTGTGAAATGTTCAGAGGGTGATAAATGGCTTGCTATTCTTTGCTGGCCATAACACTTTCCATGCTGAGTTAAAGGCAAATGGATGTTCATTTGCTCTCTTACACTCCAAGGAGTTGGGGCTATAAAGAGAAAGGAGCAGTGGGAGAAGTTTACTAAAATAGCCACACACACATCATGGCTGTTATGAATGCCCTGTGGCGAGTGTGAACTGTGCTATTGTCCAGCAAGGGCAATAGTAGATTCTCAGGGGCACATGGCCACTTCAGCCCTCTCTCTCTTTATCTCTCTTTCACACACACACACACACACACACACACTCACTCACTCACACACAGACATGCATACACAGACACACACTTACCTCACCTGTCTCCTGTGGACCTGAGAAAGAGTTGGCAGTTACTCAGGTGGCTCCAATTTTGATTGGATAAGAACACCAGCTGAGGTTATTTTGCCCAGTTAATGTGTGTGAGTGCAGGGCAGTCTGGTCCTGTGGCGCTGCTGACAAAGGTCCTTTAGAAGGTGTCACCCACCGGTCAGCCTCAGGCCACTATTGATTTGAAAGTTTAAGAGAGCAATGTGGGGAGATGGAGATAGAAAGTTTTTGTTTTCATGAAACAGAAGTAAGGCAAGTATTTTTGGAACATACAACTTGATATTTAACTTTTTTGTGCAAAAATGATTAGCCCGCAATAAAGAAATAGCCAAGTTTTAACATCTCAGCATGCATTGTCAAGAATTATGTGTCACATGGCTTTTTTCTGTTTATTAGTGCATTTTTGCACCTCTAAGCATTTGTTTACTGTAAGTAGCTGGTGGACAGAGGTCAGAGTACTAGAGGGACTCAGTGTGTCATATGATGTAAGGAGATGTATGTGTAACATTTGTTCTAGCCTAATGGTGCAGAGGTTGGCCTTCCCCAGATGCCATTCTCGTCCTTGTGATGGTGTGGGTTAGAAGAATGAGGTCAGACTCTAATGCCCCAACTCCCAGTGAGATTGGCAGCCCATGTCAGTCATATCGCACCCTCTTTGCCTCATCACACAGGAGAAACAGGAAGTTGCCATGGCAATGGAAGATGTAGCCCCCGCATTTAGTGGCATGGCAGACGGATTTTTGAGTCTAAGTGAAAACGATGCTTATCTGCTCTCACTAGTTGACAGTCTGGTGTTCTGATTCAAGTTCAAGTGATTCTTGTATCTCACAAATAGGCCAGAGGAAGCAGAGTGTGAGTGTGTAGGAGGCGGTCACTGTGGTTGGGGTTCTTAAAGTGTGCTTTCTCTTCTGACATCAGGCTGAACATGACCAGATACTGCCATAGATGAGTTTTAATGTCCCTGATGAAACAGAAGAATGACACTCTGATGTCTGAGGCAAGTATCAACCTTTGTGTGTGTGTGTGTGTGTGTGTGTGTGTGTGTGTGTGTGTGTTTATATGAACTTAAGTCTATGTACCTGTCTCATTACTGCATTAACCGTAAGATGTGTGTGTACTGAATTTCCCTCTGCCCTAGAGTATTGTAACCAAAATATTAAAAACACCATAGAGGTTTGCTTCATCCCTCTGAATTATTAAAGGTGGATTACAGTAAAATGGCTGACAATGTGCATTTATTCTGTGCTACTAATCCTGAGCTGATTCTTTTGACCGCTGGCTATGTGTAATGCATTCTCATCACGTTCTCTATACCTCTGCAGTTTCTACATTCATAAGGCCACTGCAGTCAGTTTGCACTGAGTCCTGTGTACTGTACTGTATGCCTTACTTACACAGCTTAATTAATTTTTTCCAGCTGTTAAATGTTAAATAACACACATCTGCACATAAAGCTATTACCCTAGAAATACAATAGCAAACTGGTGTTTATAACTGTGATTAAGATTAGTTCAGTTTTGTATTTATGTAGTTATGAAGTGATTACAGTGGGTGGGTGTGCTACTGTACTAATGACATTGGCCTCAGGCCTTTCCTAGTGTGGCTACTGTAAATGTACACTGCTGTTATCTTACTCAAAACAGACTTTGGCTGAGCTCATAGGCTGACAGTGATAGGGGTTGGGCTGAAACCGAAAGTGACGGTGAAGCCCTAGGTGACCGGGTGTAGGGAAATGACAAGGGAGGTTAGACAGGGTGAAGACTGAGCAAACAATACTGATGGTGTTTGTTCTAAAGCTTCATCTGATGCAGGGCTAAGTGTCCAAGGATATTTTTAATGTGTAAAGTGAGCAGTAAGCAGAAAGTGTTGCACTGATCTTGCTGACCTCCGTTGTATGTGCTTTATGTAGCTTGTACAGTAGTTCTTTGCTATTATATTGTTTTTTTGTTGTAGAGTGGCTATGCTACGTATCCAACAGTGTATCAAACAGTCCGCTGGAAATAATGTTTTCTCGGGGCAGAGTGTGGAGTTCGACAGATGGGGTTCCTTTGTTTGTGACACTTACCACCTGTGACTCTAGAGTCCCTGTTACAAGATCACACAGGCAGTGGAACCAGTAGTAAGAATGTGATTACCTGAGTAAGACGATACAGGCCTTATCTTCCTCAGAGCTGTCCCTTCTATCCATTTTCCTCAGGAAACTGTGTCTGATAACGCCCAGCTCTCCCGCTGTCATGCGAGCTCGTGCTCAGTGGCCTGGTGCTTTATCTACCTCCTGTCTGGATGGAGAGCCAACGGGGAACCTGTCCTGATCTCTCCTATCCTCAACAAGGCTCTCTCTCTCTCTCTCTCTCTCTCTCTCTCTCTCTCTCTCTCTCTCTCTCTCTCTCTCTCTCTCTCTCTCTCTCTCTCTCTCTCTCTCTCTCTTTCTCTCTCTCCTTCCCTCCCTCGCTGGATATTCGTGACAATTCAAGACAACGAGACAAGAATAGTTGATCCGAGGCTGTAAACAGAGGTTTGTGAATGAATTGTAAAGGAAGGATCAAATCCCATTTGCTGACCAGGGCTCTCAGATTGTCCCCTCTGATCCCTGTGGTCAGGTCATTTTGGTCAGAGGCAGATTGGTGTGGGGATCCCCAGGAGGATTTGAGTGCGGATTGGATTTTGGATGGACCAACTGGAAAAGGACAAGGGGATAAATAAAGACACACGTCCCTGGATAGCCTCAATCTGGGTTAAAAGTGTGACAGATATGGATTTTCACTTATGCAACCCTCACTGATTTGGAAACGAAACCCTCCCTTTTTTTTCATGCCATTTTATTTTTCAATCCCCTACTCCCCACCCCCTCCCCTTCTCCTTTAGTTCAGTCTCTTTTCTTTCTTTCTTTCTTTCTTTCCCTCCCTCCCTCTCTCTCTTTCTCTCTCACGCTCAGCTGGGTATACGCTCCAGATTATATTTGGGAGAACTCTTCTGATGTGCCCTTGTGTAGCAGAACATTTCGGTCCCCTGTGGATTCAGTTCTCAGAGCTCCTGCTTGCTGCATGGGAAGTCACATGGAGGCAAGGAGGCAGAGAGGCTGACTTGGGAGGAAGGGTGTGGGTGTGTGTGTGGGGGGTGGGTGTGGGGTTGTAGACCTCAGTGCAGGAGAGGATTTTCTGAAGCAGGACTTCCTGTCATACAACCACTTTGTCATCTTTGAACTTTCTTACAGGCCATTCCCACAAAAATAGCAATTCCCTGATCACATTGCTCTGCGGAAAAAAAGGTTCACGTTGAGTGCAGAAATTGCAGAAGGCATTCCCAGTCTGTGGAGGATGGAAAACAATTAAGCAGTCTCCTCAAGTGCCTTAAGAGGGATCTGTTGGTTGTTTGCGACCTGGTGGGAGGACTTGTTTGTTTCTTATTTGAGAAGCTGTCCCACAGTGGGTGTTTTGACCCCTAGCAGATTGGGGCTTCTCAGTTCTAAAAATAAGATCCGTGCATCGCCTTGCTCTCTTGCACTTGGCAAAAGCAGTGTGCAGGAATGAATCTGCATGTCAAATAATACTGGACTGTGAGGACTGTGAAAGATGAATGGTTACGTCCCCCCACACGGAGGAAATGCCTTGTCTGCAGAGGTGTTGAACGTCTGTGTTTAAGCCGATCATTAATTTTGTCCACGGCTTGTGTACTTGGTCTGTCACACAAAGAGCAGCTGTTGGCATGTGTTTATTCTCTCGCTCCTTGTGTGGAAAGTTTCAGTGTCCACTTAAGACACGTCCCATCCCGACACTAAGAGCTCATCTGTGAAGAGACACTAATGCCTACTAACAACAGATAGAAATGAGAGCAATAAAGGAAGAGAGGAAGAGAAAGTAAGAGAAAGTTCAAGGCTCTTGAAAAAGTGTCTGGAGGTGAAGTCTACACTACAACACAATACAAAGTAATACTGAGGCCTGTGTGTGATGTGGATTCTTTATCCTTCGACAAAATTGCATTTTGGTGCACCTTCTTCCGAAAATGATATTTTGTGTTCATTCGGCAATCAGTTCCCTACCTTGGTCACTCTTTAAATGTCAAAATAAAAAGGAAGAGTCACTGTGTTACAGTACATGCAGTAGGTGCATTTGGCCATGTAGCACAGTGTTACTCAGTGTGGTATTACAGCACCATACTCTGTAGCCTGCTGGCAGGAGTTAGTGAGTGTTGTATGTCATGATTGCTAACTGCTGTTTTTCATCTCTGTGAGGTGTCACTGCTGCCAATTGTTCACCTCATGTGTTTGCTTGTTGTGTTTGTTTGTTTGTTTGTTTGTTTGTCATTTTCATGACACCCGCTCCTGTCCCCTGTGGAGTGGGCCAGGGGAACCTGCAGACACGTCGGCGAGAGAAAGTGGGTCAGTCCATGCTAGGGTGGCTTGTGTCAGACGAGGCCCGTCGAAAAAAAGCCTGGAGGGCGTTGTTGACACTCCACGGCCGCCACCCACACAGCGGAGAATATTTATCTCTTTCTGCCAGCATATCTGTCTGTTATTGTGCGGATTACTCTACCCAGTGTGTGTCTCTGGAGTCCTTGACCACTGCACAATGTGCAGCTTACTGACCTCTGCACAGAAATAGATTGCTAAATATATTTCAGCATTTAGGTTGCATGATGGTATAGGTGGGGGTTTCCCCCTCAGTCTATTATGCCAGCAGTTTTTGCCCTTTTCCCAGTTGTGCAAACTGAGCTTTCTGTACCAGATGCCAATGTTGTTTCTCTTGCTGTAATTAAAAAAAGAACTCATCTGTTTAAATTCCCAAAGGACATGTGAAATGCAGTTAGTTTGCCATCCCAAGTGACCTCCATAATCACACATTTAGTAAGCTACATTTATCATTCTGTTGTTGTTGTGGAATGATAGCATTTTCTGTCTCAGGCTTTCCATCGTAGTCTATTTTCACACGTACTTCCATTCTATGCCACTGAATGCACTGCAAAGTTGTCTATTGAGTGAAGGAAAAGAACACAGTGTTTCACAATCATGCATCCCCCCTGCATAATGCTGCTCCAGCGCCTGTTTGAGGTAGTGCTCGGAATGTGCCAAGGCAGCTAGCGAGAATTATGGATAATGCATGCAAGGAACATCGTGTTAAAGACATGTAAAAACCGCCTGAAGGTGCTGAGTCAGGAGGTGCGTTTATGGCCCCCATAAAGTGCACTATGAAGTGTCAGCACAACTATAAGACCCTCAACCTCTCCTGTGCATATATCTATTTATGACCTGATGTGTGCTGCTGATGTACCTGATGGAGATTGACACAGTGTCAACAGTCCCTCCTATGCCCTCCTGCTTGCTTTTTATATTTCAGTGACGCATGTGGTGGAATGGAAAGACTTTTTAAATACAGGAACGAAACATTTGATCTAAGTGAATGGATGTAGACTGAGTCATTGTTGTTACTATTGTGTGAAAGACTTTGAACACCTCAGAACAACTGTCTAGGATGCTGTGACCCTTATTGAAAGGGCAGGCACAAGGAAGAACAGACTTAAGTTACTATGCCCCCCCTCTTTGGTGATGTGAGTTTCCCCTCTCTCCATGTGATAATCTCGGAGGGTTTTAGATCTAATCATATCCATTGGCAGTCATGAGAGCTGTTCCAGTGTGTGTGTGTGTGTGTGTGTGTGGGAAGGGGTTCAATCCTGTGTAATCCCCAGAGGAGGACCCAGAGGCCAGCTGCAAGGGCACAGATGCGGAGGGTAGGCGTTTCAGTGTCCATTCACTAGCATTAGCAGATTAGCATTTAGCTTTGACACCCCCACCCTGCCCTGGCCTCAAGGGACGTGAATGAGAGCTGTGTCAGGCCAGCCGTGTGCCATACTGATGGGTTGTGTGAGCATATGCTGATGCTCCAGCCCGCTTCATTCCACTGCATTCTGTGTCACAGTGCAGGAGGGAGCTGCTGATTGGGGCTCTGCGCTAGGCTTCCTCTACTGCATCAGGCTCTATTTTTAGCACCCTCTCTCTGTCTGTCTTGCTTGCTCTCTCTCTCTCTCTCTCTCTCTCTCTCTCTCTCTCTCTCTTACTCTCTGGTTTTCCCCCTCTCTTAGTCGTTCTCTCTCTTCTCTCTTCTCTGCCTACCGCCCCTCTGTCGCTCTGTGCCTGAAGTTTCACACTGAGGAGGAGATATTTTGAATTTGCACAGCGCTCTCTGCCTCTTACATTATTAATAGTGGCAAGTGAAACGCTATGGGAAGGGAAGGGGAGGCAATGGAAGGACTTACGTGGCCCTGACAGTGGTCTGTCTGACAGTCGGTGGAAATCGTCCCTTAGCTGAACACGGTGAAACCTCTGCTCAAATGCTGCATTGTCAGAGATCCCGCACAGGGGAGTGTGTAGCAAAAGTACTGTACATCAGTTCTTCTCAGTGTCTTCTATTCTGTTGTTAACATTCACTAAAAGAACACAGGCCTTTAAAGCTCGGACAGCTGGGGTCATTGAGGAAACTCAGGCTGGTTCTGCAATGGACCTGTTGGCCAAAGCAGTCCTGTTTACCTGTCCAGGTCACAGGCAACCTGCATAGGCATGTCTGTCAACCTGCATAGGATCTGTCAACTTCCATATGCCTCTGTATTTTGCTCAGGATCACCAGTTTTTCCTATGTTTGTGTGATCTTAGGGTTCTAAGAGCTGCATATTTGTAATAAGCTGCATACATGTAAGTCGTAAAACTTACTCATTGAACATGTTGGTTCATTTCACATGTCCCCCCTCCTCAAATTCATATTCCATCTGCATGTACATACATCATAACCATGCCCATTGCTGGTTTGTCGCCTTGGCAACGGGCATAGAGCCCTTGCATCCTCAGGCATTTGCATACAGATGATTGTCTGATGAGAGGCATCCGGGTCTACTCTCATTGGACTCGATGACTACGAGCGACAACAAACGCGCATAGCACGGCCAATGACTTTCACATACACCCAGGTGCTTTGGGTTATATGCCTGTCAAGTCCTGCCATCAAAAGAGGATCAAAGAGGATTCACCATATATATCATACCATATCAGAGCAAAGCTTCTCCTGTGGGCTTATGGTGTACATGTTTACATGTAATATATATGGAGTGTATACATATTCTCAGCGTGTGCGTCACAGGATTAGATCCAGCTTGCGTAAAGACTGTACAGACAGACCTGCTCACTCTGTCCCCAACCAGTATCTCATCACTCACGTGCACGCACGTACAGTACACACTCACACACATACACACTCACAACCGCTCAATATAGCTGGCGTGTTTATAAAATCTCCATCCGGCGAGCGAGGCTCAAGTTCCACCCCCGCGTGAGTCAGTGATCCCACTCAATCATGTCAGAGAAGAGCATCCCTGCCAAACTGACACTGGCATATGTGCTTGGCGTTATCTACAACAGAGACTCGCGCTGGCCGCACTGTGAACAGCACACACTACAGTACATTAAGCCCGACTGGAGAGAGAGAGAGAGAGAGAGAGAGAGAGAGAAAGAAAGAGGCAGAGCCAGTGATAGGCAGTCATCATGATGCGCCTAACAGGTGTTGAATGGTCGTGGAAGTGTATTATGAAAAGGTCACTCACATGGGTTTAGCACAGAGACAGTAATGGCCTCCGCCGTGCCGGATTAACTACAGCTGCTTGTGTGTGCCATGTTGCATCACAAGCCAGATGTATGGATAAATGTGATTATGAGCTCATGGGAAACGGAACACTCGGATTTATGGTCATGATCCCTGAACTGGCGGGTTTTGAAAAACCCGATCCAAATTTTTATTTATCAACTATGCGTTTAAATGCCAATTGATTATGCTAAGGAACCTCTTGGTTAAATGTACAGAAGGCAGACGATTTGACTGTTGTCGCTCACTTTCTCCACGGTGTGAATGCTGTTCTGATGTCTGATGTTGTTCCTCATGTCTGTCAGAAGTCGAACCCAGCGGAGAAGATGAAGGAGCAGAATGCTTGCCGTCGGCGATTCTCTCTGTGTCCGACTGTGTCCTCTCCGCAGAAGGTGGATCCCCGTGGCCTCTCGCGGAACCTTTCAGACGGAGACCATCACATCTACCCACTCAGTCCAGGTAAACACTCCCACCAACCAAACTCCACTCTCTACCAAAACTTTCCAGTTGTTGTAACTATATTTATAACTATAGTTGTGTCTATCTATCTATCTATATAGGCCTAGATTCATGTATTTGCATCCCTTTGTTAGTTACAGTACAGAAAGTCACAGATTTGGATGTACAGAAAAAAGAATGTCGCATTGTTGCTCAGGATCTAGGGTAGCAAACAGATAGATAACATCCAGAAATGTTGTTCAGCTACCTATCCAGTATCCAGTTGCTCCTTAAACCTGCATACACACTGTTGAGTAAAACTACCACACGGTGAAGAGTGTGGATGTAGAAGACTTAATAAAAAGAAGAAAAAGACACCATTAGCCATCATTTATCATTCAGCTTGTCCACCAGCCATATACATCTTGTTGCTTCCTGTGTGTTTTTCCTTCCATTGAGCTTTTGTACTTTGTTTAAAGCTGAGTCCTTAACAAGCGCAGCTGGGAATAGAGAGAGAGAGAGAGAGAGAGAGAGAGAGAGAGAGAGAGAGATGGAGGGATGGAGAGAGACTTTGTTGTTTGTCTCCTGGCTGCCCTGAGGCTGTAGGGCTCTTGTCGTCCATCACACCCATAGGAGCGGTTAAGCAGGACACCTGAGCCCACAGCCACTCAGCTCATCTCTTCATCACCCACTCTCTCAGACACCACAGCCACCCCACTGTGAAGGCTTTTATCCCGTTTATTTCTTTTTTGTTCTCACTTACAGTACAGTGTATGGGAAATGCTGTGTCGTTCAGTGAAACTGAGCACAGAAGGATGTTGTTACAGTATGTGTGCTGCATCTGAGTTTGAGGAAGGACATTGTCCATTTATTCACTCAACTATAATAGCATGTAAAAAATGCCTAAAGCCGAAGCAATATGTATGACTTTTTTTCTGAATTTCTTGAAAGTGTAGTTATGACTTCATAGCGTTCATATTCTACAAATTCTAGTTTTCTAGGAGCCTGTCAATTCGTATTGGCATACATGAAATCTTTTCTGATATTTATATGGATCCGTTCCATGAATTACATGAAGGAAGTCACAGATTCAAAGGGTCTTTCAACTGATCTGTTTTTGGGATAGAGTGATTGTTGTTTTGCATGGGGGAATGCCATTCTGAAACATGTCTGTCTCTAAGGGTTTGCACTGAGTGAAGCAGCTGGAGAGGAATGACTCACGCTGTTGCACGTTGGTTTTTCTTTTTGGTACCTTACAGGCGGTGAAACGGAGAAGGATGGCACCCCAAACATCAAGAATAATATTAGTCCTGCTGTGTCCCCTTCAAATAAGGTACTTTAGAAAAAGATATTTCACCTGCTATATTGTGTCTTGATTTTACCACATCCCCTATATATATGTTCATACTTTACTGTAAGTGTTAGTTGTTAATATAATTAGGCAGCGTCTCGATGCGGTGAATTATGAACTGTGAGTGAAGGCAAAGCTCCAGCACCCTGACTGTAAAGAGCATCATAGACATCAGCACTTTCCCTGGCAAACCGTGATTAGATGAATGCAGCACAGCAACTTGACTGATTGATTTCCCCTTTGGACGTGAAGAGACAGGACTAGAGACCTTGTGCTGCTTACAGAATAGATACAGTATGTTGTGTATTTACACTGGGAATTATAATGAGCAAAGGAGGTAAAAATGTTAAAATGGAGAGCTGTTATGTAGAGGACTAGTTTTTGTTTGCTTGAACTCCTTATGTTAGGTTATATCATCATCCATGTTGAATGCTTTTGGTTTAGTTGAATATTGTTCAATGTTATAATTGTTTAATACATCTTTTTCTGTCTGTTCAGTCAGAAACAAAGGTTTTTAATGGCCATGAGAGGGAATGTTCTAGTCCAATGGAAAAACTGGACCGAAAAGAGTCTCTTAAGGTGGGAAAGAAGAAATGTTACAGTAAATGTGAATTTAAATATAAATTCAGTGTATGAGTGAGTCTTTGCACTTGTACATCCTCATCAAGCAGAAGTCTCATTTGATCAACAGTTATTGCACCATGTTCTGCCATCTTGTGGTGTAATGAGGTAATGGTCTTACGGTTGATGGTGTAATTTTCTGTATGCTTGCTTCAAAGGTCCAAAAAAAGAATTATCGTCAGGAGAAAAAGAGGGCAGCAAAGGAACTTTTCAGTGCTTTGAAGGACCCCACTGTTGTCATTATGTCCAACTGGTTAAAGGTGTGTCAGAGTGAAACCATTTCAAAGAATCCACAAATTGTGTAGATTTTCTCTGTGTACTTTCCTTCTGTTCTCGTGGACATCCAAACTATTTGCTCTTCCTCAGATTCGTGGGACTTTGAAGAGTTGGACTAAACTGTGGTGTGTTTTGAAACCTGGAGTGCTTCTCATTTACAAGTCCCCTAAGGTGGACCACTGGGTAGGCACCATCCTTCTCAATGCCTGCAAGCTCATCGAGAGGCCTTCCAAGAAGGACGGCTTCTGCTTCAAATTGTACCACCCACTGGACCAGTCCATCTGGGCCGTGAAGGTGCGACACCTCACCTCATATTAGGCAAACTAGTTAGACATACATTAGCGGGGGCAGAGAAGTACCCACATTGGGTGTTAAATTCTCATGGTTACATTGTCTGAGTTTATTTTAATACTGCATCGTATTTAACAAGAGGAACGAATATCAAGTCTATCTTTACATACTGTAATTATCATATTGTGAAATGCATTGTCCTAATTTTGGTGTGCCTGGCCTGAATGGTCCTGAACAAACCACCAAAAGACCGACTGTGCCCTCTGCTGCCCTGGTATTCACATTATGTGACTGTTGCAATCTTGCTGATGATGATTTCCTCTTCTCAGGGTCCTAAAGGGGAGACCGTGGGCTCCATCACACAGCCTCTGCCCGGCAGCCACCTGATATTCAGGGCCACGTCCGAGTCAGACGGTGAGTGTTAGTGCTCTGGTGGAGAGAAATAGAGAGGGACAGTGACAGAATGAATGAAAGAGTGAGAGGATGATGATTGTGTGCGACTCTCTCTCTCTCTCTCTCTCTCTCTCTCTCTCTCTCTCAGTCTTTCTCTCACTCTGTCGTGCTCTCTCTTCTCTCTCTCTTCTCTCTTCTGTCTGTGTGTGTGTGTGTGTGTGTGTACCACACATTCCCTTGTCCTTGGCCAAGCATGTGTACTTGTCCCCCCAGGGCGTTGTTGGATGGACGCTCTGGAGCTGGCCCTCAGCTGCTCCAGTCTGTACAAGCTGACCTGCAAGGCCGGACGCGATGGTGAGCTGAGCAGCTCCTCCGAGTCCTCGCACATCCTTAACCTGCACGGCTCCCCTCTGACCACGCAGGAGCTACAACTGTGAGTATTGCACAGTCATCATAACACCCCTAGGCTAAGCACACTTAGAGATATACCTTACATGGATGGCATGCTAATACAGTCAGTCAGGTGGTGGGAGATTATTTATTTGGGTCCTTGTACATTCTGTCCACTGTGTATGGACTAAATATGTGTGTGTGTGTGTGTGTGTGTGTGTGTGTGTGTGTGTGTGTGTGTGTGTGTGTGTGTGTGTGTGTGTGTGTGTGTGTGTGTGTGTGTGCGTGCGCAAGATAGTGTGAGGTTATAGCTAGATAGAGAGACATATTTCTTTTTTGTGTGTGTGTGTTTGTGTGTGTGTGTGTGTGTGTGTGTGTGTGAAAATGTATACTAGATAGAGCTAGTGAATGCTGTTTCATGGCTGTATGTATCAGCACCAGTCAGAATCACTGGCAGGTCACATGACAGGGATACCATCCAATGGTGCATCCGACAACCCACCAGCCAGCCCTCCCTTTCTTCCCTGCTCACCCCCCCCCCCCTCCCTCCATCTCCTCCCTCCTCCATCTCTCTCCATCATTTTTCACTTGCGCTCTGGCCACGTCACAGGCTGAAGGTGGCTGTGAATTGCAGCTGGAGTGGAATGGTTCTGCAGTTATAAATAGGTTGTTTTGAAAGACCTGCCTGCAGTTGCAGCCTCTGGGTAGGTAGAGAGTGAGAGTGCACTTATGGATGCAGCGTTTAGATTGCCTACCTTGCATACTGTACGCATTGATGTGATTTCAGGGATTATTAGAAATGAGAGTTGGGTGGAGGCTGTGTTTGTATACTAGAGGACAAGAAATACATCCAAATTAGATTAGATGCTTTAATGTATTATTATAATATGACAACGTTGTATTGAACTGAAGAATGTTTATGATTTTGTTGTGATCTTTTGATCTTGTTCTGTGGCTTCACTCTCACTGTCTTATTGTGATTGAATGGACAGAGTGTTGTTCAATGCATTTCTTACTCCTTGCTTCACTGCAGTGTTAGACCTACAGTATAATCTGCTATAGTGTGCCAGAATGTTATGGGACACTCTCAAACATGTGGTCTCTGCCCTCAGATAAGATGTTCCAGAAGCTTCCATTTTAAAAATAGATCACTATTGATTATATTCCTCGTGTCATTTAGCACTATTAAATCCTGGCACCCAGGGAGATAAATTCAATATGCTAAAGTCATAATGGGGCTTCTATTGACATATGATCTGTTGATCATAGATAGCATATTCTTATTAATTTATTTGTATACATATACAAATCCTATACAAAGTATAATGCATGTGAACTCGGAACTCTCATTGTAAAGTATGGTGTAATAATGTGTTTATTATGTCATTCACTGGTCATTAGTAAAATTTATTTTACTCTAAACCAATGATGCTTCTAATGCTACACATGAATCATGTGTTTGTCTCTGCCATGGTCCTCTTAGCCTGCATGACTCCATGCTGGTGAATAACCACATGGAAACAGATGGCTGCTCTGACAAATCAGAAAGGGAGGTTCATGAAGAGTCAGACAATGGGGCCAATGAGAATGGAGACAGACTGAGTGAGGAGAGTGACATGGACCAATCAGATGACCTGTCCCCTGCCAACAAGGCCACCTGCTATATGGAGCAGAGTCAAGAGGAGATTGTTGAGGTAGTTTGGTTGGCATTAAAGACCTGTGCATTTAGGACCAGCAGTTGTTATATTTTTTATCATGAGCACATAGCAATAAATAATGTGGTTTAATAACTGAATGATTTTGAAAGGCATACTGACATAAATTAGATGAAGCATGTCATATGAAATGTCAAATTGAATGTTTATGTGAAGATTCATTCATCCGCTCAGAGAAATGAAGGATTGCTTCCCCTCAGGCAGGTGAGGCATCACAAACAGAGACTGTTTCGGAGGAGAATAAAGGCCTGATGTGGACCCTGCTAAAGCAGCTCAGGCCCGGCATGGACCTCTCCAAGGTGGTGCTGCCCACCTTTATCCTGGAGCCGCGCTCTTTTCTGGACAAGCTCTCAGACTACTATTACCATGCCAACTACTTATCAGAGTAAGCCAAGGAGAGCAGTGCAGAGTGATATTAGACATCAGTAACAATTAACGGTAATCTTAGATATTTCAAAGTGTCAAAACACCTTGTTACATACAGATTATTAGCAAGTGAAATCAATGCTATATAGAGGCAATAATATGTGTTTTAAACTCTTATCTGAGCATTATCTGTCATATTTTCAAATGCGTAATTTAATTAAGTGATAGCTGTGAATGGTCGAGCTGAGAGATGAGATTCTCTCTGTAATCTCTGTTCCATTCCTCTACCTTTTAGGGCAGTGAAGGAAGACAGTGCTTATGGACGCATTAAAAAGGTGTTGCGGTGGTACCTGTCTGGCTTTTACAAAAAGCCAAAGGTGAGCTAATGCTGTTTTTTTTTGTTGTTGTTTTTTTTTTTTCATTAGTGCTTTTACCAGATTGGCAAATATATCCCATATTAATACCATATGGGATAGATAGCTGTTTTGCAACCAGCTAAATGTTTTTTCATTAAGAAACATCAAGAAAAATTTGATGTTGATGTAACTCTCTGGCCATCACAGGGACTGAAGAAACCATACAATCCCATTCTGGGAGAAACTTTTCGATGCTGCTGGCCCCACCCAGACACAGACAGTTGTACTTTTTATATAGCAGAGCAGGTAAGGGTATTACCATTCACTTGGTTAGGTCCAACTTATTAGAAAATAGCACTGAGGATAATGTATGTAATGTAATGTAATGTAATGTATGTGTAATGTGGTGACATCACACCCTGTCCTTCTCTCCTAGGTGTCTCATCACCCTCCCATTTCAGCTTTTTATGTGAGCAACAGAAAGGATGGGTTCTCTATTAGCGGAAGCATTCTAGCTAAATCAAAATTTTACGGTATGAGGTATACAGTATTTGAAGAGAAATTTTTAAACTCAAGGTTCAGCGACTGCAACCTGAATTTTTGTGCTCTTTTTTTTTAGGTAACTCATTATCTGCGGTTCTAGATGGCAAAGCCAAGCTTACGTTCCTTAACCGTGATGAGGAGTATATTGTAACTATGCCATATGCCCACTGTAAAGGTAGAACCCCATTTTTTTCACTCTTTCTGTTCTTGGGTTAACAAATCCAATCATCTCTTGGGTTAGTGCAATGGTTTTGTTTTTCACTATAAAAATACGAATGATTGTGCTGCATGTATCAACAGTGTGTAATTGTAACCATATGTAATTGTTTTTGAATTATTATAGTTGACAGTTTGATTTTTTTAACAGGCATTTTATATGGTACCATGACTTTGGAACTTGGAGGAAGAGTAACAATTGAATGTGAAAAGACCAAGTGTATTGCACACCTTGAATTTAAACTCAAGGTATGAACACAGACATTTTGTCTTTGCTTTGTAACATTGATAATATAGATTTACATGATTGGGACATAATTGGGGAAATCTCACAAAATGTTTTCTGTTTTCTTCAAAGCCTTTCCTTGGTACTTCTGGCCAAGTAAACCAGATATCAGGGAAGATTCTTCAGGATGAGGAAGTGTTGGCCACTGTTGATGGTCACTGGGTGAGCAAAGTTGTTATTTACTAATTTTTAGTTTTTTTGTCATTGCCATTTCATAAGACATACATGATGCACTGTGTGTGGTGTGTGTGTGTGTGTGTGTGTGTGTGTGTGTGTGTGTGTGTGTGTGTGTGTGGGTGGTGTTCATGCCTATGTATGGTGTGTTTTTCAGGATGGAGAGGTGTACCTGATGGACAGGAGGTCTGGGCAGAGGGAGTTGCTGTGGAGCCCCACCCCAGAGGTGCGCAAACAGAGGCTCCGAAGACACGTGGTCCAATCAGATCAGCAGGAGCAGTTTGAGTCTGAAAGGTGAGTCTCTGCCCTAACCACACTCATGAAACATCTACTGGTATACTGTATGCAGAGGGCAGGAAGTTTAAGCAGGCTGATACAATGAAATAAAACAATATGACCAAACCATTGTGGTACTGTTGTAACTGCATGTCAATTACCTTTATTAATAAAACAATCTTGTCATTTTACACAATCTTGCTAATAAAATTATTATACCTATGGAATATAGTATAATTGTGATGAAACACTGTGTTATACACAACCACCGATTATATGCACAGTGTTTGATTATAGAGTCATAATGCCACTGACTAAATCGAACTGGGCAGATAGCAGTGGAACATACAGTAACTGGTACAAACATGGGGTTGGTATCTCACCAGATGATGACGCTAATGGTAATATCACTGCATTATCATGTCTTCTGTCTGGCTTCATGTCCTCTGTGTCCTGTGTGTGTGTGTGCCAGGCTGTGGAAGCATGTAACCAGTGCTATAATGGGCCAGGACCAGAACCGAGCCACCCAGGAGAAGTTCCTCCTGGAAGAGGCCCAGCGGCAGGAGGCCCGTGAACGGGGACAGCGGCCGTGGTTCCCCCGCCTCTTCACCCAGGATCCTGTCACCAAGGAGTGGTGCTACAAACACACTGAGTGAGTCTATGGAGTGTGCTCATATATAAATGTGACTTAAAGCCTTGCAATCAGTGACCTTACTCTGTTGTTTTGTAAATGCAGTGTTGTAGCACTATCTAATCTAGCAGCTTGACCTCTATGTTATAAAGCACATGGTTGTGTATTGAGTAGCCTAACATGCAGCTCAAGTTGTGTGTGTGTGTGTGTGTGTGTGTGTGTGTGTGTGTGTGTGTGTGTGTGTGTGTGTGTGTGTGTGTGTGTGTGTGTGTGTGTGTGTGTGTGTGTGTGTGTGTGTGTGTGTGTGTGTGTGTGTGTGTTTGTGTTTGCTCATGTCCAGTTCTAAGCCCTGGGACCCAGTCAATAGTCTGGAGCAGTTTGAGAAAGATGGGATCATCCAAACCAGGGAGAGAGAGCAGCCACAGATGCGTCTCAATGGATTCTCCTACAGTCAGAACTGGGCAGCGCAGCAGCAGAAGGTATAACATAAAGAAATGGCAAATAAACACAAACTACAAGGAACAGGGATGTATCCATGAGAATGAAATGAATTCTTCCCACACAATGTTTGTGTTTAATTTGTATGGCATACTGTCAGATTGCTACACTGCTTATACTTCAATTTTTTAATATTTATCTGTGAATATGTGTGTGTGTTTGTTTGGTTATTGCAGGCCAAGGCCCAAGGTAAACACAGGAAATCCAGCAGACAGCCGTCCAACTGTAGCCAGAACACAGAAAGCAGCACCACCTCAGACCAGCTGCATGAATTCTCAGACAATGAGGGTAAGGATTGGGATGGAGATGTAATATGTGGGTGGGTGTGGACATGTGTGTAGACAAGGGCATTTGTGTGGGGATGGGGATGTGTGTGGGGAGGAATCTGTTTGTTGGGCTGGGCATGGGTGTACTGTACAATGTGTGTACAGTACGTGTGTACATTGGGTGTGGAGATGGGTACATGTAGGGCATAGGTTCTCGAAGTGCAGCATTTCTGGTGGCCCGCAATACAGTAACTTCTGATAATATCTGCAAAACTGTTAAAACTGTAAGAATCAATCTCCATTTAGTGGTGTTTATCGGCATCTATAGCCATTCACGTATTGCATTAAATGTAAATAGTCGAGATGCAACCTCGTCATTAAAATGATTACAGGGTAATTTTTTTCTTCCCGTGCACCTTTGGTGGCCCTCAGTTCAACATTGGGTCCTTAAATTGGCCCTCACCTATCAGAACTTTGAGAACCCCTGATGTACTGTAGGCGATTGGAGAAGGAAATGTGTGTGGGGATTGGGGATGGGAATGTGTGTGGATGCCGGGTTTTAGTGTTTGGGGACAAGTATGGTGAAAAATGCATGTCATTTTTTTATAGCAGAGGCATTGTTTGGGCAGACAACACCATTACATTAGTAACTTACTGACTTTACGCCTTATTTCATATCGAGCACACGCTCCTCACTCAGGTTACTGTCACCCCAGTCTCCAACCCCACAAACAGAATAGAGGAATACATTTAATTAGGGGATACAACATTTAATGTGGATTCTTTGCCTTCTTAAAAGGTTTATGAAAGGTTTTAACACTGTGTACACTGAACAGTGTCTTTGCTTTTAGAACCATGTCACTACCTTTTTTTTTTGTGGCCTCTCACTCTCTTTCATTGCGTGTGTAAGTGTGTTATCTTGTGTAAGTGTGTCTATGTTTGATGTCAACAACTGTACATTGTCTGATACTAGTTGTCTGCTGCCATTTCAACCAGGGGGGTATTCCATATTCACTTAACCACCAATGACAAGGCTTTATTTCTCTCTATTTATTTATCTATTTATCTCTCTCTCTCTCTCTCTCTCTCTCTCTCTCTGTATTTTCTTCTCATTCCCTTCCATTACTCATGTAGGTCAGGCACCACAGTGTCCTCGGTGTGCCCAGGAGTCTCTGGATTTTGCTGAAATTGAAGCCTCAATTGTGTCCATACAGAAGATGCAGCAAGATATTCAAAGGTAGGAAAGAAATCAATCTTCCTGTGAAACTGAGTTTTATAGGTTTCAAAGTGACACATTGGGACAAGATACTTGTTTATCAGGGTAAAACTCAGTTATGACCTTGTCCCACCGACCAATTCAGATAATTCTCTTACAGGCTCATCATATTATTTTTTGTTTCCATTGTGTTTTGATACATTGATATATCCTTATCCCACTGATGAAATTCCTGTTTATTTTGAGAAGGGATATACAGTATTTGTTATGCACACATTATATGGCATTGAAGGAATGTTCAGCAAATCATTCAGCATTTCACTAGACACATGAAAACAAATGCAGTGTTTTTTCATCATACCCACTTACCCTTTAAACATGGTAATACATATTCTTTAGTTGGAAAGACGATGTATTGCATAATGGGCCTCTCCCGACTTAATGACCTTTATGCATTTTTATTTATCACAATCACTGTCAGGCTATCGGAGTGCGCATTTTCAGACAGAAATAATGCCAAGAACCACTTGGCCATAGTTCTAGGTATCATATCAATAGCAGTTTTTAAAAAGTTCTTCCTAACTGCTATTTGTCACTCATTGTGTCTGCATGTCCTCCCGTGTGTCTCAGGAACCTGTGCGCACTGAGCCAGCAGATGGTGGCCTGCAGCCAGTCAGATGAGGGGGCGATGCTGAGCGGCCGGAGCTGCCTGATCTTATGTGTGCTGCTGCTGCTCCAGCTCTTCATCAACTACGTGTCCACATGAGGCCCAACAGCCAAACCTCCAGCAGCAATAAACCGCCACCTCACCTCCACTCACCTCCACACAATACTCTGAGATCTGTACTCACACTCAGGCACAAAGCACTTTGGACAAAGAGATAAGACAGCAGGACAGACAAAGAGAAAGAGAGAGAGAGAGAGAGAGAGGGAGAGAGAGAGATATTGTGGAGTAAGGCAGAAGGATGAAAGGAATGAGAAGAATAGAAATCAAATTAGGCAGAGTTGTACATGTAAAGGACAACAGAAATTATATAAATATTTTAATAGCGTGCTAGGAATATTTGATGTTCTTTCACGGCTATTTGTGGATGTGCACTTTTATAGGCCTTGCAATACTACTTCAGTTGTTCTCGTTTTTGTTTGATTCTAGACCCCATGGGGTACTCTCCTTCCAGTTTGAACTTTGGGCCTTAATGCTAAAGCCAAATAAGGGGGACAAATCACACATCGGAGAACAAAATTTAACATTGATTGTGCAATTCTTGTTTTTTGATAAATGTTTGGTAAGATGATGTTTTGTTTTGATAATTTACCAAACAGTATTTATTGTCTTTCATGGAAAGAGTTTACGTTTACAGGTAAGATTCTTTGAAACCACAAAGCCATTATGAATAAGTAGTAGAGCTTAAGTTAACATTTCACTGTAGGCTGTGATGAGAAATCTGTTTGCTTCATGCCAGGACACTGTAATAAGCATGCCTAAAGACTGTAATTGCCTTATCTAATTTAACAGATGGTTTAACAAGACACATAACACGAAGAGGGGCAAGCAATCGCCTAAAGGAACAAGATGTGTCCTTACAAATCAGTGCTTGTTAAATATGGTTATGACTAATGATATAACACAGTATGGTCTATTTTGTCAGACAGATTCATTAAGTCCATCATGAAACAGGTAGCATGGACAAGGCATCTTTCTGAGATTCACAGAAAGTGTGAACGAGACTGGCTCAACATAGTGGGACTTTTGGGATGCCATGTGATTTTATATGCGATGTTTCAAGAAGGACCACATTTTTTCCACACATTTTACTTTTGTTTGCTCTAAGGAATGAAACATGTAATAACCAAATATCAGATGAATGAATTTGCTGAATGAATATTTATTGCCCATTTTTTGGACCGTACAAACATATGCATCACTCTTTTTTTAAAGGTATAATAGGCTACCACAACACAACTTCCTGGGTAATATTTGCAAGTACTTATTGCTAGTCATGCATTTATAACAAGCATTGCATGGAACTCAGTGGTGTTGGAATATCTTGTTTTGAGACACCTTTACAAAGAAATTAAAAAAAAAAAAAAAAAACAGCTAGCACATGGGCTACTCTGCTTGAGGCAGGTGAGTTGTCTGGCAGGTACTAGATTTTCACTCTGTAATTAGATATAATCTTTTAGGCCATAAAAAATGTGAGAAAACATCCTGCAGTCTCACAAGGAAGGGTAAATGTCTTATCCCTATGGAGAAGTGTCACCAATAATAAATCTTTTACAAAATAATATATCTGAAATCTAAAGGCTACTTTTGTTTGGGGCAGAAGTTTCACCAAAAACCTGCGTTGTGGGCTAGTGTGTTTCTATAGATTAACAAAGCTGATTATTGCTGAACATAAATTTCTTTGAAATTGTTCTCTGACCCCATATAAAATGTGTTTCATTGCAATAACTGAAAATGCGTCCTCAGATAAGTCATGGACCCAGTGTCAACTGTAGTAGATTTTTAATAAAGGTATGTTCATGGTCACGCCTCCTGTCTTTACGCTTTGAAAAGTGGGAGGACTTGAGCGGTGAATTACCAAACACCAAGATGGCGAAAAAAACAATTACGTAAGGAACAATTGTCAAATAGTCATTAAAGAGGTTATGAATAAGATATGGAGTTTAGAAACATAGGCATAAATCCACTTGAGTGACGACGCAGACCAGTTAAAGGTAACAGTTGAGCTTCAACATTATTCTTCCACTGCCATATCTCGAGTCAATGAAATAGCCTAGTAGACTGAATCTGACACTTCCTTTAGGTTACAGTTCTTCGTTGTGTTGTGTTTAGGCTACCATTGGCCGATAATTGTTAGAGTAGCCCGAAATAAGGCTATTATTGAATAAAGTACTAATTATCTGGCTGCAATTTGGAAGTCTTTTTTTTTTTTTAACTCAATTGTAACATTTGGCTGCAGGCAGACACCGGGTTACCACTGGGTCGAAGTGCAGCAAGTTAACGTTACCTTTTTCACCAATGACACTATTGCTCACCTCTCGCTTACTTTTTATGCACTGTCATTCTAAAGGCTTGGCTTGGAGTTATGTGCATGCTGTGAAGGGGCTTGTAAAGAATGTGCTTAACTATAGACTTATTCAGTAGTTGTGTCCCTTCCATCAAAGCGTCAGCACAGACCAATCAGTAAAGCAAAATATTTGTTTCGTTTTCAACGAAGGGACGGGACCCTGAAAAGGATAACATTTTGCTCACTATCACACTCCGGGCACATCTAAATAATTGAGTCGAATAAGAAGATGGATTCTTTGCCAGGAGTTAATAAACAGAGAGTGATTTTAATCACTTATCTGATAGCTGCGCTGGACATCACATTTCTTTTTCTTCAATTTTCCATAACACCAGTAAGTAACTTGATTGCAACATTTCATTGTGGCATGATGCTGAACTGAATGTGGCTGTCATGATGTGTTTTATGAAACCAGTGTAAGAAATGCATGAAATCTAAAAGCTTCTTCACTCTGGTGCTGTGTACAGTATCTGGCCAAAAGACTTGGTTTTGACACCTTGTGGTTTGGCTATCTCCAAACAACGGTGGGGATTATTCAGCTCATTGGTGGTCCCTTATTTGGCAGGTGAGTCACAGTCTAGCATTTTTACCCTACAAGCTTCAATCAGACATGAGCCCTGAAGTTCAATGAACTTAATTCCCAGTGTCCCTCATGACTGCTGCATGCATGGAAATCATTCACTGTCTCGTGTAACTCCATGCATAGATGTGAATGCCTGTTACTCTCACTTCAGTAAAAAAATGACCTCATGTACACAATGACCATACAGCAGCACTGTCCACAACATGGTGATAATGCTGCCAAAGTTCAGTTTTGCAGCTCTTAATGGTGTCCACTAAACAACTAATATGTTAACGTTGTTACCTGCCTCACCACATTATTGATTCAGGAGACTTAGAGGCTATGGGCCAAATGTAGCGAATGTGTAGAGGTGTGTGTGTGTGTGTGTGTGTGTGTGTGTGTGTGTGGTGGGGGGGATGTATGGTTACACTTTGACTCTATTTGGCCCACAGGGTTACACTATGACTGTATTTGGCCCACAGCCTATTAGATGATCTAATGTCTCCATATCAGTCTAGAGAGTGCAGCTGACAGAGGTTTGTGCTGTTTGGCAGGTTTGCTGATTTGTTTGGGGCTCGTGCTGCTCTGTCTATGTCCTGCATGGCGTCCGTGGTCTACTTTGGGCTGCTTGCCGTGGCCAACAGCACTCCTATGCTCTTCATTCACAAACTCCCTGCAATGTTCATGCATGTCCTGCCAGGTAACACCAAAACCCCTGCATCACAAATACCACTGCAATACATTAAATTATCTAATGCTGTTTGTCTCATCCCATGTGGTGCATGTTCAATGTAAGTGAAATTTTACTTGCATGTAATTTTATAACTGAGAGTGTGAAGTGAACCTCAGTTCATTTTTAGTTGGATGTGCTAATGCGCTACAAACATATCGAGGCATGACATTATGACAAAAGTTTTCAGCAGGGTTATCGAAGTTATATAAATATGTGAACTCAGATGAGCCTGCAAGCAAGTTTTTAGTTGCTCTGCATCTCAGTCTAGAGGTGATGTCATTAAAAGGCTGGATACCTAATAAACAAAACTCAGAAAACAATCACGACTGCTTATGCAGCCTGAGCTGGGATTTATATGATCACAAACAGCAGAATACGTTTAGAAGTACTTTTACATTTCATATGAATGTGATAGCAAAAAAGCATGCATATCGACATTCCAATAAAACTAGATGCTGGACAATAGAGGTCTATTGCCTAAGTGAAATAAAAGTCGGCAACACCATTTATGCTCCCTAAAGCACTAGGCGAGGCAAGGCAGTTTATTTAGTTGGCGCATGTCCCACACAGCGGCAAATCAATGTGATTCACATATTAAAACAAAACAAAAAAAAAACATAAAAAAAAGTTCAAAAAGAAGGATATAAAAGCAAGGAAAAACAGACAAAACATCACTAAATACAGATATTATAAGTCAGTAACAACTAAATAAGTAGATAAATAAATAATGTACTGGAATACTAGAATACCTATCACTCTGTTCAGCCTGGAAATTTGTCACATGCAGGCCAGTATGCATTTTAGGCCTACAATTTTCAGATAGCCTGGACTTTTTATAAGTGCATTTTTACATGTGTCATTTTTGTACAGTGAATATCCTGAATGGCTGGTGAGGATCAAACTTGCATTTACCCACCCTTCACCTACCACCTATTTTATCCACCCTTCACCTACCGCATATTCACTAATATACAGCACTTACGCAATGCCTATGTTACTTCACCACAGAATGAAAGCGAAAGTAACTCTCACGTGAACCTCAAGAAACCGTGTTTAAAACTTTAAAAATTATATTAGATATGTGAGATCTTTTAATATTGTTTTGAATTTTGCTATTAATATTTTAATGGAAAACACTACTGTCAAATTAAGAACACATTTTACATTTACATTTGTACTTCAGGGTATTGGGTCCCTGTATGCTATGGCAATGATAATGTGTCCATTCTTACAGTCAATGCATAACCGTCCATGAACATTGTTTTGGGGTTGTTGCCCTTGGAGGCATCACAGTTGAACTTTACTGTTACTGACACTGTTCTCTTCTTATCTTCTCATCTTACCCACTGTTTGGCAGGCACTCAGATGGTGGTGGCTGACCTGACTGAGCCAAGTAAGAGGGCTGATGCTCTGGCCAAGTTGGGCTTGTGCTTCGGTATCGGGATGATCACAGGCTCTACACTAGGGGGCACTCTCAGCACACGCTATGGGTAAGTTGGTGGTAACCTCATGGTCACTCACACACACTGTTGTTAGCTGGACTTTTCAATTTTAAGAAAAAGCGGCTGCTTTCAATGTAGATTTTCATGGGGTATACTGTAGTTATATGAAGGAGAGACAAATCTGCCGCCCTCACTACCTTTGTAATTGAGCTCAGTCATATGCCAAGTTTAAAATTAGCACCCGCCACCGGCCAAATGCGGGTAAAAATTTGGTTTGGCTAATAACAAAAACCAAGCTACCTGCCATTGGCAGACTACTGAAATATGACTGCCTCATATACTTTAGGACTTTCGTCATTAATGTGAAATGAAATGAGTGGAGCCAGTAGGCGCCGTAGTGGTTGAATTTAGATAACCATCTGCTTCAAAATACAATTAGGTGTATTTGGGTGTATTATGGCTTTTGTTGAGACACCTTGAAGTAAAATTGTTCTAAAAAGCTCCTTATTTATATATTATATTTTAATATTTTTTGTCCAGTAAATGATCAGGCCTTACTTGCGTGGGTCAGAAAGTTGATTTTATACCCTGGTCATATGCCTCCAAATTATGACAAAGTAAAGCCTTCACAGCCTTCACACACACACACACACACACACACACACACACACACACACACACACACACACACACACACATTATGAGAGTTATGAGAAAATGTTTGAGTAAGCAGTGAAATCGTTGTGATAGTGCAAGTGATAATGGTATTTTCTGGCATCCAGAAAGTCAGGTTCTGTTTCATGTGTCTCACAGACATAAACAACAGTGAAAAAAGGAAGACAAATGAAGGCTCTCTATTCTTGGTTCAATGGTTACCAACGGAAACAGTGACTAAGATGTGTGAGTGATGGCTTATGATTAATGGTCAGAATAAGGTTGAGTGCAAAGAGAATGCAAACAGCACCTTAGGAGTGGCAAGAAGGATAGACCTGCAGAATATTTGTCTTGTGCATGTGAGTCAGTCGATAAGCAATTCAAATGCACTTTTCACTAGTTATGAAGGCTGTAACGTGGCTGTTTTGAAGTCATAAGTTTTTTTTGAGCGGAAGGATACAGTTTTTTTTTTATTGCTTTGACGCAGTAGTCGACTCAAAATCAACATTTTTCAAAACAGTTAACGCAGAGGCCTAAACAGTGGCACCAATGGTCAAAATGACAAATTTTGCTTGCAAAAGGCTCTAACTCTGCCAAACCCTTTAAAATACAGACCAAATGCAAATTTTGACCTCAAACAAAACAACTTGCACACAAATGTTTGAGCGCTTCAAATCAGTCATTACACAAGGGGCAACAAAATACAAAACACAGCAGTCATTGCAAGTCAGTGGACAATTGCTTGTTACATGTATTGGAGTGTAAAACTTTATGTTTTCTGTGCCATTTTTTGCTTTCTTCACAGATTTATTGAAAATTGCAAAATTTCTTTTTTGCAAACCTAATGCAATCTAAACTTTTGTAAATATTTCAGAAACTATGCATTTCTGTAATGCATGTGTATGTAGATTACAGATGTCTGTGTGTCTATATGTATTTGATGTGTAGGCCTATACAGTATACTACGGGGCTCCTCAATTTCTATCTGGATAAAGTAGTATCTCTAATCTCTAAATACATGTAAACCAAAATAAAATCCATTACAGTAAAAGAGAGAAAATAGAAATAAAATATTTTACTGTGAAGTATACTGTAAAAATCTATTAGAGTATAAGAAATTGTCAACACTATTGTATTCAGACTCTGATGGCTAAATGAAGATTTTTGTGAAGGTATGTCAAATAAGCGCTTTAGTGATTTCATATCGATGCAGATAGTTTCTAAAAAACAGTGAAAAGATTGTTTCTGTTTGGTTACCTAGCTAAAACAATGGAGTTTGGACTGCTTGAATGACATCTGCGTTAATTGTTTTGCAAAAGGTTGGGGGAAATGTGTCAATTGAATGAAAGTGGGTTAACTCATTTGCAAGAGGTGTCTTTTGCTCTGCTGAGAGAGTGATGGTGAAGACTGAGAGGTTCTGAGTTTCTTCAAACTGGTCAAAGCAATAAAAAAAAAACTGTAAAATACCGGCATGTCCAAGTCCAACAAACCCTTGCATATAGAAAAAATGTGTTTGTAAATTGCAGAGATGGAGCTTCAAACACTAGGTTGAGGAGATGTTTTAAAAACTGGTAGGCTACAGCAAAGTCCTTCTCCTATATAAGTGTCTCTGGCTACAGCGACAACAATATTACTGTAGCATTTTGTGTCCAATAGAGGGCACTGTGGTGATGGTAATGTACTGTGTGTTCTGGCACTAAACCCAGAGCAGACTACTGTAGAACTTCACAGTCTGAAAATGACACTTTATTTGTCAACTGGGCTCAAACATTGTATTAATACACACATAAACAGCACATGACATTCCACTGCTGTATGTTAACCCAAGTAGGCCTATAGACAGTAGATTTAACACATAAGTTTTACATCAGCTATTACAGCTGGATAAATATGATCAAAGTGAGAGAATTGTGTAGGAATTTGTTGGAATTATGCTAGACTGATCTGTTATCAGTCATTTTGTTAGTTTGAAACATTGTACCATTGAGTGTAAAGTACATACACTAGTAAAAACAGCAGACAGGGAAAGGTGTTACAATGAATGCAGATTGTGAAATAAATGTCAACAGTGACTCTGATTTATGATGTAAATGTCAATGATGTTAAGCATTCACCCAGGAAACCACTAACTGCTTGTGTACATTGTGTTTGATTTGTAGTTCTCGACTCCAATAAAACCTAAACAGAGAGTCCAGCTGAGGTGCCGTAGTCTGCCCTATAATCCCAGTTGTAAACCCACTCAGTCTGTTGGCATGAGTAGAGGCCTCCCTCCTGCTGGGTCTGTCAGGGTTCATCTGGCCCTCCATGCTGGCTTTCCATTCAATAGTCTCTGGTTAAACCCGGTTCACCCCTCTCCATTGCATCTGTTCTCGTATCCTCTGTTCTTGTGAACAACATTTTTATTTAACAACATAGCAAGTAACATTGGACTTAGAAGTGGTTGTCAGAGAACCTGGTGGTACTTACACTCTGACTACTCAGAATCCAGATTAAATCGATTCTTTATTTCAGGCAAGATTTGATTTCATTCATTTGTCAAGCGAAACAGTGAAACTCTTTGTGTTTGAACTTGTGATAGTCTTTTCCCATATAGTGGGTTAGGGAGATATCCCAGTTGTCAGTGAAATTCAATTTATGAGTCTTTTTTTCTCATAAAACATGGCTATTACTGTTCCTCTATTTTTGGTACTGTATGCTTGTCACAGATGATATGTGGACAGAGGTCCTCTGAGAGGAAGGTTTGGGGTTTTACTACGGAAGGATTGGCTCCGTTTTTGTTTAGTCATTGCAAGCACAACTGGTAATTCAATTTTCATAGACATAACATTCAACATTTCCAAAAATTAGCTCAGTGAGAATTTTATGGCATGTTCCTTCTGCCATAACTTTGTGATGATTGCCATAGCCTGTCATGTTTTCTTGCCATGAGTGATATTAGTTGGTCACACATTACAGTAAGTGAACATAAGGGTGAAATCATGCAGAGCCGTCCAAACACTGTGCATTGCCTCAATATTTTGCCTGGCAGAGATTCTACCCTCTGTGTGTGTGTGTGTGTGTGTGTGTGTGTGTGTGTGTGTGTGTGTGTGTGTGTGTGTGTGTGTGTGTGTGTGTGTGTGTGTGTGTTTCTGTGTGTGTAATGGGAGGTGCTGTGACTCAAGGCTTATGTTTTGGCTTTGCAACCTTGCCTTTCCATTCAGGAAGCACAGGCACAAGACTCATACATAGCCCAGTGGACTTTCACAAACAGAACACACACATAGCCCTAGTGGGTGTTAGGCCTCCGCACAATGGCAACGAGATCATTTCAGAGCATGTTGAAATATGACAATTTGGTTTGCCCCCGCACGCTGGCAACATACAGTATGCAGTGAACTTCATAGTAGCCTGTGGAATTGTTAACTTATTTTACTGCATTGAATGGCTCTGACCTGAATCGTGATTGGCAGGGGTGGTGGTGGCAATGATTGGCTCTGCTGTGTGGGGTTATATTAAAAACAATGGAAACTAACATACTGTAATACAATGTCTGAAGCAAAGTGGTCCGCACTATATCGGAGCTGGAGTATGGATGCCCTTACACAGACTCACAGTAGATGTAAAGTGTTGTACAAAATCTCTCTCTCGATATCATAGAAGTTTCATATAAATGTCATTTGATAAATCCTACGCAAGAAAAGTATCAGAGGTTGAAGGCCCACGTTTATATTTTAATGAGCCGTGGCTTTCCTGTGAGTCAACGCTTATATAATCCTTATTTCACACCCTCAAACACCCTCAAAATGAAGCAGTACAATCAGAACCCATTTACCAGTTGCATTATTACAGTGACTTGTTTCAGTGATCATATATGTGTCGAGTTAATGAAACGATAAAAGAAATTTCGTTATCATTCAAGGTGTTCCCAAGCTAGAATTTGATAATCTTTGCTTTGGTTCACATGACCAGATGTAATGGAATGTTTGTTTTATAAACTGTAATTACTGATAGGGCTGCTTTCTTTCTGAGTGTATGTGTGTATTTGTGTGTCATCGCCGGTGTGTATGTGTCTGAGCGGATGTGTGTGTGTGTGTGTGTGTGTGTGTGTGCGTGTGCGTGCGCGTGCGTGTGTGTGCGTGTGTGTGTGTGTGTGTGTGTGTGTGTGTGTGTGTGTGTGTGTGTGTGTGTGTGTGTGTGTGTGTGTGTGTGTGTGTGTGTGTGTGTGTGTGTGTGTGTGTGTGTGTGTGTGTGTGTGTGTGTGTGTGAAACTGTAGAATCTGGGAGTGTTCTGTTTGATCTGCCTCCTGGCTTTGTGGTGGAGCGCCACAGCCCCTGGAAAGCCACCTGCATACTGACCTCCCTCACTCACTCCGCTCTGCTCTGCTCCGTCAGAGGGGCAGGGTTCAACTGCAGCTGTAAAGATAAAGCCTCGGCAATCCACTGGATACTCCCTGTGTTTGTGTATATGGGTCTGTGTGTGTGTGTGTGTGTGTGTGTGTGTGTGTGTGTGTGTGTGTGTGTGTGTGTGTGTGTGTGTGTGTGTGTGTTGTTACACATGCAAAACTTTTGGCCTCTGATAAGGTGAAACGGAAGGACATGATCCTAGTTTCCAAATAAGGCCTGTGGTTGGAGCCTTTTCCTCATTCCAGTGGAGTGTTGATTCCAATTCGCTAATTTGTGTGTAAGACTCTCTGTTCATACCCATGTTTTTCCCCCGATTCCCTGACTTATAATGGCTCCCTCGTGACGCTCAGAAGAACTCTTGTGTGTTCCAAGATAATGCTACCCTTTTCCCAGAATGCCTCCAGCAGAGCCGCTGAGGTGCCTGGTGTCCCGTCACCAGTAAATTAGCACTCGGTCGGTTTGTGCGTGTGTGTGTGTGTAAGAGAGGGAGAGAGAGAGGTTGAGTGTGTGTGAGAGAGTGTGTGTGTGTGTGTGTGTGTGTGTGTGTGTGTGTGTGTGTGTGTGTGTGTGTGTGTGTGTGTGTGTGTGTGAGAGAGAGAGAGAGAAAGTGTGTGAGAAAGAGAGCAAGGAGACTGGTCTCTGGACTATGGATACTCTTTATGGACTATGAGTGGGCTTTACTTTTCTTGTGTGTGTGTGTGTGTGTGTGTGTGTGTGTGTGTGTGTGTGTGTGTGTGTGTGTGTGTGTGTGTGTGTGTGTGGATCAAGCCTCCGAGCTGGAGAGAGTGTCGCCAGGGGGCTGGAGAGCTGTGGTGACAATCCGGTGGGGCCCAGTCAGTCTGCCTCCAGCTCAGGCCCCACACAGGTCAGAGGGCCACAGGGCCTGTCTGCACTCTGATCCTGACAGCCTGACAGCCACAGGACCTGCACTCCTCACACACACACACACACACACACACACACACACACACACACACACACACACACACACACACACACACACACACACAGACGAATACTTACAAGAACACACACACAGATGAGTACTTATAAGAACACACACACACAGTCATGTACAGAACCAACATGAGTCCTTGCATTGAAAGCACAAAGAGAAAGAGAAAGAGAGAGAGAGAAAGAGAGGGGGAGATAAAGGAGAAAAAAGGCACTAAACAGATGCATGCACCTCTCTAGTGGACCATAGACACTGTTTACACACAAACCTGAATGTCATAACTTTCAGTAGGCCTTGAGCTTTTAAACTCATTGGCATGCATGTGCTTACTTTTGGCACGGCTGTCACATAACTCCATCTGAGGCCACCTCCACCTCCAGCGTTAATGTCGTGTGATTGATGGCCGCCGCAGGAGGAAGTCCCCTTTTCCTCTTTTCATTTCCTCTGAATGGAGGGGATTAGGTCCGGGCTCATTTCTTCTCCCATCATGAGGCACAGTCTCATTTATCATTTTTCCATTCCTCTCTCTCTCTCTCTCTCTCTCTCTCTCTCTCTCTCTCTCTCTCTCTCTCCCTCCCTTCCTGTGTGTGTGTGTGTGGTGAAAAGACTTTGGGAACTGTCTGCAACACAGTCAGGTGCAGCATGCTCCCATTCATCATTTGTCAGTTCAAATATAGGTGTGTGTGTGTGTGTGTGTGTGTGTGTGTGTGTGTGTGTGTGTGTGTGTGTGTGTGTGTGTGTGTGTGTGTGTGTGTGTTTGAGAGAATGTGTGTGTGTGAGCAGACTTTAGGCTTTGTCTGCATCTGTAACTCTTGTCAGGTGCAGTCATGAACACACAAAGGTGCGGTACAGGGTTTCCCCCCCAAGGCTGGGAGGACAGGCCTGCGGATGTTTGCTGTGTGGTTGTAATGGGTGCTGCTGGCACAACACAGCAGCCCATTCATGTGGCCAGAAGGGGAAGCAGTGCAGGCACAGGACAAGTCCCAACACGCCCTGACACAGAACAAGACATGCACTCAGGACCCGGGCCAAGCTCTCTTTATCAGGCCCGGTGCCATAAAAAGAGACCTTTCGTTAGGTGGCCTTTCTTTTTTTCCCCACATGCCTCTCAAGGCTCCATTTTGGCCTCTCAAGCATATGACTTGATGGGAATTTCTTTCCGGTCTCATGGAAGAGAAGAGATTGGCACAGGCAACGGAAGAGAAGCAAAAAGCCAAGTAGAAATGTTGTTCCTTTTGAGTTCTGTGTTATGTCTTCCACATTCATCCGTTGGAAATCTCCAGTAGGATCAGGAAGAGTTACTACTTACCTCCATCCTTTTTTTCTAGAGCCCCGCTGTAACCTGTTCCATCATTTTGTGTAAATAAGTTTGACATGCTTTTTCCTCTCTTAGTAGTAGGCTAGTCACTGCTTCTTTTTGATGGAGAATGTGAGAATAAAACTGGATGAAGTTTAGACATTTGGACTCAGAAGTAACTAATGCTTAAATCTCAGCCAGGTGAAGCATGTTTGTGTGTGTGTGTGTATATATGTGTGTACTGTGGAAGCAGTGTATGTGTGTGTGTGTGTGTGTGTGTGTGTGTGTGGTAGACAGACTCTGCGGCGTAGAGCTCTCTCTCTGCCTTGTCTAATCCCTTGTTTCTCCTCCCTGTCAGCGCTGGCTTCCCTCACCTCACCCACGCCTCTCCCATCCCTCTCATTAGCAGCAAACGTCAACAGCAGACATGTTTTATGCCGGATGCGTCTCGTTGCTGTGTGTGTGTGTGTGTGTGTGTGTGTGTGTGTGTGTGTGTGTGTGTGTGTGTGTGTGTGTGTGTTTATATAGTGTCTGTATTGTGTCTCATTGGCTATCAAAGTCAAAATCAAAGTGTGCTTCATAGCTATCAAAATTTCATTTCATTTCATAAGTTTATTCATCAGGGACTACGCAGCGCACATTATGAAAGTGAATTTTGATTTTCAACCACTTAAGCACACACACACACACACACACACACACACACACACACACACACGTGGATAATTGCACGCTCCCACTTGCACACCCTGTCACACAGACACGCAAGCAGCCACACACGCGGACACACGCTCTCCTGCTCAGGCTCTTTGGTATCTCCTTACAGTGTCTGTCACTCACAGCTGTCCTGGGCCCATACAGTCACAGTGGTAATGGCTATGGTATGGGACACAGCTGAGGCTCTGCCTGTACGTGTGTGTGTGTGTGTGTGTGTGTGTGTGTGTGTGTGTGTGTGTGTGTGTGTGTGTGTTGGTGTGTAGATACAGTATATGTGGTTTGGTGTGGTGTGTGTGTAGGAGTGGTGTGTTTGTGCGTGTCTGTGTGCATGTGTGTGTGTGTGTGTGTGTGTGTGTGTGTGTGTGTGTGTGTGTGTGTGTGTGTGTGTGTGTGTGTGTGTGTTTGAGGAGTGAGTCACTCCTGAAGCATTCCCATTTCCTCGGTGACTGTCAAACTGTGTTGATGAAGAAAGCCTATCTGTTTTTCTCACAGGCCCACTTCAAGAAAATGTGGATGGGAACATAAGTACAAACACTGTCTTTGTTTTTCTCTCCCATACTTGGCTCTGCGTGTGTTTTGCGAACCTGAAGAAGTTTTACCGATTACACTGCTGCAGTTACATCTGGCCATCATTTTGGGGGTGTGGGGACACATTTTACTGTTTCTGTCTGGATGTGTGTACAGTTTTCCTAAGTGTGTTTAATGTGACAAATGTGTGTGACATAACAGTAGTAAGTGTGTTTTTCTCTGCGCAGTTGTGCTTTGTGAATCAGGCCGTTTTCTACCCCGCAACCAAAAAGTTTATTTTGATTGAGTGATCTCTCTCTCTCTCTCTCTCTCTCTCTTTCTTTCTCTCTCCAGCTAGATATGTCTCATTGTTCTCAGCGTATCTCAGAGATTTAATTCTCTCTCTGAATTATGCATATGGTCACACTGACCTTTCCAACAGACTGTGTGGGGCACTGATTCTCACATTTCTCAATTATTTTTAGTCCCAAGGAAACACAAAGGCGTCTTTTCTGAGTCCCTCTTCTCTGGGCATTCTTTAGGCAGGCTTCTGAGTGGTGCATTATGTCCCAGAGTCTCCACACAGACTGACGCAGTGCACAATTATACAAATACATGTGCTTATGATCGTTTTAACCTCTATGAAAAAGAAGGTCCTATTCAACATTTTGTCCCTATTAAATGAGATACTCTGGCCTTTATTTTATCAGAGTGCCCTGAAGATGTTACAGTTGGTTATTATTCATAACCAGTCTCTATATTTATGGTGACATATCTCTTTTGCTGAATTATTAAAAGATTAATTTGTCATACTTTACAGTACAATGTAATATGTTAAATATAATTGTAATGTTACAGTAATTGGATTATTAAATTTGATTTCTATGAGAGATGTGGTCATTAAATGCCAAGTGTGATGCATCTGTTTTGCAGGGAGACTTGCGCTGCTTGTGTGGCAGTCGTTGGGAACTTAGTCAGCTTGCTGCTGGTGTTGAACTTCATCCCTAAACACACCAAACAGCGGAGTGCAGAGGAACAGAGCAACAGTAAGACCACCTGCAGTCTCATTCCAGACACTTACTCCAGGGCCTCACCGGGGGCGTCGCATCCAAGTCCTGTCTAAATAAGACTGGTCTATTTTGTTAGAATGTATCCAGAACTGTCACCTTCAGTTACACTTATCTACTGTAGAAGATATCTGTTGCAGCATACATAACATAAATGCCGTAAACCGCCCGGTGGAGATGGCCAACCATTGTTATAGTGTCTCTACCACGTGTCTCACCAGAAGGTCAATGGCCTGTGTGACATCATCTGTTTTCAGAAAACCGCTCAGTCTTTAACCTGGCTGACATCACCAGACTCATGAAGTACCCTGGCGTGGCAAAGACCTTCTCTATCAAAATCGCCTCAGGACTCCCTGCAGGTGACTGTATTTCCTTTGGAAGATGGAGGCACAGAGTTCCATTGTTTCTCTCACCCATTACTAAATGATTAATGCAGCTTATGAAGTATGTATATTGTGCAGGAACTGCATTACAGAGCTCAGATCCATTTCAGTCCAAGACAAGTACTATCCCCTAGAAGAGAGGCTGCACCGCATTATAACACAATAGTTATATAACAATAATGTAGTTAACAATCTTTCAGTGCAAATGCAAATGCATCTGATTCTCCTCAGCTCCCCTGTATTATAATTAAGTTCATTTGCATCAAGTGTGAGCTTTCATTTGGAAACCATGACCCGGACAGAGGCATCATAGACATCTGCCAGGGAGTAGATGCATTTATTTTATTATAATTACTATTATTATTATACTATTATTATTATTATTATTATTACTATTATTATTATACTATTTTACTCTTTTATCCATGTTTGTTTTGGCAAGAGACAGAATCACCGGTCCTGTTCAGAGGAGTGCTGGGGATATCAGAGACAATCATTATTTCACAGCCCCTCTTTTATGTTCCGCCTCACCTCTCTGCACCATGACTTTCCACTGTCTCTTACGCACACACACACACACACACACACACACACACACACAAACGCACACACCGCTGTGGCTAGAAATAAAAGCCCTTCGTCATTCCAGCGAAGGGCTCTTGAGTTTGTGCGTGAACAGGAAATACCTCAGCCCTCACCCCATTTCCCTGAGTGCATGCGCTCTGCCTCCCTCTCCTCTGACCTCAGCACCATGAGAGCAGACAAAAAATAAATAAAAAATAATAATAATACTTCAAGAGACACACCTAGAGAGCAAACATGGCTTCAGAATATGGAAACACACATCTGTCATAGGGACGGGCAAGCAGGGAGCAGCTCCCTTGCCTGACGCTGCTTGGGTGTGCCCGGCTCCCCTTAGCTCCATCCAAATTCCAGGACTTTTAGGGGACTTTTTCAAAAGCCTCTTAATTTGTTTATTAAGCAAACCAAGTATTCAAATGTATTTTTGGTATTTTTGAGTCTAGGCTGTAGTTCTCAGATTATTGACCCTCTCTATGTGTACCAAATAGTTTGTGCTATGATTACATCTCTTGCCTCCTTCTGTCCCCTGGGACAGGTATTTTTCAGGTCATGTTTTCCGTCATTGCCATGAATTTCTTCCAGTTGGAAGCTGAGCAGAATGGCTACCTCATGGCCTACTTTGGTGTGATGCAGATGGTAAGCAATGAGCTTCATTTAATTTTCCATGAGCATGTTCTTCAAAAGCAGCAATCCGTTATGATCTGTTGCCACAAAGACAACTGGCAGAAAAAATACTTGTGTCAGGCGAATTCGTTCTTGACGATCACTTTACATTTAGGCCTAACCCACGTTGACAGAGCAAGCTGAGAGACTTTCCTATTCAGAACTCAAATCTGTTCAAAATTAGCAGGCCACAGGCAAGGTAAAGGCTTATAAAAAATGGGTTTATCTCCCTTTTGGTTTCTCTTATTAGTGGAAATTCTGTCTCCGGTTATGAGAGTTAATGCTGTCAGTAGTGAGCATCCATGGCATCCCAGACCCAGCTGTCACTCAAGCAGTATTGCAGGGGTTGATCTCATAATGATGCAATCATTTGAAACCATAGATCTCATGTGACCTCTCTGCATATCTCAACTCTCCACAGTAACACTTTTACAGCATACACTACCAATGAAGGAAGTTCGCTTTAGAATGTAATTAAACGGTATTTAATAGCATTTCAATTGTGTTTTGATTGTTTTTAGAAAGATATTTTATGCCATGTTTCGAAATTGAGGACATCCTACCTCAGAATCTAATCTCAGGTCACATGTCTGTGCTATGTTACGCTAGTGTTGTGTGGCCATGTTGGAATCCAGACTCTGGCGCAGTGGGATAGAAGACAAGAAAGCACTGTTTGTTATGTTGGGTACTCCCACATTGTTAATAGCACAGCAGTCAGAGAGAGAGAGAAAGAGAAAGAGAGAGAGAGGGTGTTTTATAGACTTTCAGACTACAACTATAGCTATAGCTTCACTTTTACTGAACTGGCTTTGTGTTGAAAAGAAAGTACCGTGGATTTCAGCTGAGTCTGAATTCCTTCTAAATACTGAGGAAGCTCACATGAACTTGTTTATGAAAGTCTCTCCATGGTAATTGTTCATGGTAGCACCGCATGAACTGTTGAGATAGGGCATTATGATAACATTGACTGTGGAATGCAATCCATATTTTTAGCATCCTCTTCAGGATCCACCGGAAAGGGAGAAGAGTTCAGGCTGTTTCACATCATCTCCAACCATAATTAAGCTGTAATTTCTTTGTATTCTCACACGACATTGGCACATGCTTTGAGGATATTTGGATGACGTTGGCCTGTTGTTTACCTGTCTCCTCCGCTCCCAGTGTCTTTGTAGTACTAGTTATGTGTTGGGACATTCCTGCCACAGCATTCCAGTCCAACTCAACAGAGAGCCTGTGTTTACAAACACAGCAGGAAGAATGGTACACAGACTACAAGGCTACAGGCTACAGACCACCATATGAGCAGGCTGAGCAAGCTGTGTAGTATTTGACATTGGATAGGATGTTGGGAAAGCTGTTTATCTGACAAAATCCCTGTCTTTTCACACGTGCACGCGCACACACACACACACACACACACACACACACACACACACACACACACACACACACACACACACACACACACACACACACACACACATCCTCACATACATACATACATACACACATTCCATTTTTAGCTTACAAAAGAAGTGTGCCTTGTCTGTTTTAAATCAGCCGTCTCATGCACTGTTCTCAAGCCAAACTGAAAACCACAAGCCTCAGCTTCGCTGTTGTGTTTTCTTATTTGTAAACACACTGTGTTTGTGCTGCACTCGTATGAGAACTAGCGGCTTTTGCCGTTGATTTATTTGGTCTGCCGACTGAAGTTTGCGTTAGCTCAGCTGAGCTTGCTCTCGCTCTCGCTCTCTCTCTCTCTCTCTCTCTCTCTCTGTTGAATTGAGGAGTGTAATCCTCACTCCCAGAGTGTGTAGGTGTGGAGTGTTTATGGCAGGGTGAAGAAGAAGGGCTGGTTGCTGAGAGAGTGCGTAAGCAGAGCTAGGCTTTAGGTAATAGCTTCTCTGAGTCACACACTCCATTAGTGAGATGAAAATCTAAGCTCACCCACATTGTTTTTTTCACACTTTGCCGTATGTTTTGGGTGCAAAATACCACAACATGGAAAACATAATTTAAATATTAAGTATGATTAGATTTTTTTTGGTTGGTTACTGTTAGGATTACTGGTAATGAACATTTTAATTCTTTCTTTGGAAAGAAAATCACTTAGTTTTCCAAGAGATCTGGGCAAGAGTGAGTCATCAGGACCAAAAGTCACATGAGTCAGGAGACTTCAGAAGTGCCGCAGGTGCTCTACTAGATTTGCCCTTGATAAGCCTCGGAGTGACGACTCTGCGGTAGCAGTTAGACAACACATTTGGCCCACATGGACAACACCCAGGCCCCTCCATTGTTGTAAATCTCGTTTTGAATAACCCTGCCAACCATCTTCCCGCCATCACGCATACACATACAGTATACACACACTGTATGTACATAGACTCATACACACACATTATAACAAGTTGTCATTTTCTAGTTGGATCTCAAATTGTGTATTCCAACTTATTTTCATGAGTCACCATACATAAACAACTGTATTATATGCCGCAGTCAGATGACATTAAATTTACTTGTGACAACAAAAGTAAGGTCCTAAGGACTTAAACATACCATGTCAAATGTATTAGTCTAATATCTATTTCTTGCACTTTTTTCCACAGATTATGCAAGGGGCTGTAATAGGACGCCTGACAGCCAGATACCCTGAAAGCTCTTTGCTGATGCTGGCTGTTGGTGTGTCCAGTCTGGTGGGCCTTGGCCAGGTAAGCATACCTGAATGCAGTAGGGCTAGATAGGGCTTAGGAGTTAGGCCAATATATTGCACAAGGATTCACATGCAACCACTCAACTACCAATAACATATTACATAGAGCAGCTTTTTTTTATGCGCTTTGGGTGTCTTGAAAAGCGCAATAGAAATGTAAGGTGTTGTTTACAGTGTCAAGGTAGCCATTACACATAGTTTTTAGATCTTGAAAGGGCTTACATAATACTAAGCATGAGTTTTAGTGTATGATAACTGTCATTATTGTTAGTTAGCCACTCACTAAAACTAATAAATTGGAGTCCACCAAAATTAATTACTAATGTTAGCTAATTAATTGATCTTATTTTAAGTAGCTGAGCTCATATACACATTTGATGGACTACTTGTCGCTTGGGAATGTGAGTCCCATCACATGTGTGTGCTAGAGGCTTGTTCCCATCTGAAACACAGGAAACTTCATTGACTGGCCCATTCATTTCTCCTGGCCTGTAACCCGAGGGCTTGACCAAAATACAGCGTCTGCTCTGTTCTCCTTCCCCAATTCAATTCCATTAAAATTGAATCAGGGGGCATTTTTAGAAACTGTTCTGCAAGTGGAGCATATGATGACACAAAGTGCTTTCTGCTGTCAGTGGAACTTTTCAGAGTCTGAGTTTTTGTCATTTATCACGAAAAAATGGCACGCTTTAAATATGTAAGTTGTGCATGTTGCATAATGCAATATCAAATTGTGTATTGTGTTTCCTCCTCTGTTGTTGTGCAGGCCCTCATGACCAATGTATTCCAGTTCTGTTTCATCGTCATTCCCATGATGTTTTCTCTGAGTATGTTCGGCATAATCACAGACAGCATACTTACCAAGAGTGTGCCTTCAGCAGACACAGGTGAGTGTGTGTGTGTGTGTGTGTGTGTGTGTGTCTGTCTGTCTGTCTGTCTGTGTGTGTGTGTGTGTGTGTGTGTGTGTGTGTTCTCCCTAGCACTATTTCACTGTCCAGTCAGCTTTCTTTCACAAAAAGTTTATCATTCAAGTTCTCCCACAGTAAAACTACTACTACACGAAGTATATCCTCCTCTAACATGACTATGCACTTCTGCTCTCTCTCTCTCTCCATCTCTAGGCACAATGATGGGCCTTGTCTCTTCAGAGCAGTCCCTAATGCGGACTATTGGCCCTACCATTGGGGGCTACCTATATAAGAACTATGGCGTCCCTTCATTTGGATGCATTCAATTTGCCGTAAATGCTGCTGTCTTTCTATTCCTTTACAAGGACAGGCAAACAGGACAACACAGAGATTGACTAAAGGATATGACAGTGTTTGAGACACTGACACAGTCTCAGAAGGGGCTGGAAACTCTGGCATTTTGTACCGTAAAACTGTGATGATGCATGTAATATTGGATTTATGTGGTCAAAGATTTGATGTTATATTGTCAAACTCGCAGCTGGAATGAACATAGTTTTTTACAGGTATTGATCGAGATTACAAAAATTATTTACAGATAATGCTGTATTCTACTGTGTATTGTATGTGTTAAGCAAAATGAATGTTTATTAATCAGTTGCCATGTGAGTATACAAGTCTTGTTGGTTATGACTGCTATGTGTAATACACAGAATGGACAATCTGACTCTGGTGTGTCATTAAGATAAGCATCAAAGGACATACCTGGTAGTCCAAAGCACTTCAGTGTTGGCAAAGACACCTTAGAAAGATAACTCTTTACTGCCTTAATGACTCAGAGGATGTATGACAATGTAGTAAGTGGGGTAAAGTGCTCTGTCACAGAGATCACTCCCTCAGCACAGATATGATATCAAGTTTTTGTATGAATACCATTACACATTGTGTGAGGAAAAAAACTCACAAAATTATATTATTCAATGAAATAAAGACATACAAATCATCCACTAAAAGTTTTGTATAAAAGTCATTTATTTAAATAAATATCTTGAAATATGAAATAAATTAAAACATCAAAATGTAATGTTGAAATGATCATGTTTTTTTTAACATGAATGAATAAATACATTATGTGCACGAAAGCGTTCTTTCATTAAATATGTCTTGCAATTGTAAACGTGTATGGAGTTCAGCCACTTTTTTTCAGTCCATACTGTAGTCTTCAGGCTTGGTTAAAAGCCGGCGGACTGTAGCAAGTTCTCTTTCGAGTCCCAAACAACAGCCTCTCTGTTCCTCAGTCCTTCAATAGTCCTTCATCTTCCCTCTGTAAGTCCTTCCTTTGGTCCGACTGTCTTCATGGTCTGTACTGGACACATGGAAATTACAGTCAATCACTAACTTAACAGATGTTCTGCATAAACGTGACCTGTGCTGCGTAAAACCGATTACACCGTATTCCAAATGTACAATTTAAAACTGAGCGCATGGCGAAAGTGCGCGCCTGGCGTGACACAGTCACAGAACAACGCTACGCTAAGTGGAGTGAGAATCAAATGGACATACTCACCACTGAAAAACTTCACTGTCATGTCGTTGATTTCTATGGAGCTCTCGCCATGTGTCTGTCTTGATGCCCCGGAGATGTATTGTCTGACTCTTGTCTTGACTTAAAGTCCTGGATGGCTTTTCGGTTTTGGAAGTCGATCAGTGCCATCGTTATAACAGCATTCCAACATCCATCCTCGTCCATGCATCTGAAATCTATCTCTTTATTGTCAGTGGTGACGATGGTAAAGTAGACGAACTTCCCTGTCCTCTCCACACAATCAACTTTCTTAATCGCTTGAAGTTTCAACTCTTTGCCTTTGGATTTCTTCTGAGCGTCAGGGTATATGTTCAGACTGTCTGGCGTCAAGACGCATGTCTTTCTTTTCCAAAACTGCAGCAGGTTGTCACTTCTTTTCTCCAGCTCTCCCTCTTTCAGAACCTTCGAGCTGGAAGTCTCGTCAGCAGACATTTTCATTGTTTAAAATGATCAGGTGTGTGATAATAATGTATCACTAATGCAGAGCGCGTGTCGACCGGCTGCTCGTTCGTCGGCCGCGTGTAGTCCAAGTGTTGGCTATGAATGGAAGTCACAGCAGTAACTTTTTATAGCAAGTGACTCGCACCCTTCCCAACTGACGTCACGCAGGATGGAATGCACGAGTAGGTTGGGTTTCTCTGAAGAGTTCAACAATGAAGCATGAAAGTGGAGGCTAACCTATGGCTTGCTTAATGGCTGTGAATTTATTATTCCATATTATAAAATTATATTGTATAATCTACAAAAATATATTTAGGTACATATTTAGATCCTTTATAATAAGGCATATAAAAAGATACAGTTATTGTATCAATACCATTAGTATTATAATAATATGTGGGAAGAATCACTTCTATATATTTCATTTATATATAGGATGTAAAGTGGGTTTCATATGTTATAGTGCCATTTCCAAGAGTTTTAACAAGAGCTGAATTTTACTATTTCCCTTAGTCATGCACACCTTGAATTATATCAGACACAGTCGATAGTTTGATAGTCCCATACATTTTCTTATAGCCATATAACTGTCAAGCTGTTTGACTATGCTCACAAACTGGCTTTGAGCACTAAAAATATCCCAACATGAACTTTTAGACAGAGTGAGAGAGAGAGAGAGAGAGAGAGAGAGAGAGAGAGAGAGAGTTTTCAGGCCCTGACAAGTTAGTGAGGTGAATTGTATCATTGGGACAGCACTGAGAAATATAAGCTCATCATACAATAACACTGGCAGTACACAGAGGCCGGGGTGGAAATGAAGGATTCGACCCAAATCTCGTACCACTGGACCCATTCATTGTGCAAAATAGTCATGACTGTAGGGTGCCTTACGAGAAAAGGTTTTATGACTTACAGGAATATCAGGAGCCATAGTGGTCAAATTTGTGTCAACTGTGTCAACTACCTGGATATGAGTCAGTGGGAAAGGCAGTTTGTAAATTAAGGAGTGGAGCGATGGTCTCCATGGTCATCAAACAATGTGTGTCAATCTCAATGTGACTTACAGTACCCGTGTGCCAATGTCCTGTTTAAAGGAAAACAAAAATGAAAGTGTCTGATAAATGAAAAATGTAAATCTTAAGGCTGTATAGCAGGAGTGGCCAAACTAGCAGCACTTTGCTATCATTCATGTGGCCCATCATGATGCCTAAAACAGGTAATGTGGCTTGTTGTGATATGAATCTAAAATTAATATTAATATTCAGAAAGAAAGCAAAAATGTTTGGCCACACCTGTAAGATCTTTCTATCTCATTTGTCATGTATGGTTAAGTATGAGGAATGTGGAGATGATGACACCGATGGATTTTGTCTATGACTGTACTATGGGGATGTGAGAAATCAGTGACAAAGATTAATGTTCAGTGGATTCACAGATTAAACAAAGGTGTGAAGCTGTGGACACACCATCAGTAAAGGCAACTATTTCCTCATCTGACCATCTAACTGCCACAAATGAAACAAATTGAATGGATTCCAACCAAAACCTCAAAGCAGTGAATAGGCCTACAGGATGTTTGCCCATTTTCCAATGAAAAAGTCCAGAGTTTTTCCTAACATATCATTTTTTCTTCAAGACCTATACAACACTGCACATAAACACAAAGGTGTGAGTTTTCAGCAAACAACAACAGAAAACATACACTATGCTTCCCTTATATTGTATTTAATATTGCTGACTCACTTAGATTGTACTTTTAGAAATTAAGAGCCGATTTAAAAGGAAGGTAAGACAAAAAAAAAAAAAAAAAATCAGCATGGGAAAAGCATACGTGTTTGGAAATACTCAGTGTGTGAGGGTTGCACCTGTGTGAGTGTTGGTCCTATTCATTATGAGCTACATGTCCAGACTTTCTCAAGATTTAAACTTTCCAAGGTATAGTAAATAGCACTTCAAGTTTCTATACTTTCCAAGACTTTAAAGACTTGTGCAAGTACAACTGTGTATAGTTGTAAGAGCAAAGATGACATGCATATACTCCATCTATAACGGTATAGTTAAATCAGTCCATTCACAACAATGATAATCACCTCCTTCCAAATGTGTGGAGTAATAAAGGTCGGGGTCAGGCTTACTGAGATACTAAAAGATCTGACAGGCCCCTCGCAAATGTTTATGGCAACTAACAGATGTGTAATCTCAGCAAGCCGTGGATGTCAATAAGATGGTCCCCTCTAATCTGGCCATCCTGCCCTGCTGCATTTCAACAGGCTTCCTTTAACAAGAACATACCCTCTGGGAGCCACCATTGTTATGCTTCTAAACATAGACAACAGAGGGGGTCTCGTTTTCATGGGGGGCCCCCTCCGGGCACGGGCTCTCAGTTTTCAAATGCACGCCACGCCACCCATACGCATGGCATCCCAGTAAATGCCCTTGTGATGGGCCTTGCCAGGTATTTATGGCATTGTTCAGATAAGCCTTCACTATTCGAGTCGGGCCCAGCGAACCGTGGGAACAAAAGCAGGTGGCACACGGAGAGGGCTGGGGGCATGACTCTGTGAGGACAAGGCCATTGGGGTGACGGTAAAAAAAAAGTGGGGGCATGGATGTAATGCCTTAAAGAATTTACATACGCGCCAGTTACTTATATTATATTATGCTTGTTCAACAGAGTAAGTGTAATCGAGAACCCGGAGTAAACAATGACCTGGTCTCAGGCAAGACAAGGTCTTGGAAATGCTATTTCACACCAGACTTCGGTTGTGCTTATGAGCGACCTCCCAAAGCAATACAACAGCATAGCGACAGATTAGGACCCTGTTGTTCATGATATGACAAGTTGCAACTCAACACACCAAACTACATCATAAAAATAGTGTCAATAGTCATCGGTGTGAATAATAGAGCATGTGTGTGTGGGAGATCTTGTCTGCATTAGATATCATCACTGCTGAAGACTGATCATCAGCTGTTAAATTCCTCCTCCAGTCTCAGATGGGAAGGGAGAATGGCCTCAGCCTACGGACAGAAGGTATGCCAGCGACACTTGGGCCCTGAACCGTTTAATGGCAATCTATTTTTGAAACACTTGCAGAAAAATGCACAAGTATTTGTACCTCATGCGTCACATGACTCACAAAACATTAAATCTTACATTTGTTGAAGGTTCCATACAAGTGACTAAGAAACACAAGAAACTAGCCCTCGTGATCAAATCTGTAATCCAACACCGCACAATTCCAACAAAATAGCGTGGAATTGGACAGGGTGAGTCATCAAGGGTTCCTATTCAAAGGCATAAAATACAATCTTCCTTACTGCACAAAGAGAGAAGTGGATAGTAACTAAATGTAATTTTATTGCAACTAACAGCTGGTCCTGCAGCAAAGCCACCAGTGGGCTACTTCCAACACAAAATGTTAAACAATGTCAATGGGGGGAACCTCTGGTGTTCCCGTCAGATAATTGTGAACAAGCGATTCCAGGAGACATTATACTTTGAGGTAGAGGATGTGATTTACAAACATCTACAAAGGACCTCACCTCAAGACATAGACATACCTCAGACAATTTCAGGTAACATATTAGAGTGAACAGATGGGGTGGCATAATCAGATAAAGGACATACCAAACCATAACCATAGGCGAAGGTAAAACAGAGAGACCACTTGACTCCATTTGGCAATATACATGTTTAATTCTTTAGTAAGCGCTTGGGTTCTCAAACAAGAGCACTGCTGTTGAAGTACTATTAGGGCTATGTGTCCACAGGGTACGGTACACACAGAGTATACTCTCTTTCTCTCTCTGGGCTCCACCAAGCTTGAAGCTTTTATGAGACCAAATATGTATCATAACAATAATTATAATAGGTCAAAAACATAAAAAAAACAAACAAACAAAAGAAATGTTTGTATAAATAACCTTACAACAAGTGAAACTAGAAATTCAAATATTTCTGAACAGGGGAGAAAGAAAAAAAGCATAAACATTTAAGTGGGTGTCATGTCCACAGTTTCACATTGGGTGCTCACCCTCTGTTTCTTGGCATATAAAACCCTGAGATACCTATGATATCAAGTCAACATGGAGCTGTTCACTTGACTTTGGGCTGTGATGGAGCATACAGTTTTTTAAAAGGGCAATCTGGAATGTGGTGTCAGATTTTTAAAAAAGGAGACATATTCATAAAAAAAAAAAAACTAACAACAAAAGAAGAGAAAAACAAAAACAAAACGTGACACTTCCAAAATGTGACTGGACGTCTGCTCCTTGTTCTCATTGCAACCCACATGTACAGAACAAAAGAAAACTTGACCCTTCACCCTCCCCTTTCCCCGATAGCAATTATATTTTAAAATTTCATTAACACTATCTCGACGACTTTTTTTTTCTTTTTTTTTTTTTCTTTACTTTTTTTGAGTTTAGGGGCGCATAGACAAGTCATGCATTATTTTAAAAAACAAAAAATAAACAAAAAAAAAAAGAAAAAAGAAAAAAAGAAACAATCAACCTTGGTTATCTCCTGTCCACATTTTGTTTGTTTGTTGTGTATTGCGTTGGGTCTGCAGACCAGGCAGGCACTCTGCAGAGTGGTGGTGGCTATACGTGGTCTACAGAGCCGAGTCCAGCTGTATTAATTCATGTGGGTTTTGGGCCTCGAATAGTGGAGACACACTGAGGGGGGGGCGCTCCTTGTGTGCTACTGCTGCTTGCACTCGGCAGGCTGGGGGTCCCCACCCTAAATAGAGGAGACAGGGGGAACGAACAACATACAGACCAGACAAAGGACAAAAGACATGGGGAGGGAGGGTGAGAGAGAGAGAGAGAGAGAGAGAGAGAGAGAGAGAGAGAGAGAGAGAGAGAGAGAGAGAGAGAGAGAGGGAAAGAAGACGATTATAAGAATGCAACATATGAGAGGTATGACACACACAGGGAGGAATCAACGGAGAGATGGAAGAGAGGAGGAGAGGGGACAAATAGAACGGTTAAAGACCGCAGGGCTACGTGGGGTCTTTGTTTGCAGACACGAGAGCTGTAGTATGCACACTGGGTTAGACATGGTGTGTGTGGGACAAGAAAGCAGCAGTACAAAGATATACATAAATAAATGACCCTATGAGACCAGCCAGTGAAGTGAGCCAACACACATAACGTTGAGGTGAATATCACACCTAGAAAAGGTGCAACCATCAAAAAACACACACTCAGGGCTTCCTTGATCTTGCTTCCTTATAGGCCCCTCAGAAGAGGACAGTCAGCAATGACTGGGGTTCAATTTATAGAAGCTGATATTACAGCTTTCCATTTAATAATAACAATAGTCCTTAATGGCTGACTGCTGTATACAGCTCCACAGGCAGATAGGTGATAAAGCAACACTAAGGAGCCCTTGCAACTGTCTTTAATGTATGTTAATCTTATACGGAAACAACTAGGGAACAGGTAGATCGCACACACATATACTATGGTTATAACAGTATGGGTGGGTAGTTAATATCACGCCAATCTAGTGAGAGATCTAACAGAGAAGGACAGAGAGAGCTGTAAGTCAGAGGAAAGACAAGACAGAACGGATGGATGGATGGATGGACTTAGGGAGGGATGAACCTAGGGACAGGATTGGAAGGAGGAGGCTGGAATGTGCCCAATGTCATTTCCCCCCTTACCTAGGAATGCATGAGGTGACAATGACTTATGCCTGCAACAGGGGAGGGAGGGTAAAAGAGGGGAGGGGGGGTCAGAACGGTGGTGGGACAACAACGACAGTCACCAATTAGTGTCAGATGCACAGGGGTCCGCCAACACACACACACACAAACACACACAGATATATACAGTATATATATAGATCAATCTACATAACAGGGTTAACATTAACAGGGTGTCAACCATTCAACCCAAGGACATTTATGTGTACAATTAAATTCAGTTAAGAGGATGGAAATAATAAAAAATATAATGTTCTGTCTGTGATTAGTGCTCCGATGTCCGAACAATTCCCAAGAGTACTGTGTGCATAACAACTAGGCCTAATAAATGACTGTGTCCAAGTCCAAAAGCTTTCTAATGATCGTCTGTACATGAGAATATTTCGAGAATATTCCTCTTGAAGGAACATGCTACCTTCTAAGGAAATTGGCTTATGCAGATAATGTGGGCAAAAGCAATTATTTCCTGATTAGTATAATTACAGGACTGCAGAGCAACCTATTGTCAAATGACAAAAAAAAAAAAAAAAAAAAAACACATATTCTAGCGAAGCAGGTGTTGCATGATATGTGATATATGCCATTTTTGATGACCTGCTAGATTTCTAACTTAATTGCATGGTGCTTAACTGACCTTAGTATCGCTCTCTCCATCCTCCTCCTCATCATCTTCATCACCATCCTCATCCTGATCCTACTCATAGAAAAGAAATGTTATCTCTCCGCACCGCCAATAAACAGATGGTATCAAGCAACAGTTTGTCCCAATGACTCAAAGCCCTTTCATTCTTATCTCATTACCTCTTCCTCCCCTTCATCTAGTTCCTCTTCCTCAAACTGAAGGGCAAGACAAAAACAAACAGGTTCGTTTAGCAAGAAATGTATATTTGTGTATTATATTTTCGGCTTCACATATAGCAAAAGAAAACCATGTCAGATAAACATACACTTTCGTCGTCTTCCAGTGCCTCCCCTGTGAAGTAGAGCACGGCTCGGGGAACTATCCGCTCCCGGAAGAAATGACCAATCTCGAAATCTGTTGCTAGAGTGAACTCTGAATCCTCGTCCTGCAAAAGACCCATTTCTGACATCAACACGCCGTCCACTGTTGGCACAAGTGAATGAATCTTAAGCGCAACACTACAGCAGTGTTGGTGTGTTCAGCATTTACTTACCAACTCTCCATCTGACGAAACTGAAAAAAGAGAAATAGTAAAAATTATTTTAGTGACATCAAAAATGCTAAATGCTCTAAACACAAAACTTGTTCTGTAGTGCTTAAGTCCAAAAAAGTGCTTTGTAGGGCTGCAGCTATCAAATATTTTTTAAAATTAATATTCTCTCAATGTTTTCATCAATTGATCAAGTCATAGGATAAAACTTGCCTTTGAGTTTTTTAAACAGCAATATCAATAATGCATAATGCAAAATGAAAGGTTGGAAACAAACAATGCACTGGACATTTGCTGTATTCGAAGTGACATGTTATTTGGAGATCCATAATATATCCTCTTACACAAGGCTCCCACCTACTGTATTTTAGGACCAGCAATATTACTGTAAATGCTATGGCTGCAGTGCCATCTACTGGTCGTGCTTGGTAAGGGTTCAAAAGAAAAGCCTCAGCATATGCATGGTAAACAAAACAATAAAAATGCTCACAATTCTCTCTTTTTTTTTTAAAGAGAATAAAAATTCTAATCAGAAAAAATAAATAAGGATTTTCATGATTTAACAGGGTCTCATTTTCAGGTCAGAATGCATGACACACACAGCCTGACAGACTAGTTTCTAGGCATCATATTAGAGTCGAGCAATTGAATGTGGCGAGTTACCTTTGATGGGATTGAAGAAGTTAAAAAAGGAGTCGTTGGGCACTTGTTTGGTGACCGTCCTCACTGTCCCTCTTCCCTTGTGTTTCTGCTTCTTTTTGATGGTTTTCACAGTCACATCCTTGCCTTTCTTCCAGTCTATTTCGCAGCTATGAAAGCAAGAAACAAGTTTGACGTATTTTAATGGTACAAAAAGGGCCAAAGGAATAAACATCATTCCAATGGATCACCATACTGGAAATAGCATCCTGCTAACTAACAATTACTGTCTTTTGAACAGTCATAAACATGCAGACATAAACATGCAGACACATCCAAGTGTCTGGTATTCACTCGGGTTGCTGGTCGTTGAATAAGCTGCCTGTAAACTCACCCTTCACAATCAATTATCTCTGGGCCTTCAAAGGAGAAGGGGTCTTCAGCATCTGGCTCCGATTTCATCTTGTACTTCTTAGTGAGGACAGTGTTATTGAAGAAGCTGTTGGGCTCAAAGTGAAACTCCAGTGTGAAGCTCTGATGATGAAAAACAACAGATCCAGGTTGAGTGACACAGAAACTCTTCGTAAACAACTGATCATGAGCAAACCAATTTACTGGAAAAAAAGAGGAAATCCTAAAGGTGTGTGAGGATATTTAGGGATTTACACACACACCCACACCCACAAACATTTGCTGTATAATGAAGAGAACTGAATATGTATAAGTATACATAAGTAAATATATCTGAAATGTGATTGAGACCCAATAAAGAATGGACTGGCGAATGAGTGGTGCACTCCTATGCATTTATGCCATCATACACTGGGTCAACTCACTGCAATCATACATTGCATCTAGTAACATTAACGAAACAAGGGTGTCATCTTTCATTGAACTTAAACTTCGTTCTCCATCCTAACATGTCACTACACACAGACTCTTAATACAGTATCTCCAGTGTGGCCTTACCATTGGTTGATTAGGCTCAGAGAAGATAACTTTAATATCTTGAAGATGTTTCAATATAGGTTCATCGTGCTCCTGTTGGAAACAGAGTTCAGAAAGTTAGGTGAGAAATACAATGCGAGAACCTGACCTTACTTAGAACCCAATATTCAACACGCCACATTTCCCTGAGCACAATCACCTGTAGCATGTCACTGAGCATGTCAACACTTCGGAATATAGTGAGCCAAAATTCTGGAATTCCCTTTGGATTCTCCTCAGCAGCATCCCCTTCCTTCTTCTCCTCCATTGTTGCTTTTGACTTCATCTCCTCCTACACACACACACAAAAAAAAAAATAAAAAAAAAAATACGTAAACACAAATACAAACACATACTTCATGAGAACCAGTGCTTTGCTTTGTTGAAAGACCACTCATTACCCCACCAAAAGACATTATCTGGTCTGCAACTTGGAATCAATAACACAGTAATCTGGACTTTACCAGATGATTATTTCTGGAGTTTACTCAGCTGTATTTTTCATTGGTCACTGGACATTACTGTCTTAGTACAAACTCAATGATCCGGCGTTGGATCATTTCTAATTTAAAATTAAATCAAAATTTGTCAATAAACAAACAAACTTTTTTACAGTATGACAAATAAGGACATGCAGACACTAATAAAACCACTCACAGAGAGCTCCTCCTCCTCATGGTCACTCTGCCATTCACACTCCTCATCTGTGGGCTCCACTGCACCGCACACAATCTCTTTTCTCTGGAGAAAGGGAAAAAATAAACATCATGGCTGAGACCCATATGATCGAAAAGAGATCAACCATCTTGATGTAATAGAAAAGAACGGAACAGAAAGCATCCCCCCCCCCCCCCGACTTTCAAGGGACAAGTCGTGGGAACTGTTAATCTCGTACAGACACACAATATGCAAAACAATTATGTCAGAGATTGCATCACTCAGAATACTCCCAAACCAGACACTCAGGCAAAAAACGCAATGTTTCAAAAAGTCCATAAGCCTGTTTAATAAGGCCAAAATCAACCCAGTCTTGAGAAATCACTCTTACCTTGTCAAACAGAGGCTGATAAAGAGCGGCATATTTTCTTTCCAACTCATGAACCTCTTCATAAAATTTGGCTTCTATGTGCGCACTCTTCACCTGCAAATTCTTTAAGGCACTCACTCGTCTCTTCACAGCCTTCGGTAAACTGAAAGATGAAAATAATATCCTCAGCATTTATAACAGCTTCATAGATAAGGGACAGATAGATGGATACTTTATCTAACCTGTAGGAAACTCAGACATTTGGTAGCTTTCAAACACACACACACACACACACACACACACTTCAAAAATGCAAAGCAAGAAATCTAGTTATGGTTACTTACGTGTCCAGTATGGAGGGACCATGTGGCATGCTGTCCAATCTGTCCTGAAGAGCTGCCAAGGCCTGAGGGTTCTGCATCACCTGATCACCCACCTTGCCTGGAAAGAACGTATAAAAGAATAAATAAGGAGTCCTTAAAGTAATACTACACCTGAGCAAGAACAGTGATGAGACAGGATGCTTAACATGCGCAGACAACCACCCCCTGCTTACCCATTCTATCACATCTTTTCAGTTTTTACTCCTCTCTATATGTGGACTGAGCTTTTCTACTGCTCTTTTAACTACCATTGGTTATATTACTGTGTTTTATAATGTGTAGTTACCATACTTCTACCATGTCTTGAAATGTACTTGCACTGACACCATAGCATCCTCTGGCACACTCTGCACTACTCCCACACAAAACAATTTAGTAACGTTACCCTTAATAGCACACATACAATAAGATTTTCCAATAGGAAAATATTCCAAATGTATTTCTTCATAGTTTGAATGCAATATTAATCTGCAAGCGAAATCTCAAAATAAAGAAAAGCTATTGAATTAGAGGGCATGTCCAAACTTTTGACTGATACTTTATGTCATGTGTAGGCTATGCCATGTTGTGGAATTTTAAGGATACCATAATTTGCTATTGGATATTTAAATTATCTATCTTGCATATTTTAGCTGTAATTGATCTCCATGGGCAATTACTGCTGAGCCAATTTGAACCACTTGAAACTAGACGAGCCAGACACCACTTTCTCCCGAAAAGAATAGCAAACGTGTTCAGAGACCTCACTCACACTTAAAAGATCAAGTGTGCCATCAAGTGTGTGCCTTACAAGTAGGTACTCTAATCAGAGCTCTTAATTTCACAGGCATGCTTTGCCAAAGAAAATTTGAGCTTCATAAAACTTTCAGAGACACTTGATCTGTTAAGGTAATAGCTTCGTCTCAAAGGGCCCAAAGCATCTTGGAATAAATATCTAATTACACTACATAAACAGCTCTGTGAAAAGGTTATAGGAACCCCGTCTTGTTTCAGCATTGCCATACGGACCTTTAAAAAAAAACACATTTGACCAGAGTCTTTAAGAACACATAAAATTAACTTCTTGTTCTGGATTCAGTGTTAAGTTACCCCAAGCAGTGTGTCAGTGACCAACAATCACAACGAGAAAACTGTTTGCAGAGTCATTATTCCACAGTCAGATTATAGACATGCCTAGCCTGCTATAAACTGTTGGCCGATTCAGAAGTGATGGGGGGTCTTGAGATCAGCTGCTGGTCAAAAAGGCAAACGTTCCAAAGAACCATTAACAATTTTGGACAAATTTCAGGTATTGTTCTTATTATATCTGAATAAATAAAGTTAAATTAAAATGTAAGGTGCCTATAACTTTTTCAGTGTCTGGCTTTACCTAAAGAGAAAAAAAAAATTGGTTTCAGCACAGGCAACATACTATACCTTTGGCTTCACCCTTGTCTCCGTCCATTTTCAAATCACAGCTCCAGTTTCCTGTCAGAACAGACAAACAGGATAGTGTGACCTAACCTACAGCACTGTCATTCTGACTTGCCATCATTATCTGCAATGACAGTATCTACAAATCATGTTCAAATAACTGATAAATGTTGACTCTAGAACTCTTCAAACCAAACAAAAATCTTGAGATGCAAAATGAAAACCTTAAACCGTGGATAAAATAGCGATGGCTGTAGTCTGACAGCCAAGTGGTTAGGATTAGAAAGTATCCATACCTTACTGCTTGACTCTGATAACTTACGTTAGACAAGTTGTAAATCTAGAGATGCTATTTACCATCATTACTCCTGTGGGACATATAGCTTGACCTGCCACTCTCAGACGTGAAACAACCCCACATTGTACACGTTCATTAATCTAGCTTCTGAATGCGAAATATCAATGATGGTTGCAAAAGACTACTTAGCATGCTATGTTTGTGTGCAAGTTAAACTTGGTAGGTTTGTATTGTTTTGAAACAATATCACGTTCGAATCGGTCATGCCGAGGCTATGATGTTGCGCAGTCCGATGACGCAATGCAAGCTTAGCTAAGTAGATAAATGCTGGAGCTCTGCTCAGCCTTCTCTAGCTGGGTGTTCATTTCTGTGATTCAAAAAGATTATATTACATTTCTGTCAACATTGACATATGCACCAACACGTGATGAATGTTATATTATGTATACGCAGTTCTGAGGGTATCATCCAATGGCAAGGAACAGATTTTGAAACATTATGAATGTGGCTAACAAATGCTAACAACGAGTTAGCAGAAACAGCATGCTAGCCATTTAGCCTATCTAGTTAGCTAGCGAAGTTACCCAAAAGGCTAAAGGCTCTGGGCTCACTGCGTGTCTACATAAGAAAATAATTGGGCGGTGCCACTTTTCAAGCAGACAAGCTATGGAAATATACCGGCTAAGTTAGCGAGTTAACAAATACATTACAACAGTCACTAGACAGGCTTCTTCCTAGGTTCCACTATAAAATAATCTGCCAAACTGGCATATGAACATATTATGGCAATCATGACATGGCTGGCTGGGAAGCTAACACTGACAGCTTTGTACAGCTGACAGCATTTTAAGCTAACCAAAGTTAGCAGTCTGGCCCTTACATTAGCAGATATTATAAAAGTCCTGCCCTTCATGCCTACACAGTTCAAAACGGAATATATTGGTGGGTGAAAGTAATATTTCTTGTCCTAAAAACAAAGCCCCAAATCACAAAAACAGCAAAATATATTTCCTTCGCTAGTTGCATTTCTTGCAACGTTATCTGGACTGCCAACATTAGCCCGCGCCAGTAAGCTTACTGACCAGCACCAATGCCCACAGCTTTTTTACAGATTCCACTTCAGAGTAAACATTTTGCGTTAGTGATGCCAATACTGAAGACCTAGAAGCGTGCAGCAATAAAGACGCGTTTAAAGTAAATTAAGTAATCTTTGTTCTCCAAGTTCCGAGCCTTACCTTGGTTTGAGCTGTTTTTGTGACTTCACGCTCGAAGCCTCAATGAAGTGACCCACTAAGCAGTAAAGTTAAACCTCATTGGCCAGGAAAAATCTACATTTGTGCACCAAAATCTGAGAGCTCACTGAACAGTGTTCATCATTCTGTTGCTGTTCGTCATGAAGCAAAGATATTAAACATTTAAAAACACTAATTGCTCCAAACTTTTTAGACGAATATTTTTAGTTGTCAAGGAAGAGAAAGTTGAAGTATCTGTTGAATTCTTCCCATCATTTTAGCCTTTTGATTGCACTTTAATTTTGTTGGACCATGTAGAACTGAAAACTCCAAGGCTTATATGGTCTTACAATAATGAGTCATACAAATTTCATGGATGAATGCATTTTAATTGTATTTCATGTCCTTAGTTATAAACATTTTTAGAAATATTTTTCAATATTTCTTTCTCAACATTGTGGTGAGACTGCAGGCTGAATGGGACCCCAAACTGACTGTTATGAGGACACACAATGCCATGCAGCTTTAATTCAAAAACTATGAAATTTACTGAATCCCTTCATACCAGTATCATTCACATCATAAGAAATATCTTGTCATGTTGACCTTTATCCAGTCAACCAATTTTGGGGTCCACTCATCACAAATGATAACCACCACAGTAAAAAGGAATCATTTGTCAGTAATGTCCCAGCCATGTGGAAAATACAAAACCCAGCCTCAGTCCAAGGGCACACAGATTACAGGCATCTTGCTGGCCTCAATTTTAGAAGCGCACATACATGTAGAAAGGGGACACTGGATGGGCGGATTGCAGGGTTGGGCAAGGCGTACTCAACCTCCCAGAATCCTCACTTGCCATTCTGACTTGTCTGAAGATATTCATTATGTAATTTTTCTTGTGCCTCATAAAGTTTGCGTAGCTTTTTGGTTTGTCCCTTGCTCAACTCCTTTCCCTCTCCATCATGTGTCGGGAAACCCTAGTGAAAAGTGAAAGTCAAATTAGTTTTGTTTTTTCAAAAAAAAAAAAAAAAAAAAAAGACGAGAGGAAAATCACAAGTCATACCACATCACTGCACTTAATGTATGATAATTACTTAACAAATACGATCTTAATGCAAATATTGTACATTTACTCATACAAAAAGGAAAGGAAAAATCTTTTCCATAGAATATGTCATAGTTTGAACGTACAGTGTCATCAAATGCAGAGTATTTGTCCGTTTCAGAGCGGAACATCTCGCTGGGAGGAATCTTCATCTTGGCCAGTTTCGCCATCTATGGAAACACACACACATACCCCAAAGGATGAATGATCTGTATGATAAGAATGCTGACATTATCCTGGTTCTCACACATACTGATCTGCGCGGCTTACATCTCTCTTTCTGTGAATGGAGGAATCACAGAGCTAATCTAATCACAGCACAACAAATGAATAAAGAAGAACTCTACAGGGCCCCTCATCCACTCACCTCTTGTTCCTGTTTCTTTTTAGCTGCCTCCTCTTTTTTCTTCCGCTTTTCCTCCTCCAACTGAAAAATGAAAAGGATATGAATTATGAATGAAAGGAATCTGTTTAGGAGTCAAATTGACGTTATATGAGCATTACCGTAATTTCCTGACTATTAGCCGCGGCTTATACATTGATTTTGCAAAATTTCTTCCGCTATGAGGTTAAAACAGGGGGGCAGTTAACATGGTGTTAATATGGTTTTGTTTTTTTTAACTTGCATAAAACACTGTCCTGCGGCTTATACACAATGCGGCTTATATGCGGGAAATTAATGTATGAGTGAATTTGCATTAACAGGACAGTACTCCACACGTTTTTCTAAATTAATAGCACAAGCCAGCTGTCTTGGTGTGTATAGTGTGCTCTGTTAATGCTTAGTCACATACTGTAGATTTGCTATGCTACTACACAATGTTACTATATTCCCTCAACCTTCTGTTAGCCATGTGAAATCATTCTCTTCCCCTGACTAAGGAATCAAGGATACAAGATTTTTTTTGTCACATGCATATGATTACTAGTGTAAAAACGGCAATGAAATTGTGTCTAGTGTCATCCTATTTGTACAAAGTACAGAAGTGCATAAGGAAAGTGGACAGATAGAATGATTGGTGGGGGCGCACCAACCATCAATAGCAAGCTATCAAAATAAATTTGTGTCCCTTTCTCAGAAGTCAAAAAACATTTCTTGAAACAGATATTTAACACCTTCTGGCTTTAAAGAGAGTCTGAAAGTGACCCGATAAGCTAAATCCACCTGAGTGAACGGATGTTCAAAAAGAACTATGCTGGGAGTAACTCTAAACACACCCAACAATTAGCATGTGCAACGGGAGTCCTCTCTAGATGTTCTGAAGACTGCCATTCATATTGACAGGCTCAAATACATTTTTTATGACTTGTGTCAAGGTCTTTTCTTTTCCTGCTTTTCGTGTCTCTGCTTCCTTGACCAAGCCTGAGATGTTAAGGCGCATTTTCCATTTGGAAGGAGGCTGATCGTCTTACAAGCAGGAAGAGATAACTTGAGTGTTGATAGACAGCCACACCTGAACCACATACAGATAGGATGTTAATGAGCTCTGCCTTAAATGGGGAAACTCAGGGGTGTCTCAGTACTTACCCTTTTCTTCTCCTCCTTTTCCTTTATCAGGGTTTCCCGATCAACCAGCTTGACAACCGTGGGAAGTCCTATGGAAAACAATTTCATGAGAAAATTAGGATAAAACACATTGACTTAGTAGGTATGTAGTGTAAGTAAATTGAATAATTTCACCCATCAAACTTTCATTTTTATATCACAATTTTCTTTTCTGTGTGCTGTTGGGCCTATCATAACGTGATTTCAGCATGTTGCGGACAAATCTGGGTGCCACCCATCGAACGGTATCTCGTTCAAACAACAGTATCCAACTATAAAATTAAAACATGCGCACTAACGTCTCCAACGTCTACTCACCGGGACTTGTCTTCTACAACATGAATTTCATTACAACTATATGCGCTGATAGTTTTAAAATTAAAATTGTAGACAACCGGGCGTGGTGCATGGTGCACCCACAGGTGTTGGGGAGGCCCTAATCAAGCGAGATGAACTGGTTTGTTCAAGCCGTGTCCATCAGCGATGCCAACACCATGCCACCTCAGCTATGATTTGCTGGCATGTGTGCGGGACGCCGTTAAATTGATGAATCCCACTCCATTATTCATTAGAATTTGTACGGGATACCATTGTCAAACGTTACTGTACAAGTCAATTCATTTAACTAGGTGAAAGAAAGCTTTAAGGCCGCTGCACATCAAAGAATTATGAGACCAGCAGCAACAATTTTCAGTAACTTTCTCATCTTGTCTTGAATCTTCAGTATGAATTAATATACATCAGTCCTATTCCGCAGGACTTTGCCCATGTCATGTAAGTAATCTAAGCACACGCTATACTGTATGAAGCTTGACCATGTGCAGCTCAGGAACGCAGGAATCTGGAACAGCGAGAACGGCTGAGTGAATGAGCGTGAACACATATTACCTTCATGGTCCTCCAAGCGCACACCAAGGTCAGGCAGGGTGTCATCGCGCACCACGTCACACATCTGCAGCACCTCAGTCACTGAGGCAGAAGAGAGTACAGGTCATTCAGCTGAAAGGACATCTGGGTTGCTCACTTTCAAATGTTCGTTTAGAGACTTCAGAAGAATTTTCAGCCAATGTCAAGGAATACCATTTTACCTTTCTGTTCCCGTGCAATTTTCCTCACTCCTTCCCTGAAGTCTGACAGGACTTTGAGATATGGCATCACAGTGCTTTCCAGCTACAATGAGACACACAATCAGAGTGGTGAAACACCCCATGGCACAGTGCCAAATGCATCACTGTTATATATAGTACTGGCGCTTACATCAGCACTCTGGCCACTTCCTCCAACAGGGAATCCAATGGGCTCCGTTCCCTCAATGGCACCAAATGTCTACAGAGGCATGGAGAACAAAGTTAAAAAGAGTTCAAGGATGCAAGCAGACAGACATTATACCAGGGAATCATGGTTTATGCCATTTCTAAATACATTATCTGGTTTGAAGGTTAAAAAAAAACAATACCATGCAATGTATGCCCTGTGTTTCTGAACATTGTTGTTTGGACATTGGGCATTTTTTTTTTCAAAATTAATCTGAGAGATCTAGTTTTCGACTCAATCCAATTGCAATTAGAACATTTGTATCAATCAGATGACTATGCATGAACCACTGCTGAGAAAGTTGGCCCATCTATCACTACCTTCAGGGCTCCCCGTCTCACCTTGAGCATGTCTGTCAGGTAGACAGCGATGCTCTGAAGCAGCATGCGGTTTGGCAGCAGCTTGGAGCTCTTCCTATTGGCAATGTAGGAGTTGCTCTGGCTGACCAGAGATCTCATCTCCTCCATAGCTGTCCGTGTGTCGATATTGTCACACAGAGCTTCGTGCACTGCTGCCCTCCGCTCATAAAGACTAGGAACAAGACAAGACCACTGAGTACCTTTCCATTGGCAACATCACCATTGTATCAAGTTAGCTTGTTTCAAGTTATCAAGTTTCATAATGCAGTCATTATAACTATATTTAGTGAATCGTCCATTATCTTGTGTGCAAAAGAAATACCATCAGAAGTTTCTTACCTCTTGTTGAGTTCAATTTCTGCAGCCTCCCATTTCTCATATTGGCCTGTGATGTCAGTGGGGGTCCTCAGGACATCCTTAACATTCAGGAAGAACTCCTGTGGGCAGACACAGTAGACACAGTTTATCTCAAGGGAGACAATGAAGTTTGAAAGTAAACAAAATGAAGGCAAAATCATAGGTTTGTTGGAGAGCATAACTACGCTATCTGGTGCATTCCAAACTAGCCTGCTTTTAGCCAAGGGCTTTTAGCAGATGTCTCCTTTAACTTGTATAAAAAGAAAAAATAGGTGATGTTCACAAACTCATCTACAGAATGGCCAGACTTATATTAATAATATCAGCCCCATGTAATTCCAAACTAACAAGATGAAAGATAAAGAAATGTGTTCAAATTTGTTTGTAGCTCACATTCATGAACTTCTCATACTGAATGGCAGACTCCATAGTGTTGCTTGAGTAGTCTAGCGTGTCTTTCCAAGAGTGCATGAGGAAGGCCAGTCGAAGCTGTCGTGCTAGAACGTAAAGCAAAGAAACACGTAACTACTACATAATCTACACAGGGACACATTGCCCGGATTTAAATGAAAAGAACTACAGTGACCAGAGGACTGCTTTATGTGTTAGCTACCTGAGTTTTTGGCCAGTGCGTCTTTAATTGTGATGAAGTTTTTCAAAGATTTTGACATTTTGCAGCCAGCAATGGTGAGATGGCCAGTGTGCAAAAAGTAGCGAACCCAGTGGTCATTCTCAAAGAAGGCCTGTGAAGATGAAATTCACACAAGTATCAATATACATGATAAAAAACAGCAACAAGAATAATACTATTTGGCCACGTTAACTGATGCATCATCATAGACTGCCTTTACCTCAGATTGTGCCAACTCGTTGTCATGATGGGGGAAACGGAGATCAAATCCTCCACCATGGATATCCATGGACTCTCCCAAAATAGATCCTGCCATCGCCGAACACTCAATGTGCCAGCCCGGCCGTCCCTGTAGCAATAACACATCCAGAGAAAACAAGAGTGAGTTATTCACCTTGTGAATGTTCAGCAACTTAGAATACCTAGAATGAAATTTGTGTGTGTGTGTGTGTGTGTGTGTGTGTGTGTGTGTGTGAGTGAGAGAGAGAGAGAGAGAGAGAGAGAGAGAGAGAGAGAGAGAGAGATGGTGAGTGAGTGTAAGTAAGTGAGTGAGTGAATGCGAGAGAGAGACGGTGAGTGAGTGTAAGTAAGTGAGTGAGTGAATGCGAGAGAGAGAGAGAGAGAGAGAGAGAGAGAGAGAGAGAGAGAGAGTTAGAGTTCACCTTTCCCCATGGGGAATCCCAGGAGGGCTCCCCAGGCTTGGAGGCCTTCCAGAGGGCAAAGTCATTAGGGGATTTTTTCTCACTCAGTCGGTCTGCAGAGATGCTGAGGTCTCCTACACAACAAAAGAGAAAATGTTCAGCCAGACCAATTTACCTACACAAAACTAAAACTTAAATGCCTTAGCAGGCATAATATTCATGAACTAAAACACTGAACTAGAAATAATCTGCTGCCCATCATTACTTGATATATGATTTTTATCAAACTACTAAAATATTGCAAATAATTTCATGTAGTATTAAATTCTATTAACAAAGATACAAGTTGCACAACGACGTCCATACCTTCACCCTCCTGCAGAGCCTTCTGATCGCCAACGGCCTCGGGCACCAGTTTGGCATAGGAATGTTTGGGACTGGAGTCAAACTTTGCTGTGTCAAAATACACAGAACCATTGGAGTCATATCTGTCAATGGGATCAAATGATACATGGGCCGGTTAAACAAACTGATGATCTGAGAATATTAATAGGAAATGATATGAAAGGAGAGATTCATAGGAAAGGGTGACTTTGTTCTTACCCGTAACCGTTGTCCACAACCTTCTTCACAAAGTCTACAATCTCTGGCACATACTCACTGACCCGCGTGAGTACATCTGCTGGAAGAACCTACAAGTTAAATTCAGAAAAGATTAGTCTGGTTGGTGAAAAACATACTTTAACACCACCTTCATAACTAATGCATTACGCAGGAACCAAAAACTGAACACACCCCTGTGATTCAGAGCTGCACCACTAGGCAAGTTGTACTGATCTGACCCTGTTCTTCAATCGACGGATCTACTCATTCACATACCCTTTATTTGCTTTACCTGATAACCTGAGCACAGGAGTTCATAAACAGTACTCACATTCAAGGCATCCATATCCTTGTGGTACTCTCCCTCCCAGTATTTTGGCAGAATTGAGAAGATGGAGTTCTCTGTGACCTGACTGCCAAATTGAGCGTCCAGCCAGTCAGACAGGAGGTCTTTAGATTCTTCCAACAGAACCTTTTACAATAGAAAATAAATGAACATATAAAAACAGACAATCTTAATATAACAGATTGTGAACAAAACCATACAATTATTAGGCTGATTTATGTTACAAACTAAATTTAGGGTGACTACTGCTGCAATTACAGTGATGAAAATAAAGTGTAAAGGCTGTGAAAGTTTTCCTTCAGAATGCATAATGTTATGGCAGGCAGGCATCACCCTTGCCTTCTTGATCAGGTGAAAGCAAGTAAATTATTTCTGGAAAGCAGAGAAAATGTGGAATTTCTGTGTGTGTTGAGGGGTTGGCTAGGGTGGATTGATGTAATCAGGGACCCAATAAACTTGCTTAAAGATAGGTTTCAAGATCCTAGAGTAACATTCATAAAATACACGCTTCCTCAGACTTCCAGTCAAAGTCCCGCCTCCGGAGTATAGGGCTGTCTATTGCGCAGAAGGGGGAGGAGTGGGGGCCAAATGACAGTTGAGTTTGACAGACATTATCGTCATTCAATCATTCTGATGGCAACTCTAACATTTTTTTATTTTTGTGTTAGTGCATTTAATTAATACAGAAAAAAAGTGCTCATGGATCATGGATCATGGACCCTACCTTTAAGTTTAGTCCGAGTTAGTCTGACATCTGCTGGCTTACCTGTGCTTGGCTCTGGATGCTGGCATCAGAGGCTCCACTCTTCACTGCCTCCTGCAGGGGCCCAAGAGCAGCCGTCACGGCCGCGTCGAGCCTCTCCAGCATCTGCTTTTTGTCTGGGTCTGTGGTCTCAGCCAGCTTCGTCTTGAATGGCTGCAAAATCATGATAATAATGTCCACTTATTATTTATTCATTATATGTCCACAAATCCACAACCAACAAAGTAAAAATGGCACAGACCTTCTTGTAAACACAACTAAAGATATCAGTGATATTGCAGATGAAACACTGTGACAAAAAAAAAACAAAAAAAAAACAAAAAACTCTTCTTCTCTTCCTCCCTTACCTCTCTGGCTGTAAGGACATCCTTCAGGATCTGGGAAGCCACAGGTTTTTTCTCTTTGTACTGCTCCAAAAGATAGTTCTGTCTGGCTCTCTTGATGATCTGTCAAGCAAGCAGAATTTATGATGAAAGAATAAGCACGTATAACATTTTTGTAATAACATCCATGCAATACTGTATATACATTTAAGGGGGACAAGTAAAGTTATATTCAGTTCTTCTCACCTTGTCATCGATATCTGTGATGTTCATGACATAGAAGACATCGTATTTGAAATAGTCCTTCAATATCCTTCTGAGGATATCAAATGAAATGTAGGACCTACGGAATAAAACACGGAAAGGAATGCAGTGACACCACACATAACCACAGGAAGCAAACAGTCTAAATGGCAATCGGCAAGGCATGTTTTGGAAGTCTTGGGAATGCTGCACTGCAGGTTAAACATAAAAAGAAGTATGTATTTCAGAATGTATTTCTGGCTGCAGGGTGCACAGCTTGGAGGCATCATTACCTGGCATGGCCCATGTGTGAAGCATCATAAACTGTTGGCCCACAACAATACCATGTTACTGTGTTCCCATTCTGGGGCACAAACACTTCCTGCAACATACAAAAACACAATAATCATGAAGCACACATCAGAAACATATCATCATTTTGTCTGGGGGGGTCAACTTAATTAGGGACGTACAGAAATAGATAACACATTTCCAAAAGTGAGCTGAAGCAAGTCCCTAGACCTTGCTACATATTAACACTGTGGTGTCAGTAATGATGGCGCTAAACCAGAAGGTTGCTTAGGCTTTAAGAGTCAAAGACAACCATGCATTCATTTGTGATTGTTGTTATTCTTATTCTCATTTTAAAAATGTTATCAAGTGAGTAATCAATTAACATGCTTCCATTTTGCAATACCAACACTGAAAATGAAACAAGTGAGCAACAGTGCAAAAAGCAAAGATTCTATAGCACAGCTACAGTAGAATCTTCCGTAAAAAGTATAGAAACATCACCTTGCTGCGTGTGAGGCTGTTGTACAGCTTGAGCTTGGGCAGCTCTTTTCCCTCTGGCGGAGACCAAGGAGGCTGGACTCGCTTCCCCTTCGCTGAAAGACACAAGGTGGGCTTTGTGAGCTCATTATCTCCCCTGGGTGCACTCTGTGTTATATAGGCCAGAGAGAGTGATTATGCAGGGATTACAGCTGCAAGTGTGTATGTTCATGCTCCTTCTATGTGTGGATGACAAAGGTAGCCTGTGGGAATAGAACCCTGCAGGCACACCTGTTGATAACAATCACTATGAAATGGAAATGGTGCAATGTCACAGACAAAGTTACCACGTGCAGATAAACTAGCAGAGAACTGCTTATGGAGACCACAACATAGACACAACACAAACACTTGTTCATTCCCACACACAGTAAGCAAATACACTCACATATACACACACAGACACACATGCTCACAAAAGGCATGAGGCAAAATTATAGTGAAATAATGTGGATGGATCCAGCAGGCCCAACAAAGACAATAACACAAAGGCCCACCCTCTGTTACTTCGAGTCACAGTCTATTGACACCACTATTTCACAGTCAATGGGGGAAAACAATCTCTTGTCTACCAGTGCACATGCTCAGTCTAAAGGCTGCTCAGTTAAACTGAAAGCACAAGATTTGTCAAATATAAGCATACCACAATTGCTGTATTTGAATGTAATTCTATGGTGATATCCTACATGCACTATCTGCTACATGGTGCTAGAGTCTGTAGCCTGGTCTGGCCTGGCCTGATCTCAGGGCCTGTCTACTCACTGCTGAATTCTGGGGGGGCCTGGGGGCCCTGCTGCAGGGCCTCTATATGCCTGTACCAGCGCAGGGCATGAACATGCTTTGAGTGGGGGGGCTTGCCCAGAAGCACAAAGGCTTCAGCGTCCGCTGGAGAGGGACTAAACCCGGCCAGGTAACTGCGGAAGCACAGGTACTCGTTCAGCGCCTGGGCCCTTTTGGCCTCGTCCCTTATGCCCAGCAAGAAGCCATAATCAAAGGCTGTGGAGACAAGAGGGCACACACACACAAACACACACAGACTGTATATCTGACATTCCTGTGGGTCTGGTGGGCTAGCATGCCGAGGGATGGGTGATGCTGACATGATATGCACACAGGCAAGGAGCTGAGTGATGGAAGGGGATTCTATGGCCCTCATTTTCACCACCAATGTTAAAGAAGGGTCATATCATGACATAGCGGATGACGCTGTGGTGTAGTCAAAACCGAAAGAAAAACTGACCCCAGAAATAAGGTCATAACGTTAGTTGTCCCAGTAGATTAGAACATGTTGTTTTTAGGTCTTTGTCTACCGGCTTTGCTTAACCTACAGACCTAAGACCTGATGAATTTAACGTTACAAGCAGTGTAAAGACTACTGGTTTTAACTGAAAATGAAAATGCTTTTATTACGTTGTCTGCCCAGTCAGAATGAATGAATATCTACACAACCCGATTGAAAAGGCTGTAGGAATGACATGGGATGCGCACTGAGTCTATTCTACACAATAGCTGTATGTTATCAGAAATAGTGCAAAATCTCACATATGGTTCTACGCGGATGTAGCAACCAGGGCACTCAACCATCCTTACGGCAGTAACATCGACATATTTTATTCATTGCTTTAAAATGAATGAGATCGGGGAGAGGGATAGTATATTTTCAGTCTAAAAACACACACATTTTGTAGAATGTTAGCTGGGGGGTAACGTATAGCAACTTTATGATAGATGAAACGCAATTTCCTAGCATGAATTCCACACCAACAGACTGGATAGGACTATTTCTTCTACTTCTGTATATTGACATGCTCTCTTAAGATTACAACATTTTACCATAAAAAGAAAATGTTACATTATCCGTTTACCTTGCTCTCCTGAGCTTGCCATTTCTGTCAATGCTGAGTATCTGATGCAACAATAACGTGTCCGGAAGAGGCGTGCCTTCTTACATCCGATTATTGTGAAACGATCTGTGCACCATATTGGTGAGGTCGGATGAGATACGGAGAGGCAGGGAGGTCTATCTGATTAAGATCAAGTCTTTTTTTTCCCCTTTAAAAAAAAAAAAAAAAAAATCAGCAAGTGAGCAATTTTAGCTTATTCCCAGCTGATTGTGTAGCTGAGGCAGATGTCTAAGACTCGGCTACAGTCTTGTCTTGGTTTTGATATTTCAATAGGCCTAAAATAAATTAATAGGCTAAATAAATAAATAAATAAAAGTTTGTCTTTGTTGTTGTATAGTACATATAGTCTAACCTTTCGGATGGAGGATGTAAACAGCTTGGTATGCATTTATCTCCCATGTTGAATAGGCTTACAGTTTAGTGGTGAAAGAAGAGGAGGCATGCCCAATAATCTACACTCCGCAGATGTTTTTAAAAGACAGCTACGGAGCTTCATAATGAAATGTCCACACATGGTTCAGTATTTAAGCCCATATCAGACACATTTCCTTGTAGCATACAGTTGCAGGTGTTATTTTTATGTGCGCTAGCTGCATATGAATGTGGGCCTGTGCTGTAGGCTAGGCAAAAGGCAACATTTGGTGCGCATCCTTGTGCGTAATATCCCATTTAGGCTACTGTGATAAACAGGGTCATGCAATTTATATCATTCACTGGGTAAAGAGTTTGCAAAACTGAGAAATAACTAATCACTGCCACACCAACACAAAAAAGAATTGTTCTAATTGAGTGGTGGCACAATCTACTTGTAAGGTAAGTGATGGTGGGCTAAATCAGAGATGTTTTAGCTTTACTCGTCTACAGTGTGGAAATTCGATGAGCGTAAACGCTAAGTAAATTCCTTTATGACGTCATACAACAATTTTCTGATATCATAATGTCTGATGTCATAATGCAAAGGTCAAAGGCACAAACACTCAGAGAGGCCAAACATTTCTTAAAATACAGTATAGAGAAGGCTGCATTTGTGGGAAGCTCCAATACTTTACATGAGAAAAACTTTTGAAATCTATTTACTAGATTACACATGGAAGGCTCCAAAGAGGTAATTGGAGGAGAGCTAAAGACTTAGGTCATTTATAACATAATTTGTACTAGGAGGAATTCTCATGTTAAAGTTATCAGTTTTTAAAGCACTATTCAAATCATCTCATTATTTTATACACTGTTTATTATTTATTTAAGCTTTGCTGCTATGATCCTCACTGGGAACGTGCGTTCCACACTGAGAAGGTATGATTTTACTGGGAAACAAAATTAATTCACTGTAGTATTTACCCACGTGTTACAATGTGCATTTTGTAATGTGTGGACAGCGATGATTACTCTAACTAACAAATTCTATTTAACAGAGAGAAATGCTGTCCATTTTCATGGACCAACTAAGCCAGGGGCTCTTAAGGCCACATTTCACCATGCATGACATGATGGAATATTTGGCTTATCAGGAGAGAGAAGCCTTCATGACGAGGTTAGATTGAGCACTAATGCTCTATAAAATAAAATGAAACTGGATTATTATTCAAAGAGTTAAACCAGGATAAATATTCTGAATGTTTGTATACTACAGGTCCTGTGAAATAACTGGGACTGTCGATGGCCCATCCTGTTTGGTACGTGAATACTACTACTACTACTACTACTAATAATAATAATAATAATAATAATAATAATAATGATAAACAAGAACAAGAATGCAGGCCTACATGGAGGTTTCAATTGGTTGTGAAACAATGAAAATGCTAAAATAACTATTTTTTTTTAGATCTGGGAGGTTAAGGTCCTCTTGCAGCTGCTGGATATCCAACGTGAGCTGATGGAAGCTAAGGAAAATTTGCCTGCAGGCCTATTAATTCCGTAAGTCACATTCAGTTCTGAGTGGAAAAATATTTACATTTCCCATTTCGTCAGTGGTCATGCATGGTCACCTTAAATTCAAACATTTTTACTTGACTTTTTGTCCTTTTCAGCAGCGAGACATCACCATCACCATCACTGAAGGCCGTCGAAATGGCAGTCAAGGTAATCGGCTACCGATTCATTTACCGGCCGTTTTCCCATGAGCACCACCTATCAGAAATAGTGGTGGATGTGGTCGCCAGGCTGGTCCATGCCATGGAGACCAATCTGGAAGAGGAGGCCCACCTTGCCCTGTCCCTCTTTTTGAGAGGCAAGGCTGGCATCATCGCAGTGGAGGTCCTCAAAAAGCTCCCTCAGGACAAGATGGCCTACTATAGCCATAGGACAGCGGTCAGGATGGTCAATTCTCTTCGACGCAAACTCCAGTCCACTGTTGTTGTGAAAATGACAGCAAGTGGTGACAGCACTGGACTAATGGCTGAATTGACATCCGTCATTTTGGCAAAAATGAAGAGGCACTTCTGTTTGTACTCTGTGCCACTGGAGTCCTCAGACTTGCTGACTCTCCTGCTGAAGGCCGCTGAGAGAAAAGCTCCTACTGCCTCCATGAAGCTGGTCATTCACGCTGAGACTGTGACATGCATCCTTGTTCTCGTTCTGCGTTTGGTCTTCCCGGACGAGGACAATGTTGCTGTTCAGCTGCGCGTCTGGCCAGTGTTAGATGAAGTGGTGGACAGGCTAGCCCAATGCGGAGGAAAAGTGACCAGAAACCACCAAAAATCCAATCTTTACCTTCATATTAAGGAAATGATTGAAATGGCCCAAACTGTTCATGGCCAGTTATTGGAAGGCTCAGGATCACAGACTGTCTTACAGTATGCAGTGTCTGCTAGGGCCCGCATGGCCTCCCTGGATTTAGCAGTGTATGTGACTGAGGCCATCTTGAAAGTCCACCAGAGAAGGCTGGAAAATCTGGTCAGCCCAGCAGAGAAGAAAGAACCATTCCTCTATCAGACCGTGCTGAGGGATCTTGTGGCCAGATTTGTGCACCAGCTTTTCCCAGCCTCAGACAGCATCCTCAACTATTTCCAGTTGGCAGACCAGTTATGTGTGTCTGATTCAGGAAGACGTCACCAAGAACTCTGCCCTCCCACGGGTGCTCCAGGCACTTCAGAGGTCAACTGTCACAGTCATCCAGAATATTGCAAAGAAGTGTTCCTCTCAGTACTTGCAGGACTTCCCAGAGAGAGATGGCTGTGACATGGACTCCTTTTGATGGACAAGGAACACTGCAAAAAAACATCTGGCCTGATTGCAAAGACCCTTCTTCATCACTTTAATTACCTTTTCCCTCTCCCTCAGAGGAAGAAAAAGGATAAGGTTGAACTAAAGGTCAAGGCTTCACTTACAGTTGCAGTGGACCAAACAGATAGGCATCTCCAAGATAAGAAAGTGAGTGTTTAGTGCCTCAAATGCACCACTGAAAATCACATCACAAAAGCACAGTGCAAATGTTAACTTCATGTTCATTATTTCTGTTCTTGATTCAGGCTGCAGTAGACAACAACAGCACATTATTAGCATCCTCTGTCAATGAAGGTAAGCTAAGGATTCATCTCATTCCATAACAATTTCCAGTTTTATATGCATCTTTTACATATCTCAACTGGTCAGTGATTAAACTGATTGGCCCATCTGTGTATCTTTCCCACTCTAGTGGCCCCTAAGAAGAAAAGAGGCTTCTTCAAAAGACTGTGGAGGGCATGTTGCTGCTGCTGCTGCTCCCAGGAGGCTGATTGAACCAACTCCTCCTTTTTGAAAACAATCATAACATCCATCCTCAGGGCCAACAACACCTGGCTTCTTTTTTAGAATAAAATTCAAATGAATTACATATTCATTACAAATATTCTATATCCAGCTGTGTTGGTCATTTTTGCTGAGGATTTATAACTCCAAAACTACAAGCAATCACAACAGACATGAGTCAAATAATTCTGAGCAGAGGACAGAGTATAGTGCCATTTACACATCTGTGGGAATAAGATGTCTTGAAGAGATTGTATATTGTCTGTTGATCCACTCCAGTTGTTCTGTATCAGAGATTAATGATGACTTAACACTTATACATCTTTAAGTCTAAACATGCTATAGCAGGGGTGGAATATTTTGGCTGAAGGGCCATATTGGGTTTTAGATTTTGACTAACAGGCAGGGTGTTAACAGTCAACCGGTTGATGGGGGTTAATACCGGTATTATTGGCAGGTCTCAAACCAGTAGCCCCACTTTCTTCAGAGGTTATCTTAACATGCAGGGTTAACAGGGGTGATTTGTATTTTGATATATTTTTAAATTTATCTACATTTTATAACTTTGATAAATAAATCAGACCTATAATCAAAGTCACCTTGGCTAAATGAGAAATTATTCTACAGTATTTTGGGAAGGCTCAACAGGTCAGATTAAATAGTTCAAGCAGGCCTTAGTCTGCCCAGGTCTGTGCTGGCCAGGCCCGGGTGTGGGACGGGGGAAAAGCCGTTTAAAGGGGTGGTTCTTTTGAATGACACCTACAGAGCTATTTTTCAAGAGATTTTACATTTTGTCTAAGGACAAGTACATCTTTCACAAATGATGATAATCTTGACATGTTGGACATGTATAATTCCAGATTTCATAGGTGGGACAGGTGGCCCAAATTCCAGGAATGTCAATGTAGGCTACAGCAATATGTCAATTCAAAACTATGGCTCAGAGTACATTACGTATAATACAAGAACGACACCTTTCCAAAGCAGGGTTTGAGAGCATATTGTACACATTATTTATAAATAACATATCTATGTGTATCAGCAACTGAATATAATATATAGCTCTCAACAGCAACCTGAAAAGAAGAAAAAAACTTGATAACAGAGTTACTCAAAAAGAATAATTATACCGTAGCCACTAGGCTATCTTAGTTCTGTATTTAAATAGAAAATAATCTAGTGCCTATTACTTCCTTAACTAAAGAGGAAACAAATAAATGGTTCCATGCTACATCCCAGGACACAGTTCACATTCAGGCTAGATGCGCCTATTAACAGTGATAGGGATAGCTAGCTAGATGCACTGCACTGCACTTTAGGGATGTAGGCCCTCTCAGGGCAGGTTTTTCATTCCGAATCACTGCAAGGCACGACAGAACAACTTACTGTCTGTCTATTTCATATTCTGTTCGATGACCACATACAAATTAAGATAGCTAAGATAGGCTACAATTACCGAGGCACACAGTACTCTATTTGGACCTTTTAGCACGAAGAAAGGGTCTACAACACCAACCAAGCCCCATAATGTTGTACAAACCGAATTCCGAAATAGTTGGGACACTTTACAAATTGTGAATTAAAACAGAATGCAGTGATGTGAAAGTTTTAAATTCCTCGTCTAATCAGCAGCGCTTATTGTCCGGTAGACTCTCTACCGATGTAAACACACCCCAGAAGACCGTGCCCAGACCATAGATACGGATGAACATTTGTATTATGGGCAGGCTATGTCAGGCTAATACCGGTATGCAGCCTTCTGAATTGAGCGCTAACAATACGCAATAACAACTTGGGTTGTCCTTGTCCGGATGGCATGGCATCCCAGTTTTCCGAAAAGAACTTTGAAATTTGATTCGTCTGACCATCTGACCACAGAACAGTTTTCCACTTTGCTACAGTCCATTTTAAATGAGCATTGGCCCAGAGAAAACGCCTGCGCTTCTGGATCATGTTTAGGATTGGCTTCTTTTTTGACCTATAGAGTTTTAGCTGGCTATGGTGAATGGCACTGGTGGATTGTGTTCACTGACAGTGTTTTGTGGAAGTAGTCCTAAGCCCAATTTGTGATTTCCATCACAGTAGCATTCCTGTATGTGATGCAGTGCTGTCTAAGGACCCGATGATCACGGGCATCCAGTGATGGTTTTCTGGCCTTGACCCTTATGTACAGAGATTATTCCAGATTCAATGAATCTTTGGATGATGATATGCACTGTGGATGATGATACCTTCAAACTCTTTGCAATTTTTGTCTGAGAAACTTCTTTCTGATCTTGCACCACTACTTTTTGCAACAGCATTTGGGGAACTGGTGATCCTCTGCCCATCTTGACTTCTGAGAGACACTGCCACTTTGGGAGGCTCTTTTCATACCCAGTCATGTTGCCAATTGACCAAATAAGTTGCAAATGGGTCCTCCAGCTGTCCCTTATACAGTATGTAGTTTTCTAGCCTCTTATTGCTACCTGTCCCAATTATTTTGGAATGTGTAGAACCAAAATGATAGTGGGCAAGTCAGCTGTATTGTAGACTCCACTCTAGCGGGAGCAAATTGAATTTGCTCAGCGAGTACATCTAGAGACGAGCCCTAGCTCAGACCTCGATTGAGTCTGAGCTGTTTCTGAGCAGTTTGTACTCTTGGTTGTATTCAGACATCGTGGTGTTTAGCTTTATCACAACATTATATCTGGACAGGTAGTTATTGACGGGCTTAGCGTTGTTTGAATCGCTAGTTAGTTGCAAGTTGCGCTGATTAGTTTTAGCAGTTTTACCCAGCAGTCTATCACTCGTCTCCAGACTATACATTCATGTTATAGTTTGGCGTCAGGCAATTTTAGCTTATTTCTAGCTACTTGTGTAGCTGAGGCAGATGTGTTCGACTCCGCTACTGCCTAGTCTAGTCTTTTGGGATGGAGGATGTAAACAGTTTGGTATGCATTAATTCCCAGAGAATAGGCCTACACTTAAGTGGTAAAATAAGAGGAGGCTTGGCAATAATTAACACTCAGCTATCAGATGTTTTTGAAAGACATAATGAAATGTTTACACAATCTTCAATGTTTATTCAATTTTTCAATGGCGGGCTAGGCTAGGTGCATATCAGTGTGGGCCTATGCCTAGGCTACATTTGGTGCGCATCCTTGTGTGTAATATCCCATTTATGCTACTGTGATAAATCGGGTCACACAATTTTATATTAGCTGGGTAACGAGTTTGCTAAACTGAGAAAAGTCTGCAACACCAACATGCAAAAATAATTGTTCTAATTGAGTGATGACACAATCTGCTTGTAAGGTAATAGTGGGCTAGATCAGAGATGTTTTAGCTTTACTACAGTAGGCTACAGTGTGGAAATGTAATAAGCTAAACCCTGCTAAGTAGATTCCTTTATGATGTCAAACTCATACACCAATTTTCTGATGTCATAATGTCTGATGTCATAATGCAAAGTTCTGTTAAAGACAGAAAGGCCAAACATTTCTTGAAATACAGTATAGAGAAGGTTGCATTTGTGGGAAGCTCCAACACTTTGCATGAGAAAAAGTTTTGAAATCTATTTACTAGACTAGACACATGGAAGGCTCCAAAGAGGTAATTGGAGGAGAGCTAAATTAAGACTTAATTAGGCTATTCATTACATAATTTGTACTAGAAGATGTTATAGTTGTTATATGTTATAGTTATCACTTTTTAAAGTACTATTCAAATCATCTCATTATTTTATACGCTGTTTATTATTTTATTTAAGCTTTGCTGCTATGATCCTCACTGGGAACGTGCGTTCCACACTGAGAAGGTATGATTTTACTGGGAAACAAAATTAATCCACTGTAGTATTTACCCATGTGTTACAATGTGCATTTTGTAATGTGTGGACAGCGATGATTACTCTAACTAACAAATTCTATTTTACAGAGAGAAATGCTGTCTATTTTCATGGACCAACTTAGCCAGGGGCTCTTAAGGCCACATTTCACCATGCATGACATGATGGAGTATTTGGCTTATCAGGAGAGAGAAGCCTTCATGACGAGGTCAGATTGAGCACTAATGCTCTATAAAATGAAACTGGATTATTATTGAAAGAGTTAAAAGAGTTAAACCAGGATAAATATTCTGAATGTTTGTATACTACAGATCCCTTGAAATAACTGGGACTGTCGATGGCCCATCCTGTTTGGTACGTGAATACTACTACTACTACTACTAATAATAATAATAATAATAATACTAGGCCTAATACTAATACTACTGCTGCTAATAATAATTATAATAATAAACAAGAACAAGAATGCAGGCCTACATGGAGGTTTCAATTGGTTGTGGAACAATGAAAATGCTAAAATAACTATTTTTTTTAGATCTGGGAGGTTAAGGTCCTCTTGCAGCTGCTGGATATCCAACGTGAGCTGATGGAAGCTAAGGAAAATTTGCCTGCAGTCCTATTAATTCCGTAAGTCACATTCAGTTCTGAGTGGAAAAATATTTACATTTCCCATTTCATCAGTGGTCATGCATGGTCACCTTAAATTCAAACATTTTTACTTGACTTTTTGTCCTTTTCAGCAGCGAGACATCACCATCACCATCACTGAAGGCTGTCGAAATGGCAGTCAAGGTAATCGGCTACCGATTCATTTACCGGCCGTTTTCCTGTGAGCACCACCTATCAGAAATAGTGGTGGATGTGGTCGCCAGGCTGGTCCATGCCATGGAGACCAATCTGGAAGAGGAGGCCCACCTTGCCCTGTCCCTCTTTTTGAGAGGCAAGGCTGGCATCATCGCAGTGGAGGTCCTCAAAAAGCTCCCTCAGGACAAGATGGCCTACTATAGCCATAGGACAGCGGTCAGGATGGTCAATTCTCTTCGACGCAAACTCCAGTCCACTGTTGTTGTGAAAATGACAGCAAGTGGTGACAGCACTGGACTAATGGCTGAATTGACATCTGTCATTTTGGCAAAAATGAAGAAGCACTTCTGTTTGTACTCTGTGCCACTGGAGTCCTCAGATTTGCTGACTCTCCTGCTGAAGGCCGCTGAGAGAAAACCGCCTACTGCCTGCATGAAGCTGGTCATTCACGCTGAGACTGTGACATGCATCCTTGTTCTCGTCCTGCGTTTGGTCTTCCCGGACGAGGACAATGTTGCTGTTCAGCTGCGCGTCTGGCCAGTGTTAGATGAAGTGGTGGACAGGCTAGCCCAATGCGGAGGAAAAGTGACCAGAAACCACCAAAAATCCAATCTTTACCTTCATATTAAGGAAATGATTGAAATGGCCCAAACTGTTCATGGCCAGTTATTGGAAGGCTCAGGATCACAGACTGTCTTACAGTATGCAGTGTCTGCCAGGGCCCGCATGGCCTCCCTGGATTTAGCAGTGTATGTGACTGAGGCCATCTTGAAAGTCCACCAGAGAAGGCTGGAAAATCTGGTCAGCCCAGCAGAGAAGAAAGAACCATTCCTCTATCAGACCGTGCTGAGGGATCTTGTGGCCAGATTTGTGCACCAGCTTTTCCCAGCCTCAGACAGCATCCTCAACTATTTCCAGTTGGCAGACCAGTTATGTGTGTTTATTCAGGAAGACATCACCAAGAACTCTGGTCTCCCACGGGCACTGGAGGCACTTCAGAGGTCAACTGTCACAGTCATCCAGAATATTGCAAAGAAGTGTTCCTCTCAGTACTTGCAAGACTTCCCAGAGAGAGATGGCTGCGACATGGACTCCTTTTTGATGGACAAGGAACACTGCAAACAAACATCTGGCCTGATTGCAAAGACCCTTCTTCATCACTTTAATTACCTTTTCCCTCTCCCTCAGAGGAAGAAAAAGGATAAGGTTGAAGAAAAGGTCAAGGTTTCACTTACATTTGCAGTGGACCAAACAGATAGGCATCTCCAAGATAAGAAAGTGAGTGTTTAGTGTCTCAAATGCACCACTGAAAATCACATCACAAAAGCACAGTGCAAATGTTAACTTCATGTTCATTATTTCTGTTCTTGATTCAGGCTGCAGTAGACAACAACAGCACATTATTAGCATCCTCTGTCAATGAAGGTAAGCTAAGGATTCATCAATTTCATTCAAACAATTTCGTTTTATATGCATCTTTTAAATATCTCAACTGGTCAGTGATTAAACTGATTGGCCCATCTGTGTATCTTTCCCACTCTAGTGGTCCCTAAGAAGAAAAGAGGCTTCTTCAAACGACTGTGGAGGGCTTGTTGCTGCTGCTGCTGCTCCCAGGAGGCTGATTGAACCAACTCCTCCTTTTTGAAAACAATCATAACATCCATCCTCAGGGCCAACAACACCTGGCTCCTTTTTTTAGAATAAAATTCAAATGAATTACATATTCATTACAAATACTATTCTATCCAGCTGTGTTGGTCATTTTTGCTGGGGATCTACTCCAAAACTACAAGCAATCACAACAGACATGAGTCAAATGATTCAGAGGAGAGGACAGAGCATAGTTCCATTTACACATCTGTGGGGAGTAAGATGTGCTGAAGAGATTGTATATATTGTCTGTTGATCCACTTCAGTCAACGACGACGGAACACTTACATGAGGCAATGCTGGTAACATAGGTTTTTACTTCAGCATCTTTAAATACTCAATGTGTAAGACCAGCGGGTGATGATGCTTATAGAAGATGCTATCTTTTCAGTAAAACATTAGAATTAATAACAATGACATGACAACATATCAGCCACTTACAGGAATTTATTCATGGAGAAATTGGCAAGAATATTCATGAACTGTTTTGTGTTGTACATTAGGGCATTACAAGAATTGTGCCTTCAAACAGTATTTTTCCCCAGCATACAAGGAAAACACAGTTACCAACTTATCAACTTTTGAAATAAAATCATCAACATACAACAGACCGTGCTTGGCAGTGGAGTAATACAGATTCATCATGTCCAATCAGTAGTTCCCTGATTTGATCAATCTCCATAAATTGCATTTTGGCATACTGAACAACAGGTACACACTGACAGAACAAAACAAAATCGTCTCAGCTCATTATCATGCCGGAACAGTACATGTTTACACTCTATGAACTGAAGGACAGCATCATTTCACAAGAAAAAAAATAACCTAATCCATTTCGAAAAGGTCCCATTTACACCGGACAAACAGAGTGAACCATTCAATATGCTTATTTCCACAACTGTGACAACAATGTACAGCAATATTTCATTTCAAAACTAGTGGCTCAGAGTACGTTACATATAATACAAGAACGACACACTTCCAAAGCAGGGTTTGAGAGCATATTGTACACATTATTTATAAATAACATATTGATATGTATCAGCAACTAAATATAATAAAAATTCTTGATATTTATAGGCAAATTGACAGAGGGGATCAAGGGTCCATCCAATGGCTCTCCACAGTAAGCTGAAAAGAACAAGAAAAAACTTGATTAACAGAGTAACAGAAAAAGAATAGGCTACAGTAACCTACACTATCTTAGTTCTGTAACATTCCAATTTAAATACAAAATAACCTAGTATTACTTCCTTGACTAAAGAGGAAACAAATAAATGGTTCCATGCTTTTCTTACCATCCCAGTAGGCTATACAGTACACTATCATGTATACAGGCTAGATGTGCATGTAAACAAGTAGTAGTCCATACCTTTATTCCCAGAAGTATCTCAAGTACCAAATGGTTTCATTCTTCAGTTGTGGTCCAAATAAGGGGTTGGTTTGTGCCAGGATAGCAATTAACCAGCTGAGAGAGAAAACAGCTTCATTCATTAGATTATAACATAGGCTACTTTCATTTCGGTTACAGAGTTACTAGTAAGAAGTTGTAACAGAGAAACTGATACTCGCATGTAGCACGTTCTTAATGATCATTAGCCTATATGATAGCCTACTTACATTATAGTTACAGAAACAGGCTACTAAAAACAGGCAACTAAAAATAAGTAACAAAGAAATTGATATTCTTAATGATCTGGTACTTACAATAAATAGCAGCAGACGGCTGTTAATATCAAACTTGTCACAATGACACTGTGGAGTAAAAAAAACGAATGAATTTGTTAGCTGAAATGGTTGATTCTGCACAACGTCTAACTTGTATTAGACATCCATGTAACGTTAGTGAGCAATGGAGGATGAGGCAGAGATAGGGATAGCTAGCTAGATGCGCTGCACTGCGCTCTAGGGATGCAGGCCCTCTAAGGGCAGGTATCTCATTCCGAACCGTATTTTCCTTCATGTAAACAATTACAAACACTGAAAGGCACGTCACAACAACGCACTGCCTGTATCTATTTCACCATATACATTTTGTTCGATGACCACATATAAACAGCTAAGATACAAATACTGAGGCGCACAGTACGATTTCCACTATACTTACCCTCTATTTGGACCTTTTGGCACGAAGAAAGGGGCTACAACACCAACCAAGCCCCACAATGTTGTAAAACAAATCATCGGCCAGAAAAACGAGTGGTACACCATTTTGTATGATGATTATTTTCAGTTTATCCCTAGGATAATTCTAATGATGGGTTAGAATAACGACCCGTTCTCACATAAGCATGAAGGAGGCGACTAGTTCCACCTACATCGACCAGAGCGCATTGGATTGGCTGCCAGTCTCTGCCTGTTCCGTTTCACTCCGTTTTTACTGGATTAAATGGGGCATCAATCAGGATTAATAGCAAGGGGTGGGCTCTTGTTGAAGCCGTCTGCGTGAGGGCATCCATCAGAGGGCATAGTGACTATTTCCCATATTCTCACCAATGGCAATGAATGAATGATTGAGTGACTGAAAACACGGATGAAAAAAGAAAAAATTGATATGCCTATCTAAAATTATGCCTTAATAACCTGAGCATTTGTTGTAATAAAGGTTTCCTAAAAATAGCCTACACACGGTTTTCTTAGCGTAAACTGAATTAACTCTAAACTGGTTATGTGAGGCAGTCTACAATAATTCTAAAATTAGAAAAGGAGACTAAAGTAGGAAGCAGTACCACTGCGTGTTTCTTAGACAACCAGTAGATGGCAGTGTCAGATCGCATAAAGCAGAGCCGTATATAGAGATGAAGTACAGTATATGGAGTGCAGTGCACATTTGGAGCCAGTAACGTTCATGAGTTTATTTAGCCTAGGCCTATTTAGGATTCTAGTATCTCGGTCATACAACTTTATCTAATCATCAATGTGCATGAGAAGCCGACTGCTGCTGGTCTAGCTGGCAGTGGAATGCTAAAGTTGACTGTCAGCAGCGTTTGATAGGTGACTTTGTAGTTTCTCTCTGGTCAGCAGACTTGGATGAAGTTGACAGTGACATACTTTTCATATCCCCTTGTCTTGGTAAATAGACTGCATTTATTCAACACTTTTTTCCAAAGCACTTTGCCTCACGTTCACCCATTCACACCCAGATGCCAGAAGCTGCCAGTGACTTGCTCAAGGTCACTATGATGTGGTCAGGAGAAGCTGGATAGGAACCCTGTAGCCTAACACTCCAATCATTGAGGATGACTCAGGGAACATTTTGGCTGCTGGTGCACAGGGACAACTGCTATACCTGTCTCCACTATCTTCTCAGCAAATGTCCACTTAGCCAGGGGCAGCTGGTGAGGGCAAAAGCAGATGGTGTATGCTGTAAGCGTCCAGTGATGATGATGTCATGCTGGACCAAGCTTGTCCACTTGGTGGTATCATATCAAGACAATGGAGAACTGCATGAAGAGCTCCTGCAGCTGCTGGCCCAGGCTCGTCTGTCGGCCCTCACATCTCCACTGATACACGTCCCTGTCTCATCTCAGCTGTCAGCAGGGGTTTTGGCACATTAGGCTCTGGAAGTAGCACACAATACCTCTGTGTGGCACTTACCAAATCATGCTGTGGCAGCTGTGAGGAAGAGTGGAGGCATCACTGTGGTAGCCAGGCATGCAGCATTTGCCCCATTTCAGCTCCCCTCTGCCATGTCCGAAGCAGAAACATGGCTGGACTTAGCCTTGTTATAGTTCTCATGCCCTAGCCTACTCTGCAGTGCATGTGGAGTGTGATGAAATTAGGCTTAGTTTATCTGAAATGCTGATTGTGCTTATTGTGATGAACAAGATAACTTACTGCAGTCACACACCCAAGTATGTATTCGTGGTGAGAGAACTACATCAGTCCAGTAGAAAAAAAATCAGCACATTGGCCAACACAAATGTGTGAGTAATGTTACGCTTGGACAGCAGCTTTAACTCCCCCGAATTTTGTGCAGTGATAGAAGTTTTAAGGAATCCTCTGAAGTATTTGAAGTGCATTAAGATTTGGGAGCTAACTGGGTTGAAGTGTCCTGGGATGACTCAAAGTCGGCAGCGTCCAGAGGGAGGCAGATATCTTGTGTTATCTCCAAGCTGTCCAGAGGGTCCAGTGGGGAGAGTGAAGACGAGGACTTGGAGCCCAGATAAACACCATAGGGCCTATCCAGGGACAACAGAAGCCACTCTCTCTCGAGTGCTGGTCTGAGGGCTTCAGTGTTTGTTTGAGAGTTTTGATGGTATCTATGGAGATGAGACAAAGCCTAGTGAGTGCTATGTGAAAGATCATTATAGTGGTTGAAAAATTGTATTGTACAACATTGGCCCGCCTATATCTGATGAGCTGTGTACACAATGGTCATCTACTTTATTGTATGACTGTATGATGTTTCAGGGTAAATAGAGTATTCATTGTGTGTATGTATTCATCTTCTAACAATCAAGGTCTGTTTGTCTTTCTCTATCTGTATCTAAAGACACCTGTCTCTAATTTCTGTTCTATTTATTGTTTTATTTATCGCTCTGTATTTATTATGTTGTTATCCGTGTGTATGTATGATGGAATATTTACCTGCCCTGTTGTCTTTTAGCCAGAGGGGGGATATTTCTTGAGATAACACACAGCAACCTTGAGTCAGGGTTGCACCCTGCTGTTTTTCCCCGATGACAAATCATGACTGGCCCCAAAACTAGTAAGAAGTATGTCATGTAGTCTGATACGCCTGGAGCTGCAGAACGCCTCTAATAAATCTTTGGAGAGCTCTTGTCTTCTTTCTTTATGAGTCGCCTGACATGGCATGCACAAAATCACTTCATAACCCAAGAACGCATTTCCCTCACAGGTCCGTATCCCATGAGAGGAAATGTACTTTGTGTAGGAGTTCAGCCAAGTCCAAAAACTCTATAACTTTATCCCTCTCCTCTACTTTCAGAAGACAGTGCAGGTAAATGCAAACCAATAAAACACATTTGTAGAATTACTGATTGTACTGAATTACTGAAACACTCAGTCCAACAGGCTGATGTCCTTATGAGTCACTTCTGAGTTATGAAACAAAGGCTCAAGGTGAGGCCAAACGTTACTAACAGATTCATATAGGGTCTATTGTAGCATAATGTTAACCAGGTATGGGGTGGTTTCAGTATGAGGGCTGAAATAAGATATGGAGCAGGGATCAAGCTCACATATGGAACTGGCAGCAACCCCCTGAGGGAGCCTTATCTGCCAGCCAGGCATATATGGAGGTCTACGTCAATGAGCGCTGTGTGGTACCGATATGTAACTGGTGACCTCACCGCCCGAACATCCCCTCTTCATTTCTGACTGGTCATTTCAAAGCAGCATGGTAGCTCTTCTCCACATCCACTTAGCAACTCTGGCCTTATCAGGATTGAGGGAGCTTGGAGTACACTCTGTTCACACGCCGCAGCTGGTATCAGGATGGGAAAGAATGTTTAGGGTTGCGGGCCTATTCAACTCTACATATGGCATTACAACAAGACAGAAGATTAATAGTCATAGGGGATATTCACAATCATTATTGTGATATTGACTTGTATAGAGGCATTATGGAGTAGGGAGTTGATTGGTCATTCGTACTGCAATAGATTCTTATAATAGCTTGTTTCCTAAATTATTATTTTTGGTGACCTACATACAATGCCAAGTTTTTGTGGGTTTACAAGCAGGATAAACAGTAAATAGCCTTAGTGGCCAGGGAATTTATATGACCTACTTAACTGACCATCAGAATGAGTTAAAAGTTGTTGCAGAAACCACTTTTATTAAACCACTTTGATGCTCTTCTAGCTTGCTACACATTGCAGTTGTAACATAACCCTGAGCTGCGTTGATGGTGAATTGGGATTTATACAAGTGCTTTTTTGAATACACTTCTGAATGAATACTATTGATTGAAAGCTGTGAAAAATATAAAAAAGGAAACTACTACAAACTAAAATAAAACAAATCAGTTCATTTATTTGATGTGTGCATTGCTTTGGATATCGTAAAGAAGGTAATATGCACATTTCCATTTGCAAAATACAAGTTTCACTTGAAATAACTTTATACAGTTTTACAACATGTCAGATAAAAGGTGCCATTTAAACTACAGTCCACTCAGGTACAAGAATCTTGTAGAAGATTCTTCCATGTAGAAGAAACTTGTCAAGAGGACAAGGACTAAGGAGCTCTTGAATGGGTTTCAGAAAGGCTTTCTGAAATAGAGAGGAGACAACAGACACAAAAGACAGGGAAATATAGAAAAAAGGAGACGTTAAAAAAGGCCAGCATTTTTTTTTCTTTTCAGAATTCAGAATGAACATGCAGTCAAAAAGAACTACACTACACCACTTCAGAACAAAATACTAGCACGCCAAAACACAGCATGCCACATTCCAACACTAGAAATGTGAGGCAATGGAATGAACAAACATTTCAGTGTTAGAAATAGTGAGGTGAAAGGTTGTATGTGGACCACAGAAGGTCAGGTCATTGAACTGTAAAGAGAACTGATCATGCTTTTCTAAGGTGAGAGACAGACCACTGCACAAAAGCCAGGTGACCATGCAGAGTTGATCACCTTCAGGGCTGACATGATTCAGACTCAGAGGTGTCAACAGAGTTGTGAGGAACTTGGAAAAAGACTACAAGTGAATCAAAGAAGAGAAAATAAAAGACAGACATTTAGACATTGACAGGAAGCTAGCAATACAAAACAAAGAACAACAAAAAAAGACATTACAAATACATATTAGTCAGTGAGGAACATTGTCAGTGAAAAATTCTCCCTAAATGTGTACTTTTACAAATAAATGCTTATTACCATGTGAAATACCATGGATGTAAACTGTCACTGCTCAACTCCTTTTCACTAAGGCCGGTATTCTCCCAGGTTCTTAAGTCCAAAAAGTGCTTAGTGCAGGATGAAATACATGGAGCTAAGCGCTTTATTGGACTAAAGCACTTGGGAGAATACTGGCCTTATTGAACATGGTATAATACCATGTCCAGCCAGCCATAGGTTTCAGTACAAAAGCTCAACTGTTCAGTGTATAAATGCGGAGAACACCAGAAATCTGACAAGATCTTTGGTGAAAAATAAACAGTTCATCTCTACAGCATCTCCATTGTCTTTTTGGTACATGGTATATAAGGTGCTCTTTCACACAATGCAACAATTTCCATTGTTCATGCATACAAATCCTTGATCGGCTGAGTGACTGCAGAGAAATGACGTGCATTTAAAAAAAAAAAAAAAAAAATGGCAGCGACAACCAGATTCAGAGGATGAAGATGAACAATGTCAAATCATCTGCCACTATGGTCAAACAGATGAAAAATGTGCTGCCGTTTCATTACTTTTCTTGATTCTATCCTGGAAAATTAAAAGGGGGTACGAAATGCATCAGTCTCTGAACCTGGGTCATTTTGACATGGACTGGAGAACAGATGGCGCCAAGACATGCCAGTCACAGAGAGGTCACAGACTTCCCTGAAATGCTACTTTCAACCAGCTGCACTTCAAACAAACAAATGCACAGGCACAACTGCACAAAATGTTACTTTGGTGGGAAAAAGTAAAATAAAAGTGTTACAATTCAATGGAACAGCATGTTTGAGATGGCGGATAATTCTAATGTTTTCTAACGGAAGACTGTAACACACACACACACACACACACACACACACACACACACACACACACACACGCGCACACACACACACAAACAAACATGTAAACCTGTTAAAGATTTGGCTGCAAATGGCTAAAACAATGAAACCCTGTTTTGGCATTTTCATTGCACATGGCCTTACAGGCATACACTGCCTTTCCCACTGAGTTTTATCAGGTTTAGTAAACTTACAGCATCTGAACAAATCTCGTCATTCTTGACTGCACACAGAAAATTATCAATAAAAATAATAATAAAAATAGAAGAAACAGGCACATGCACAGGCCACGCCAGACCACCATTTTAAAGTGCTTCAAGACATTGTGCATTAATCACAATGTTCAGAAAGACTGGGGCTGGGGCATTGCTTCACTCAGTAACCTAAAAGAAGCAATGAATAGAGAGTCGTTGTCTAAAACAACCAATGAGATTTTGATGTACTGATGAGTACATTTAAAATTCCTAAAACATTGCTACGCATTTGTCAATCTCACGATGTGAAAAAGATGTTTGACATCAGGCACTTGCTAGTTGTCTTTAATTATCTTGAAATAACTACAAGGAAACTACGATCTGCTTTGAGCAGACAGAAAGAAAGAAAAAAAAAACTTGTCTAATGGTATTTACACAGTGGCCAGCCATCATCAGTCCTAGCATGCATTACAAACATGCTCTACGGAAACACAAGCAAAAGCTCTAGAATGGCACGAAGCCCTAGAGGATCATGGGAGTCCCATTCTTTGTTTTGTTAAGTTTAGTTTTTTCTTTTCCCCCTAAGCACCCCCAATGCCCAGCTGCTGTTCAGCCCACTGCATCAGGGTCTGTTGCGCCAAATGCTCGGGCCCAGGAGCGGCACCAGTGCCGTGCTGGAGCTCGGCGTACATATGGAGCAGAACCTCCATCTGGATGCCCATGAGGGGCAGGCCCACGCTCAGCAGCTCGTACAGGAAGCCATAGTCCTCGGCGTGGGCCCTGAGGTGGTGGCGCGTGGCCCGGGCAGCGCCACGCAGCCAGCACGACACACGGCGGGGCACGGCACACACGGCCCGCGTCACGTGCACAGGCCAGCTCAGGCTCTTCCGCAGTAGCGAACCCAAGGTACCTGGAGACTGACGTGGGCTGAAGGAGGAGCTGCCTCCGTTGGACGTTGCCGTTCCTGAACCATCCAGGTCATCTGATACATGGTTTCCCTGGAGACACGGATGCATATGCACAGGTGAGGCATGACTAATATTGAGAGAGAGAAAAAGAGGACGGTGATTTCTGAGATGTTAAAGAAGATGGTTACCGTGTGTAGACTAAAGGCTCTCCCTCGCTTCACACTGGATGTGCGTTGTGCAAAATGCAGTTTGCAGTACAGTTTGCCTGAGAAAAGAGTTACAACAAACAAGCACATTATTGTCATAAAGAACCAAACATCTGTCATGAAAGTACAGTAAATAACTTCCTATCTGATAAAGACCACGGTATTCTGCAGTTGTGGCATTTCGGTGACTCACTCACCTGTTTCAGAGTCAAAGGCTTGTGCACCCTGTCGTAAAGGAGCACAGCATGTGTCACAGCGGAAACACTCCCTGTGAAAGAACAGGCCTTCGGCACTGAGCCGTTCCACAACATAGACCCGTCTGTTGCAGGCGTGACACAACTCACTGCCACCCAACTCCCTACGGAATGAGCCCTGTGAAGGGAGAGAGATGGACAAAGGAGGAAATCGAGAGTGAGGGAAAGAGAGAGAGAAATAGAAAAATAGAGAGATGCAGTGAGTTATATGACAGTAAACCTCAAAAGTTATCGATGTTTGACTTGGCTCAGTTGGCCAAGGAGAGTTCGGAAGGGTGCCAGTGCTTAGACTTTGCCCGCAGCAATTAAACAGATGTGACACAGTGCAGAATAGCGTGGATGCAGACTTCCCTACTGAGCGTGCTCAAATGCTCTGCCGTGTCCAACCAGGAAACAGGTTTTTTAAAAAACAGGAAGCATTCACACGAGGGTGGGTTTAATCACTTTTTCCACGGGGTCACCCAAGTTCAATTTAACGTTTCCCTTATGAACGAGGTACCCCTGTGTTTCCCACACCACTGCATTAACCCGCCCACACCCAAGGCACCCAAACTGCTGTACAGCTGGAGCTTAATGCAGGCCCTTGTGCACCACTGAGAGTGTGAGAAAAAATAACCTGGAACACATCCTCTGTAGCCTCCACACACACACACACACACACACACACACACACACACACACACACACACACACACACACACACACACACACACACACACACACACACACACACACACCTGCAGTAAGGTAACACTCAGCATACTAACACCACAAAGCCCAAGGCTGCAATAACCTGGCAGCCAGGTGAAGAAAAGTTCAAGTAGTTAAAAATTCATTCACCATTTTCTCAGTGCCTGTTTAGAGTCAGTCAGTCCCCCATCCCCACCCCCTCAGCTACTCTGACCTCTCTATTGCTATACCTAACAAAGATATTTCTTCATTTAAAAAGGCAGTCACAGTATCACACTCACACACACACACACACACACACACACACACACACACACACACACACACACACACACACACACACACACACACACACACACATACAGATCACTGCTGATGGCAGTCCAGCGGGCTTACCGGGGAGTTTGGGGGGCTGTAGGCCTTGGGCCTGTGATCGTTCTCATAGAGAGAGGCTATAGTCTCAGCCTTGGCTCCCACCACTAGGGACACCTTCCCCACCGTGCGCTGATGGCAGGCCACAGATGGACAGAGTAGAGGTGGGGAAAAAGAGAAGGAGTGAGAGAGAGAGAGAGAGAGAGAGAGAGAGAGAGAGAGAGAGAGAGAGAGAGAGAGAGAGAGAGAGAGAGGAAGAAAGAAATAGGGACAGCTTTGATGCAGACACTATCAGGAGTTAGTCAAGATAAACCAGAGAGGAGAGAGGAAGTAAGACAACAGAGGAATTTGAGTTGGAAAAACAACAGGACTCAACACCTGTTTGCATGCAGAATGGGGTTAGATTTGATACATATCAGGAAAAGATATGGATCCCAAAGTCCTCAGATGTTTTCTTCCCATGGAAAAGGACCCACTTTTATTTTCTGCAATGTTAAAAGAATGCCTTAAATTTCACCCAAACCACTTCTCCTTCCAAGGAAATCTGACTTTTAACTTGGAGCTCCCCATCTCCTCCCAGCTGGGAACAAAAAGTTTTCTCTGTCAAACGGATTTCAATTTCAAACCGTTTCTAGCAATGCAAAGACTGCCTGGAATGCTGTGCTTTTGTGGAAAAGGGGGGAATGTCGGAGTGGTTTAGGGTCCTTCTGCATTCTCCTATGCCCTGATCCTGATCAGGAATCTACCCCAGAGGGAGAAGAGGGAGGTGTGTGTGTGTGTGTGTGTGTGTGTGTGTGTGTGTGTGTGTGTGTGTGTGTGTGTGTGTGTGTATTTGGGATTGCTGACACAGACAGTCCCAAGTGTATGAATGAGTGTTTGAATGTGTGTGTGTGTGTGTGTGTGTGTGTGTGTGTGTGTGTGTGTGCGCGCGTGTGTGTGTGATGTGTGTGTGTGTGTGTGTGTGTGTGTGTGTGTGTGTGTACAGTATTTGTGATTGCAGACACACACACCCATGTATGAATGAGTGTGTGTGTGTGTGTGTGTGTGTGTGTGTGTGTGTGTGTGTGTGTGTGTGTGTGTGTGTGTGTGTGTGTGTGTGAGTGGGGGTGGTGGTGGTGGTGGTAGCTGCAGACAGTCCCATAAGGAGCAGCACCACAATAATAAACTCCCCTCCCTTTGATGTTCCCAGGGACATGCTGGCTAATCTAAACCTGTGGCTTTGGGCCGGGCCAAAAAAGGGGGGAGAAAAAAAAAGGTCCCGGCACACACACTGGCATGCAAGCGCCTCCCCAGGGGCAGCTGAGCTCAGGTCTGTTGATGGCAAGCGCACACAGGCACATGAACACAGCAACAGAAAATACCTGCTTGGACACAGCAGCAGCAGAAGGGTCCTGCTTTGACTGGGGCGTTTCTATTTGCTTGTGGAGCGTAAAATGGGACGTGTTACCGCTACGCTGCAACCAAAACAAGATCATAATCTGCTTATCACTCACTCTAGCGTCTCTTTACAGTTTTGCTACTGTACAACAACATAATGCTGTGAAACCATCCATGAAAAAAAAAAACACTTCACATATGTAAAAGTCGAAAGAAAAACACTGCCGATTTAGATTTTAGCAAAAGTGATAGATTTGATACTTGAAGATACAGAACTAGCAACACGGAGGCATGCATGATTCAGTACCATCTACACAGGGAGCATGCGTGTGGCTTTGAGGCACGTGGAGGCGGGCACTCACCATCCGTGTGTCACTGCCTGCTTGTCTCTGAGCTGCGTTTCTACAAAGCTGCATATCTAATTCTTGGGGCCTCTGGGTTTAGGGTTATTTCCCCCCCATCAAGCGTGTGGCGTGAGCAGAGAGAAATGAAGCAGAGAGACGACGGTTAATGTCGAAGTGGAGCCAAGGAAGAAGAAGATGATGATGATGAAGATGATGAAGAAGGAAATTCCTGAAAGTGACCCAGGGGTGGTTTAAGGATGGAGAGATTGGGTCCATGACCGTGAGGTATAGGGGGTGGGGTGGAGAGTCCTTTACCTGCTGCTGTCGCTGCTGCTGCTTCAGCAAACAGAATGTGGAGGATATGAAAGTGGGAGCAGGCTGAGGAGGAGGAGGAGGAGGAGGAGGAGAAAGAAGAAGAGGAGCAGGAGGAAGGGGGCAGGAGGAGTTAGCGGGGCGCTCTGGCACAAGGGGCAGCAGTGGAGTTATTGCTGGAGTTATTTTGGGAGTTAGGTGGCTGCCGCAGTTAGGAGGAGGAGGAGGCAGAGGAGGAGCAGAGGAGTCCGGCTGTCCGGGACAGGAGAGGTGGAGGTGAGGAGGCGAGGAAGGGGCCCCATGGACAGCAGAGAGGAGATAAGAGAGAGTCAGAAACAGACAGACAGCAGGGTTAGAGGGGAAAGGCACTGCTAAGGACTTATGAGAAAATAATGAGGGTTAATGGCAGCAGACCCTTCCTACCATACAGCTGAGGCGTGGCTATTAATGTTCGCCAATCTTTGTAAAGGTAAAGGTACTGTATTTGTGAGTGTGTGTGTGTGTGTGTGTGTGTGTGTGTGTGTGTGTGTGTGTGTTGCTGCAGAGGGACCACAGAAAGAGAGTCACTGGAGAGGAACCAGAGAAAAAGAGAACTCAAACCTGGTTCCTCAAACTTACTAATTTAACAAAACTGTTCCCCATCATATACACACACACAAACAGTAAAAGTAGGTGAAGGCCCTAAACACATGCAGACAAAGTCTCTGTTCTAGAAGCTGACAAAGTATTCAACATTCAAATGCACTTAGTGCCACACCACACTCCCTGCAATCGCTTGTCTTTGTGGCCCGACTGATTGGCAGGCTTTGTAGGTGCAGCAATAAAATCCCCCTCTAGTTCCTGAAAACACTGTCAATTGTGTGTGTGTGTGTGTGTGTGTGTGTGTGTGTGTGTGTGTGTGTGTGTGTTTCCATGGGACCTGGTCCCCCATCTGGGTGGACCAGTGACCTTCTCTGAGGCACCTGCCAAGAACCCTTTGTCTGCCATTTTGAGCAAAGCGAAATGATCTACAACTGGAACTCTGTCTGTCTGCTCTTTGTCTGCTGTGAGTGACAGGGAGTAACAGTCATCCTCTGGCAGCGCTGGAAACCTGATGGCTGATGGCTTTCCCTGCAGCCTGTAATAAAGCATCAGGCCTCCCACAACAAAGCCCCCATACCTCACAGCCCCCTCCCACCACCTTCTTTCTCTCTTTGTCTTTCCTGGTCTCAAGCTATCCATACCTCTCTTTCCATCTCTCTCTCTCTCTCTAGCTCGGCATACCTCTCCTACTCTGTCTCTATCCCTCCATTCATCTGTCTCCTGCCCCCCTTTTCCATATTCCTCCTCCTCCTCCTCTCCATCCCTCTGTCTTTCTCTATGAAGCCCTGAGGAGGTGAGCTTCCACTGAAGTTTAACAGCAGCGGGTCAGCAGGAGAGCAGCACGCCTCGGTGATGGCTTCTGCAGCTTGCTGCCTCGGTGGGGATTATAAACTACGCAATGGAACAACGAGAGACCATTTACTTTTAATGGCTTCTCCTGAAACTCATGGTTGTCTAATGGCTTTTTACTGGCCGTTAATATTGGTTAAACAAAAAAAAACAACAGAAAAAAACAGGGTTTTGTAGCAGGGCGTTGACGTAAATAAGCATTTATAGACTTGCGCTATAAAAACAGAACAGGTGATTATAAATAGACACAGAACACCATGTCCTCATACTAGCCATAATCAAGCTAAAAAAGCACACTGTGCAAGGCTTGCAGGTGTGACTTCACGTGGTCCTTCTTTCTTTCTTTCATTTCTGATACAATCCAGACCCGAAAATGATGTATTCCAGTATTCAGGGTAGTCAAGCCCTCACAGTCTTAATTCAACACAGGTGCATGCAACTTATCAGTCGGCATGCCAAAATCTGACAAACAGCTATTTGCATGCATCGATTGTCTAAATGTTACCACTTCGGTCTGCTTTTCATAATTGAATGGACATGTAATCCATGTATTTCTCATTTTGAGGCACAAAACACAAACACTCACATACATTTTCCATATCACATTACTCTAATTCAGCACAAGCAAATGTAGCCTAAAATGATGCAGGGATGGCTGAAGCCACAAGGGAGGAGGGAGCTGGCTGAACAGCGTGGAATGCAAAACAAAACAAAAACAAGTGAAAACCAGCCGTGGCGGTACAAAAGAGGAGCGCGTGCAACAACACAGGTGCGCTCAGTGGGGTGGCGGGCTTCACACTGTGAGACGGTCACCTGAGACGCCGAGGTCTGGGAGCCGGAGAACATAGCGCTCAAGTGGACGGCTTTCTCCTTTATGCTCTTTTTGTGAAACTCTCGAGCGTTCTGCGTCTGGGCTTTCCTCTGCAGGATGCCACAGAGGGTAGGGAAGTAAGAGAGAGAGGAAGAGGTAGAAAGAGGGACGGAGGGAGGGAGAGAGAGATAGAGAGACGGAGAGAGAGAGAGAGACAAAGAGATAGATAGAGAGAGAGCCAGAGAGATTAGGGAGATAGAACCATGGGGGATAGGAAGAAGGAGAGACAGTGAGGTTTGAACTGAAAGGTTTTGGTCAGTCTCTGACATGGCAATTTTCCATTCCAGGGGCATGCATTCAAAAGACATACATTTAGTCCATTTTCTGTTCAAACATTGGAGTCAATGGCAAAAAAGGTAACAGTGGACAGCAAAGACAGAAACGTCAAAGTCAAGAAAAACAGGCATATGTATGAAGACAGAAAGCAGAAAAGAAAGAGGGTGTGAGAGACAAGTCACCTCGGTGATCTTATCCTCCACCCTCTGCATGCGCTGCATCATCCCCTTCATGGCTACGATGGCCGAGTGAGGGGAGAGCGGGTGGCCGTGGCACTCGGCTTGGTCTGCCGACTCGCTGATGCCCCCGGCTGGAGCAGCCGCAGCGTCTGCGCAGTTGGGCCGCGACTGTTCGTACGAGTGCACAACCTGCTTGGGGCGTCTGCGAGTGAAGAGGGGGCTGGCCTGGGGCGAGGGGAGAGGGGCAGGCGGAGGCCTTCGCTCCTCCTTTTGCCTGACCGCAGCTGCAGAATGAAACTGCAAAACACACGGCACATGTGAAAGAGAGCGAGGGAGAGAGAGAGAGAGTGATGGAGAAAGAGGGAGAGAGAGAGAGGGTGAGAGAGACTCTGTGTTTGAGGCCCTACTGTGTACTGTATGGGTGGGGCTGCAGCAGCAAGTCGACCTCACCGGCACACATTCCACCGTGGCCCTCCTCAAACCCCATTATGTAACTCTCCCACCTCATATAGTGCTACTGAGAGGGAGCTGCTGTGCTTGTGTGCGTGACTGAGAGTGGGCTGCTGCAGACTTGTACCTGTCTCCTGGCCGGAGGAGGTGGAGGGTGCGGCTCCTTGGGTCGGGTAAACAAGGGGCTCTCAGTCATGTCGAGGGAGGCAGGCCGGCGCGGCCTTACCGTGCACGACTCAGACTAAGGTCGCGGCGGAAGAGAGGAAGACAGAAAGAGACAGAGAGAGAGAGGGAGGAAGGAAGACAGGAAAGGAAAGGGTTAAAGAGAACACACTGGAGGAAAGAAAGGAAACCTGACAGACAGACATGCAGAAGTCAATACAGGCGGGATACACATGGAGAAGATAAGAAGATTTCTGAAACGCTTCAGAGGAACATCCAAGCCCTGCGCTGTGGAACACCAGTGGGAGTTTTCACAAAAGAAAAAAAAAAGTGCTCCAAAACACGTTCTGTGTTGTCATGGAGCCAGTCTGTTTGTGTTTCAGACACAGGTCTGCTGATTCTTACCTGTCTTCTCAGGCTGCAGCTTGGGGCACGGTCCTCAAACTTGGCCAGTAGCTGCGTGGCCATGGACTTCACCTTGTTCTCCTTCAGCTCCTGCCCGTCTCTACTGGCCCCTGAGCTCTGACTGGAAAAATTTGTGGCCTGTGAAAAGAATATGCAATTTGAACCAACATGAGAGCTGCTCACTTCATCTTTTTTTTTTTTTTTAGTCTGATCCAGGCCGTTTTTTATTTCCGTCAGATAAGACGTGATCAAATCAGAGCCAGATGGAACAACATGGCAAAGAACGCCGACCGAAACCAACCTCTTCTAAATAGCTGCAAATCTTCCGTCTTCGTTTGTAGGTCGGGTCATTTTCCTCCAGCTTCTTATCATCCTGATATATAAGAACAATATCGTTTAAATCTCTGCACTTAGTATAAAAGGTTACAGTAGTGTCCCAAAAACTCCCTTAAAAAATTCTAGGATAATCAGATATCTGTGAGATTCTACTTTCCATGTTTTCTTTGAACCACAAAGGCAATATTGGTTAAACATTCTTGTAGTAACTGGGAATATTATCCAACCACAAATGTGTCCAAGCCTATAAATTAAAGTGGACTTACACAAAGTATGGAATAAGTAGTGAGTGCTGACTGTACCTTTGGTATCCGTTTTCTTGGCTGACTGAAGCTGAAAGATTTGTAAACGGGCCGGCTGGGTTTGGAAGGACAGTCATCACCGTTAGCATCTCCGTCTCTCCTTGAATCTGCATCAGAAAAGGGATTACCCCGCTGTTAAAGGTTTATGACTTTCCACTGCGCTCTGTTATTAATGACACACAAAAGTGGATGGCCAACATCAATTTTCAAATCAAATTAAGACAAGGGGCCCTGGTAATGCTGCAATGGAAAGCAGAGACTGGGCCAACCCCATCTGCTTTTCGCACAAAAAACCTGCCCACTAATAAACAAAAGTTTTCCTGGAAACCACCGCAACCAACACTTCACGAAACCACATCAAAGGAAAGCACACTTTTCCCCACTTGATAAGACACTCATGAACCAGGGCACCTGACAGGGCATGTAACTGGAGAGGATCAGATGACCTCTCATGGCTTTAGCCTGAGCCAAATGTACGTGTGTGCTTTACACAGGTTATAAAGAGAAAGCCCTCCATAGGTCTCCCTGTCCATCGATCTCTGCTAAAGTAACCTGTGCCGGGGCAGATGTGCATTCCCCACATGCCACTCTCCATGACAGATGGGGGTTGTGTAACAGGCCCATCCTTTTACGAAAGGCTGGATGAAATCTCACACTCTCTCGCCTCCATAACTCAAGTGTCTCTTAAAGTAAAAAAAAAAAAAAAAAAAAAGTCCCAACACCACCCACCCACCTCTACCCGGTTAGGCGCCTCAGCTATGTCCAATGCACAATGGAGAGAAAAGATTTGTCACAGTTTTGCTGTGAAAAGCGTGGCCCTGGGCTGGTGAAAGATACTAATCCGTGACCTATTGAGGGAGGCGGGGAGCAGGTTTTCTGCTGAATGGGATCCCTTCCTGAATGACAGCGATACTGTAATTGAGTGCTATGGTCAGGCAGGTGTTGCAGAGGCCCTTATTCCACAGTGTGTGTGTGTGTGTGTGTGTGTGTGTGTGTGTGTGTGTGTCTACGTTACCAGGTGGCGCAAAGGCGCCAATTTACCTGAGGGTGGGAGAGGCGTTCCCCTGAAGAGCTCGTAAAACTTGGAAAGGTAAGTAACCATGGTGACTTTGTCCGGCTCCTGACCGCCTGCCATCTCCTTGCCAGTGGTGAACGGCTTGATGCCGAACTCGCGCTCAGCTACATCGAGGGCCAACTGCAGGTTCTCGGCACAGTTCTCCTCGTTCAGGGAGTCGTAATCTCTGCAAGTTGAAACGTAAACACCGGTACAGTGAGCAGGGTGCTGTCATGAGAGATCACAGACATCAACTGCATCCTAGATATGAGGATCATAACGGTTTTGATTATTCAGAAAATGGTATTTACATGGCTATTCATCTCTCCATTGCCTATATTACATAGATGTATCTCTTTCTGTTTAACTGAGGCTGTGACTGCCTGCAGAGTCAACAACTGTCAGTACACGTTCTATATCCAATACGCAAGGTTTGTGGAATCATGATTTTGTGTTTAAAATAATCAAACATATAACTGCAACCTTCAATGATCCGATCATAACCAGGATACTCAAGTTCATGCAAAATGAACAGACACATGTTGAGACAAACTGAGACTGAAAGCTGGCAGTCTGGCCCCTAGAGCGAGGCGTGTTTTGAAACTGGTAAGTGTTATCTGGAGTGGCTGTCTTAAGATACACTAACTATGTGAGGAATGGCCCTCGATAACAAATGAGAACTCTAACACATGTCCTTGTCAGGGCCTCCAAACTGCCTCCATTACACTCCCAGGCACATAGACAGACTCTGAGCTTTTGAAAACAAAATGAACTTTAGTTTGCCCTCACATCTCGCCTAAAAATACTAAGAGGAAGAAACAGCTAAAGGGGAATGTGGATGTGTACTTGTGTGTGTGGATGTGTGTGTGTGTTCATGTTGAGGAGGGGGAAAGAACTCTTGACACGGGTCAAAGTGTTCTTCACACGCTTTGCCCATATTTACTCTTTGCAAATGGGCCTCTGATCAAGAAGTCAGAGCCAAGAGGCAGTGAGACTCACTCGCAACGGCGCCCACATGTGAATCATAAGACCAACTGCAGTCGTGAAGAGACATAAACATCTGATCATTCGCTTCATGGCTGATCTCATCTTGGCCGGCGCTGCGGGGGCATTCGTATCCCACACCATGAGCTCATGAACAATAAAAGCGAGCTGGATAATGGGGTATTCATCGGCACCACGCATGGACTCGGTTTTTATAGGCACCCCGGAAAGAGTTGTATATCATATATGTCAAGCAAAGCAGTCAGGGTTAGATTAAAGGTTTAGTGCACACAAACATCGTTTGGGGGGTGTTGTGTAAGAGGGCCCCCACGGGAAGGCGAGGCTAGAGTCAATGGAGGACTAAGAGGCAAGCAGGCTGCTGCAGCGGGGGTCGGTCTTACATGAGCTGGGGCCTGAAGCGGTGGATGAGGGCACACAGGGCCATGCCGCTCGCCCAGGAGGAAGTGAGGTCACACACACTCACTCCCCGGTAGCCGTCTGTCTGCTTCTGGCACCAGGTCTGCAGTCGGCCAGGCCTCACTTCGGATTCTGGAGAGAAGACCAACACACACCACCATTTAGATACACATTACTAAATTAGATAAAAACAAGGACAAACATTACTCTGTTTACATGTAAACAAAAGACCCAAACGTTTATAAAAATATCTAAATACTGTATGTATAAACAGGCCCTGGGTAAGACCACAGTAAAGCATGAAATGCCAATGAAATTGATGAGAAATGCATTCACAAGATAAGAACATGCCAACTGTGCCAAAGGTTGCCTTCAAGTCATTGTAAAAAAAAACTCCCTAGTTACTCTGCTGTAAATACCTGTAAAAGGTAAGAGTGAAACTGCGGCCAGTGAGACTATGAATCAAGATAAAGACGTTTTACATCTCTTACGTCATGCCTGTCTCCCAGCAATGAGGAAATGAGACATGAGGAGCGCTCACCCACTCCTGACTGTGCACAGGTGACTGCAGTGGCACAGTTACGGCAGAGAAGATAGAAAGACAAACAGCTGAGGTATGTGACATGCTCAGACCTGCTTCTTACTGAGCTACATGACGTTATTAGGGAAGGGTGCACTGAAAACTACAGTAGGTTACAGGTGGAAGCAATAAAATGGAATCAGGCCAACTTATTATCCCCGACTAATAAAATCACAAAACAGCAAACTAGGATTTATTATTATTTGTGGCTGATAAAGTAAATACCACAAAATGTGCATGAATTGCAATGTCCTCTGCTCTCATGTCCCCTGGAAGGATGCGGGAAAGCACAGCAATTATAATATCGTAATAATCCAGCTTAGTTATGCCCTAAGGTTTCTCTTTTCACCTTTTATAATGGAAAAGGTCATTCATTCTAAGGCTGTCGGAACAGGCCATATAGGAATTAAGAGGTTTGGGGTATTTAGCTGTTTAAAAAAACATGGACAAGACTGAGCAGTGAGCAGAACACACACAAACTCAGTAGCACCTTGTGCAACACCTTCAACTCATAAATCTGTAAATGATGCTCTCTTAAAAGTGTTTACGGGTTAAGCTTTACATTATGTTCCAATCTACCATCTGCAGTGTGTGTGTGCTATTTATTTATTTATTTTTTTTTGGTAGGGGGGTGGGGGGGTCATTGTATTATATCTTCTTTATCCCTGAAAACATTAGGCTGGCTCCCATTGTCAAAAATATGACTCATCGGTAGGCCTGTGCTTCTTGTGCGGCCCAGGACAAAAAACAGCCTCAGCCAGGATCTTACAACCCTGTGTGCGAACATAAAAAAAAAAGCCTTCCCAACAGACCCACACCTCTGAGATGTGTTTAAACAGAACAGGAAAACAGGCCTTTGGTTTGTGTCAGCCTGCAAAGAGCAGAGCACATCCTCACAGTCTTGTGACCACTGCGGGCCCGCGATGTCCAAAACATATGTCTAATTGAAATGTGCTGCCTTCTCATCTTGAAGGGAGATTTTCCACAGAGACCCATTTCAGACAGGCTACAGCTTGTACACAGGGAGACTCACGTAAACATAAAATAAATAGCATCCCTGCATGCTGTGCTGACACGGCCATCCGCAATTCTCTGAAGTAAAACCAGCATTTAGCCCACACCAGAAAAGCCCCTGTGTGCCACTATAACAAAGGACTGACCTCGTCTAGACAGGTTGACGGGGCGGCGAACAGTTGCTGCTCTCTCTAAAGAGCAGGCCTTCAGCTCTCCGTTGATGTAGAGGTGACGCACCTAGGAAACAACACAAATGCCCACCACAAAATTTGTGAGTAACAAAGACATCAGCCAGCCTAGCTGCTACAGTACCTACAGGCAAAATGGTGCTATTTCTATCAGAAGGTTGTGAGTAATGTCCAGGGCAAATTTTTACTCCTGGATTTGCATGTTATTTTCATTAGAAATATCAAGTGGAAATGGTGTGGAAATGTTTTTTTGTTAAAACAAATATAAACAAATATAATAATTATATACTACACCTGATGAGGTCTGACACAGTTTGAATTGAGGTTGGGGTATCGCGTCCCTGGGTCTATGGTATACTGGTCAAAGTTTTTGGCGATGTTCTCAGGTGTAGTCTGAGGTAGTAGCCGATATAGACTTTCTCTGAAATCCACAAAGTTAAGTTAGCATTCAGCAGCTGTTGAGAAAAAGTCTATTTCATAACCATCAGAATATTTAATTTTCTTACAGAGTTTGTCATTGTGAAAGCTAAATTTTGGAAGTGTTTTTAAGCTAGCATTGACAGAGGTATGACAACAAAACCATTAGACCTTTTACTGTCCTACCCCACCCATCACCCATATTCTCATGTTAAACAGACACCCAACATGCATATACAGTATGTGAAGTGCAAACCCTGACTTTGAGCTTTTCTAACTGTTGGACTGAATGAAAGCTGTGGTTTACAGAGATCACACAGCCTTTTTCACAGACACTATATTATCCAAAACAATGAAAACAGAAATTAGGTTTGGGTTTCAATCCCAATCTATCAAGCAATATCTGTAATGTCAACGCCCTGAGCAGCCCGTCTCATTGAGTTCCAAATTCTCCATTGACTTCCTCACCTCTCTGCCAGCACTTCTATGGGCGCTCTGCCCTGTGCCCAGCTCTTCGCCATCCAGGCCGTGTCGAACGCTGCCAGGAAACCGCGGGCACACCCTGTGCCCATGGGCCAGAACGGCTGATGGAACAAAGACAAAACTCATCAACAGACATCCTTGCACTCTCAGAGACGTCGAGAGATTAAGGCTGTCAGAACGTTTTCACCAAGAACTCTTGGAGAATGTGTGAGGGAGCGTAAAAGAATACTGGGTGCTGACAGGCAGAACCCTACCCTAACTTCTTTTCACACATTGCATGCTCTTTAAAGTAACACACAGTAAGAAGTTGCACACTTTGTCAACAATTTTCTACATACTGTCCCCAAAACAATACAATAAACCTACAAAGTTTAATGCTTATAAGTGCAGTGTATCTGACACCATATACAATTTCACTGAATTTTTTACTGTAATCTTATCATATGATTGTGACAATAACATATATTATAATAATAATATATATTTCAGTTTACTATTTTACTAAAATCTTTTCTTTATTGTACTTGCTAGTCTCACCTCTAGTAAACTGTCTCCCACCAACGACACCAGTAGTTGGTGTCCGAAGCGCTCCCGGACGAGTGCCGCATTCTCAGAAGCATACATGCAGGTGAAGTCAAACATGGCTACATCTGGCTGTCCCAGGTGGTTCATAGCGAAGTCCAGGGTGGGCAACTGGTAGTGGGTGGCATAGTCTGCTGCCTCCCTGGCATAGGCCCTCAGGGCGTCCTGGTCCACATTCGCACTGTTTAGCAGCATCTCAGTATCAATATAGTCCTGTAAAATAACATTAGGGGATTATAGGAGTGTCTTTTTTGGCTTTGAGTAAAATGGATGTTATATAAACAACAGATAATTCTGTAGGGAGTGAGATTTGGCCTATTCATTTCTGTAGGCCTTGTGGTTTACACTACTGTTTGAATCATGTGTTGGACAATGGTGGACAGGAGGGACACAAAAAAAAACTATTACAGCTGCAAATGTTTCCGACAAAAAAAGACGTCAGTAGCACTTCACAAAAGCCCCGTGAGAAGGAAGTCACTGGAACACAAACACCTCTAGGACACAATGATGTGTTCAGTGACAGCATTAGTCAAGAGTCTTTAAACTGTTGGTGCTTCTGTGAATAAACTTGCTGCTATGAATCAGGCCCAACTGAGCCAGTCTAAACAGTGTGTTTCCCCTCAGTGATACACTATGCATTAAACAGAGTGTGGGTGCATGTGTTTGCATGCCTGCTTTTTTATGTTTGTGCCTGTATAAAGGCCTGTGTTAACACGAATCTGTTTGCATGCCTGTTTGTCTATGTACACAAAGGAATGTGTTTTTAGTAATATATTTGTGTTTGTGAATGTGTGTGTGTCTGTGTGGTTATGTTTGTGTGTTTGCGTTTGCATGTGTGTGAGTGTGTGCATGTCAACAGTACGTGTGTGAACATGCGGCTCCAGGCACCTCATAAGCCAGTGAAATATGCCCTCCTTTGGGATGTTTATAATAGTCGGCACTCAAGGCTGTGTTTATGGTGCCCCTGCTAATAAAGTCTTCAGTTGGCAGGCCACCACAGATGAGGCCTGCCTCAGAGTTTCTGGAAGTCCTGACACAGAAACATCCGTAACATCCACACACACACACACACACACACACACACACACACACACACACACACACACACACACACACACACACACGCACGCACACACACACAAACATACAGGTCTCACACAAACGCCCGCAAAGGATGCTACTGCCACGTTTATGCTCACTCACATTAATGATAACTCCCTTGTCCAGTAAGCTCTGCTTCTTGGCCGTCATGACAAAGTAGTGAGTATTGTCCTTATAGTACACGATGTTCTCCAGATCGATTCCTGTGGTCGAGTGGGGAAAACACAGTATGTTCATAAGGACAGGAGGTGAATGCAGCTCTAATTCTAAACTCTACATTAAAGTATTTGAAACAATTCTTTGATTTAAAAAATCTCTAAAATCCAGACACTGTAGGGTTATGTACTGTATGATTTTTGTCTTTTTCGATGTGTAACCTTCAACACTGTATTTGAGAAATACGAGGAGGCTTTGGGCCAAACCTGTCTCGTCTTTGAGGTCCAGAAAGAATTTCTGGTTGAAGATGAAGGCCACTCCGCTGATCTCCTCCACTTTGGCCTCGGCTGTGGTGTTCCGATTGATGAAATTGGCTGTGATGGCGATGGCTAGTTTCCCCCGAAACTCCTTCCTCCTGAACCCTGTGGGCGCAAGTGCCACATAGACAGAGTTAGAGGGGGAGAGAGGGTGTGTGTGTGTGTGTGTGTGTGTGTGTGTGTGTGTGTGTGTGTGTGTGTGTGTGTGTGTGGGGGGGGGGGGGCAGAGAGAGAGGAAGAAAAACAGAGGCACAGGGTGAGGGGAGAAAGAGAGAGAGACAGAGGAAGAGCGTGAGAAAGAGACTGTGTGTGTGCGAGAGGGAGAGAGAGAGAGAGAGAGAGAGAGAGAGAGAGAGAGAGAGAGAGAGAGAGAGAGAGAGAGAGAGAGAGAGAGAGAGAGAGAGGGAGAGGGAGAGAGAGAGAGAGAGAGAGAGAGAGAGAGAGAGAGAGAGAGAGAGAGAGAGAGAGAGAGAGAGAGAGAGAGAGAGAGAGAGAGAGAGAGAGAGAGAGAGAGAGAATGTGACATTACATTCTGTGGGCCTGGGGAAGGCCACTAATCCCTGGGAAATCTGCCGCCCTGCCTAAATGCCTAAATCACAGGCCAGTTATTTTAAGCCCTCTGAGGCTTGGGCCCTCTACAAAGGTGAGGACATTTTTACAACCGCAGAACCGCAGGCTAAGTGATGCCTGGGTGAAGGACACTGGTAATGAAAGTCCTCTGTCCTTGTGCGAGATCATGTCCATTACTCTGAGTGGCACAAGAACACTTCAAAGAATTACTTTTCTTTTCTAAATGAGGCCTGCAGAAATGAAAGTCATATTAATTCCATTGTAAACGACCATGAACTTTTCAATGTGGAATATTGGATCAAGCAATTTTGCTCATAGTTCAACTCTATAGGCTACAGCTAATACTGCTACTCGCTAATCAATTTCTTTCTCAGGCAGGCAAACATTTAACATTAGAAATGAAAGTACCAAAAGTTTTCCAGAGTTACAGCTTATCAAGAAATGAATCGTGACCTAGAAATGCAGTAGTATAACCATAAATTTCAGGCATAAACATAAAAAACAACTTTTCTGCCAAGCCATAATCAATTTGGCTGTCTGTCACCTCTCCCCCACCATGTGAAACAAAACATTCACTGTGAAAAATGTGTTTTTTCGCTGGGTGTAGAGAGGGAGGCATGAGCTAATCCTCGACACAGGCTGTGGTGACAAAACAACAAGTGGTGGGACACAGGCCTGTGGCACACACACACACACACACACACACACACACACACACACACACACACACACACACACACAAACACACACACGCACGCACGCATGAGGGACAGGATGGGGCAGAAAGACAGCACCCTGCCTGCCAGCTCATTTCCATAGCTCTCTCCCTGCAGGCTGGATGCTAACACCCAGCTAAAGTTACCACAGCAGAAGGAGTACACCCTCATTACTCTGTGAGGCCTCAGATAGCGAGAGAGAGAGAGAGAGAGAGAGAGAGAGAGAGAGAGAGAGAGAGAGAGAGAGAGAGAGAGAGAGAGAGAGAGAGAGAGAGAGAGAGAGAGAGAGTTGGGCAGGAAGATGAGCTAGCCTCGTGCTTCCTCTTCACCACCACACCCTCCGCACCCCACCTCCTCTCATCCCCAACAAAATAATATATGAGGCCCTGAAAAGTGCTCTTCTGGAGAGGGGGGGAACGAAGTTTGCAGTTGATTATGGGCCAAAGCTGCTCCATTACTGTCATGTTAATTCACTGGGGCATTATTCCCCCCTCACATCACTCTTTCCGAATGCAGCGGCTAGTCCCCTCAGATGGCCGCTGTGGGGTATATTTAACTTTCCCCAGACAGGCAAAAATAGCCCTTAATGTTCAGGAAGAAAACGGCACGCACACACACTCACACACACACAAGCACACAAAAAAATGCAAGTTGGAAGTTGGTTTTCGGCCTCAGTTTGCTTTGGACTACTTTCCCTGTCTGCCGCCCTACATTGCAATGTGCTCTTTTTGATCATGCGCATGCCCTTTTTAGGAAAGAGGCGTCCGAACTGGCAAGGTGAAAAAAGATGACGAGGATGAGAGAATGAGACCAACGGGTCTGCATCAGTTGCTAAGGCCCGGAGACATTGAGGAGGGGAGCGGCCCCTGGCCGGCAGCTTTATTTCGGCCCCTGCACTGATTTGGAGGACAACTGCCCCCCTTTCCCTCGCTAAGGGAGGTCCATGACATCATGGGGTATAGCTTTACTGATGTCAGCCTTGCTTTATGGATTAATAACTTTCTTGGATGAAATAATGACCCCTTAATGGATGAGAGACAAAGAGAGAGAGAGAGAGAGAGAGAGAGAGAGAGAAATGCCAAGTGCAACAGCCAAGAGTTCTGCATGCATCTTAGCTACAGTTGTTATGCAGCTCTTGTAATGAAGGGAGCATGCCACACCATAACAACAAAGTTGGCCCTATTCCTCATCACATATCTTTCCCAAAGTGTTTTGGGAAATATAGGCATTCCAACTTGAAACTTGTTGACATGGGGATTTTTGGGTTATTTAGGGAGTGCTGTGAATAGTTCAGAAAGAAAAATTATCTGTAAACAAATTGGGAATGAGTCACACTCTATGCTTGTATATCTTCACAGGCCAATGGATCAAATTTCGACATTTCTGTCACTGTCTCCATCGGATATTTCCTCTCCAAATATAGGAGAAACATTATCATACTTGTGTAGCTAATATGTGTAAAGGCCATATTTGTGTCTAAAAATGTACTTTGTTTACCAGGCACCAACGCAGGCTGCAGCGGCATCACAGCTCACTCACCTTCCAGCGTGTTTCGTCGGCCATCCGCCCCCACCACCATGTCAAAGTCGAAGTCTGCCACAGGGTGATCAGCAGGACGGAGTTCTGCCCTCCAGCCAGGACCTTGATCACACACACACACACACACACACACACACACACACACACACACACACACACACTGAATTTCATGGGCACACACAGACTGTTTGTTGTTTGCTGTCAGAGGCCATATTTATCACACCTGTCAACACCTTGGTGAAAAAAGGCACAGCCACCATGGCAACTTCTCACACAGGCAGCACTCAGGGTCATGTCTTGCATAATCTATCTTAGCACAGTCTACTGTTCCATGATTACATAAGGGACAATGCTTCCATATGACACATTATGGCCTTCATACAACATCACATTTGCAATCCTCATTAAAGGATTAAACTCAAAATGATCTGTTTTTCTGTGTTGCCTTTTAATAGTGAATAAGAGAGTGCTGATGATGCAACCTTGCAGGCTTGCTTTAAGGCAGGCTTGAAGGGCAAGGTCCACATGCCGTACGGCAACAGAGGATCTTAATTTAGAAAAGGACTTGCGTCTCTAACAGCCAACTGATGTCCCTCACTGAAGGAGGAAGTGAGGGATAGCTAACAGCTAAATATCAGTCCACTTAAGGGAACCAAATCAAAAGCAGCCCCTAGTTCTGCAAGCCACTGACGAGATGCCATTCCTTCCATCAGAAGCACTTTGATACTGCACTGTATGCAGTCGGTGCGCGCTGATTTAAAAGCGTGCACATCTGGCAATGCACTGTACCTCGCTGCGAGGCAATGGCAATGAAATGGAGGTATATGGTTATAATTACGCTGCATAATCAGGGTTTGATTAGGCCTTTATTTGGTTTTAAGAAACAGCAACGAACACTGCCATGTGTGCTGCTCAGCGCTGTGAGTCAGTGAACTCTGGCCACGAAACAACACGGGATGGTTTTCTCCTTTTGGGGATTCGGTGTCATTTTATAACACTGTTGACCGCCGGTCGCTATGGAGATATATTTTCACAGGCCCAGCGATTACTGTACGGAGTTCAGGAAGTGCATTGTTCTGCGTTTGGGCTTTGTCTTCCTGGAGTTGATGTCCCTCTAATGGGCAACAGGAGACCGCCGCCGACTGCCGTCCGCGTGAGCGAAAGATCTGGTGGAAAAGCTCTGGTTATCAGGGGCCCTTGATGTGCATGCCAATGTCACACTGATGTAATGGAATCGCACAGGCCCTTCTGCCTGCCTGCCAACCAACCACAGACGCTTTGCATGTGCCTGCCTGTGCAGTCTTGTGGCTCTCGTATTGTGTGTGTGTGTGTGTGTGTGTGTGTGTGTGTGTGTGTGTGTGTGTGTGTGTGTTTTTCTTTCAGCCCATGAGCAAAAACAATCTCAATTTACCGTAAATTGTAAATTGAACAATAAACAGTCACATTGGGAGGCATGTGCTGTTCTATTACTCAGATTAAGACATGTAAACTGGCAAATTGCGAGCAACTCTTTCACCAAGTATAATATTTGGGTGTTGGACGGAGTTGCATTGTAAACGGTTGCATGTGTGAAACAGGTAGTACAAGGGAAGTACAACTGCATAAAGAGAGAAAGGGTGCATACAAAAAAAACAGACACACAGAGAGTTAGTCACCTTCGTTCTCTTGGTCCTCTGGAGGCTCCAGCAGCTTGACGAACTCCACGTTGATGTGAAACTCAACGGCTACAAGTAGGGCAACTTTCAAAAGCATGAGCTGAAGCTGCCTAATACCTGACAAACAGACACAGACCATGAGGCCCGGGTATGTCAACAAATGCAAATGTCACCACCATTACTGCAGACACACACACACACACACACACACACACACACACACACACACACACACACACACACACTCAAGTTTCAGTTCTATTAATGGTCAACTGTCCTACATTGCAAATGAGACTGTCTATTGTCTATTGAATTTCACTCTTCTGCCCCAACATCCTCTTTATTCAGAACAAACCAACCACCATGTTCAATGGTTGAGGTGCATCTGGAGAGAATCAGACGGTACTCACTGATGTGGTCTATGGCTCCGGCGCAGAACTTGCCGTAGAACTTCTTGGCCCCCAGGCCCCTGAGGTCGTGGATGGTGTAGGGCCAGAGGTGCAACACATTGTTACGGGCGAACGTGTCTCTCTTCTCGATCACCACCACCTTGGCCCCGAGCAGAGCCAGCTCGATGGCCGTCCGCAGGCCGCACGGTCCCCCGCCGATGATCAGACACTGCGAGGAGGGAGAAGACCAGACCACCAAAGTTATGGAGAGCTGCCCAGATACACAGATATAGCGTACACACACGATGATGACGCTTAAGATCCAAAAATCATGCAAGCTGTTTATTTTGTCTGGAATGGAGCTTAGCGAAAGTACTTATTACTGTTAATCACATTACTGTAACTCACAGACACTGTGAGACAAGTAGAGACAAGCAGAGAACTGTTGAGGGACATGAGAGAGATTTGGACAGAATGTATCATGACGCCATGCCTGATAAACTCAATTACCGGCCTCACATCAAGCAAGAGCTACGTGTGTTTGGTGGAATGCTCCTTTGTTACCCTGGACCAAAATTAGAACCATGATTACCTTAAGGCCTTAAATCTTACTGACAAGCGTTTCTTGTCACAGACATTATTCAAGCAGCTGTCTCGCTCAAATATGCATGAAGTCAGTTTTTCGGGTTACAGTGTCGGTCTGAGAATGTGCAGTGTGGTTATGACTTCATCCTCGGCTTTCAACAGGATAAAAGGCCAGTTTAAGAGGGGGCTGGGTGAGTGTCTATGAGGTACAGTATCATCTAACCAGCACACTCTTTCTCTGCCTCAGAGACCCACATGTTCCTGCTGAGCCCAGCTGGGGAGGATGCTGCTGATTCCTCCCTCTCAAACCTCCACCACCAGCCAGTGGAAGGTACGTATCTACCCACACTCCCTGGCTTTCATGTCCCAGTTAGCCCCATCTGACCTTTTTCTTTCTGATCCTCTCATTTCCTTCCCCCCCACTTGAATATCCCACCCACATTCGGCAACAACAGAGAGGTGCTGTGTGTGTGTGTGTGTGTGTGTGTGTGTGTGTGTGTGTGTGTGTGTGTGTGTGTGTGTGTGTGTGTGACCCCCTTCTCCATCCCCCCTTGGGGCCACCGAACATGGGCAAAAGCCAGAGGTGGCCTTGGGGTGTGTTTGAACAGTGAGCCTCACTTCCCGGCACCGAGCGAGGGGTGGCTGGCTGCACCCACAGGAACTCCCTAGCCGGCCAGTGGTGTCACCACCACTCTCACCCACGCCACACTCGTGCTATGCGTGCCGGGCTCAGGTTTCCAGAGCCACTTTATCGTGTTTGGGTAGCTGTGCGGCGGCGGGAAGTGGCGCAAAACCATCTCAGGCTCAGGCCAGACAGATCTACTCCAGAGCCAGAGCCAGAGCCTCTCCCAGCGGGAGAGCCGTTTTACAACGGTCCCAGCCAACGGTTAGCGCAGAGGGAGAGACAGAACGAGCAAAAGAGAGAGAGAGAAAGTAAGAGAGAGAGAGAGGGAGACAGTTGGAGGGCAGAGAGCAGAGAGCAGAGAGAGCAGGCCATATAAGGGCTGCTCCTCCCCAGGGCAATAAAAGCACGGATGAGATTTAGTCATTCTGTTTGTTCCCCCACCCCAACCCAACCCGCCTCCGTCTTCAGCGCGAGTTTGTGTGATTATGCTGCGCTGTGTCATCACAGGGTTTCTGAGCCTCGGGGGCTCAAGGAGGTGGAGTGCGGAGAGAACAAGCGCCAAAGTCAGAGCGCAAGAGAGAAAGAGAAACAGAGCGAGGGAATAGAGATTGAGAAAGAAAGAAAGAGAGAGAGAGAGAGAGAGAGAGAGAGAGAGAGAGAGAGCGAGAGAGAGAGAGAGGCATCTGCTATCCATCAGGCCTGCAGGTATTAGGCAGCAGATGCAGGTGGCCATGGCTCTGTCTGGACAGGCCTGCCCCAGTTCTGCAGGCCATGGTGCTGACTGATGAAGCAGAGATGAACTCTTCTCACCACAAATGCACGCGTGAGAGAGAAAAAGAGAGAGGGGGGGGGGGGGGAGCTGCTCGCTTAACCACTGGCTTGTGGCCCGCCAGGTGTGCTGCTGACTGGAACACTGACGTCTTTCTTGAGTCCGTGCCCGGCACATAGAGACCTCTGAGAGGGAAAACAATGGGAATCTTCTTCAGGGGTGGCCATATTCCCTTGGCCCAGCAAACCCAACCCAAACCCAAACCCAGACCCGGTCTGTTTTCATATCTGTGTCACACGGCACACATGGGACACTGAGATGTGTGGATGTGTGTTATCAGGGCTGGGCAGATGCTATCACTATAACGGTCACAATAATTGTGTTTCTGCTGGCCTCTCTCCTCTGTAGTACAGTCGATATCTTTAGCTGCAGAGGTGAGGAATTTCCTGCTCTGTGGGCTCGTCTCCCCAGGGCTGGGCAGCCAGTTGAGCTTCGCCGGTCCTCACAACAGCTCTGTGCTGGAACAGCAGTGGACCTCTCGACCTCTGGCCTCTGTTTAACTAGGGCCAGAGAACACTGACCCTCCATCTTGTCCTTATTACCCCTGTAATCTCACTACAGAGGGCAGGCTGGTGTCAGTCACTAGCTCATCTAATTCAATTACAACAGTCTGGCAAAGACTCGGAAGACAAGTCAGCGTGAATGAGGCTGTTGAGAGTCCAAAGGGTAGTCGTGCTGCTCACTGGGCCGTGTCTGCTGAAGAGCAGGCGGCTACTTCAGTCTGGAATGTAAGCTGGACTCTCAGCACACTCTGCCTCTCTCTGGTTTTACCATCCCAAAGAGGAGAGGCGATCCAGTCTCCTGCATCGGTATGAGGGACGCTAAACTGCTAAAAGACGGCTGAGTGCGTCTTGGCCATGGCTTGTGAGTCGTGCTGGTTTCGGACTCGCTGTTCGAATAAGGCACTCAATCATCCGGGGCAGACCACCGGCGAAACGACAACACGGCTTGCCAGCTTTCTCTAAGAGTCCCGGCATCTGGAGCAGCATGGGAAAGTCCGCGCAAACTCACACACACACACGCACACACACACACACACACACACACACACACACACACACACACACACACACACACAAAGACGGCAGACAGAAACCCTGTAGGGTCCCCAAACAGCCCCAGAGTGTCTGGAAGCCTGTGAAACGGCTCTTCAGCAGACACATGGTCTCTGAAAGTCAAACAGACCACCAGACAGGCCTGTCAGAACCAGCAAATCTGATTTGTCACATTTAAATAAAAACAATCCGGTGGGCTATTAAAGTGTGTAATTGAGAAATCTGGGAAAAAAATAAACACATCCTGTCAAAATACTGTCACACACACAGACTGCCACTAGGGTGAGTTTGACGAGGCTGGAAAATACTGAATGTGGGACAAGATATGTTTGCTGCTTATTTATAACCGGTGAAATAGTTAATGAGTTACTAGAAAGTATGAGCAATGTGCTGTGAGAAATCAAACAATGATTTATTGTGTGAGGTTTACTTTGCAAGGTGCACAAAATTTATGGCTGAATTTGCACATGCAGGGAAAAAAATACATCTTAGGACACACGGCCAAATGCAGTCTAAGTGGGAAATGACAATCCCTTTCAAGGGGCTGCAGGAGTAAACTGGTTTTCGAGTTTAGGTAAGGATCTCGCTTCCTCAGATGGCAGTCCAGGACCAAATACTTTCCACGTCCAATCTGGACAGCGGCTCGGCAACGCCCTGGAAAAGTCTTCCAGCCTCGGCCAGAAACTGGAGGCCGGGAGACAGAGAGAATGCGCTAGAAAAATAAATTATAAAACACTTTCCCGTACGGCGATGCTCCAGATATTTCACCACAACGGGAGCACTGCAGAAGTCAGCAGAGGCATAATAACTCAACAGAAAGGATGAACGCAACACTCCCCAACCTCCCATGCGAAAATCTACACTCTATGTTTTTTTTTTAAAGGGAGTGGTGGTGGGGGTGAAACAAAACAGTCCTTTTGGCTGCTCCCTTTTCCTCAAAAGCAGAAAGTGTCATGACAACGGTGGCAAAACAAAGCAACATTTAAAAAGAAAAAAAAAAGTAAAGTGAGGAGGAGAGGGAGGCGAGAGGGGGAGAAGTCAAAGCATGGCACTGACACACCACTACCAGCACCAAGCAGAGTGATAGAGTGAACATGACCTCATATCCTGCTCTGACCGCAGCTCCAGACATTTGGAGGCAGGGTGGGGAGTGATAGCATGTCATTCTCCGCAATTCCCCCTCCACACACACACACACACACAAAAACAGCTTCACAGTAAACCATCACTTGCGTCATCACAAATCCGCACACACGCACGCGCACGCACACACACACACACACACACACACACACACACACACACACACACACACACACACACACACACACACACACACACACACACCTATGGGATGCAGATGGACTGCTTTGCATCCAGACCCATCATTGCTAAATAAGGCAAGTGTTTTGGGCTGTTTTTCGCACTGTTGTCATCCTCACACTCTAAGTCAAATTGAAAACAGCGAGAGTGCAGATGATCCGCTGAATGTTCAGTTATTTTTTTCTTTTCAGACGACTCAGTTTCCTCTTCGACCCGACAGCCCCCTTCATACTTCAACGGTTTCTCATAAATCAGCTCCACGCATATGATTGTTTAAATACACTTAATGACCCATGCTGAAGTGCCTCTCTGTCTGACGTCTCTGCACATCTGTTCTTTTCTTTCTCTCTATTCCTGTATTAATCACTGCCATTGAGAAGCAGCGTCCCACCACTTGGCAAGGCTAATCACATCAGTCAGAGGAAAGTTTATTGTCGGTATCAAAGAGGATTTGAAGCTACACTTCGAAAATGTGACTTGTTTTAAAATACTTACTGCAAACACACGCACACCTCCACACACACACAGGGACCCTCGCACGCACACATGCTAGACATAAATACACACACACACTCACTCACTCACTCACTCACAAACACACAGACACGGATGAACACACACAGACCAATACACACAGACGCACACACATGCTACAGACACAAGCACACACACACACACACACACACATATGCGCACACACTTTAATAATAATAATCTGGGCTGAGTGCCAGCCAGACAGAGTGGGTGGGTGGGTGTGAGGGGATGGGGGCGTGTCAGGAACTGGCCCAGTGCTGGACCAGCTGAAATAATCATCCTGACGGAGGGCCGCTGAAGGATGTCGTCTGAGGGTTGAGCTGCTGTGAGGACTCTTTTTTCCCCTGGACGTGCTCTATAATCATATAGGGAGGACCTGACTGGAGGCAGGCTCACAAAGCCTTTGTCACGCAGACCTTTTCATTCTCAACAGCGGTGAGAGATAGCAGCGAAATCTATGGTATGGGTGGGTGGGGAACAGCTATGCGTACGTAGGCACAGAAGGGTGTGTGTGGAGGCCAACAGGAATAAACCTTCGAACAGTGCACTTTTCACATGTTTACTTAAAGCCCATTCTTAGTTAAAAAGTTACCAGCAGTAGTTGCAGAAAAGGACATTGTTCCCATTTTGTTGCAACCGTATTCCGCAAAAAAGACCTAATCAGTTTTGATATAGCGTGTTTTGAATAGACAAGCCAGATAGGCTTTGTCATGTTTGCCCTGGTATCAGCACCAAGTGCTGATAGCCTGAGATTACAAAAACAGAAAACCACAACCCTGACAGTGTCTGCCTTGCTATGCAACATTGTATGATTCATTCTAATTACTACTGCTGCCTATGGACACGCGCACACACACACACACACACACACACACACACACACACACACACACACACACACACACACACACACACACACACACACACACACACACACACTTCATCCTTTAAAAGTGTGGCTATCTCCAACAGGGAGACTTTTCCCATGACCTTTGAGATGTATTCCACAAAACAATAAAATAGTAAAAAGGGTGTTTACTTTGGTGCCTGTACAGGCTGCGCCTTTCTTGTACTCCTTGTGGTTGGCCCTCTTGTCCAGCTTGCTCCACAGGGCTTTGGCCTTCCAGTAGGTGACTCTGCTCTTGAGGCTGCTGTAGAAGGTCTCGTGCTCCAGCGGGTCCAGCTCCAGCTGTCGACACATGATGTTGAAGGCCTGCAGTGTGCCCTTACAGGTGGATGCCTGGATGAAGTTTTCAAAGAGCTTCCCCGCTCGGCCCTGGTCGTCCTCAGTGTCGGCCATCTTTGCGTCCTCCTCCTCCTCCTCCCCTTAGCAAGGCTTCTGTGGCTTCTCTCTCTTTCTCTCTCTCTCTCTCTCCCCGTCTGCCCAGACGTCTGTCCCTCTTTGGATCGGCTGGTTCAGTGGTTTACACCCACGCCCTGGAGTCGGATGTCTTGCCCAACCTGATGGGGAAAAAATCAACAGAAGACTTAGTCTGAAGTCATCTTGTGGGCATGATGGAACATGGCATTCTGACCAGATGGCTTTTTACATAATGATGGCAGCGAGTGGAGAAATGTAAAATGCCTACAATGGTGCGATGTCAAAGTCAACGACTTAAGTGAATTACTAGCACTGGCCCACAATAACATCAATATGGTGAGATGGAACAAGACAAAAGGAAGTTGCTTAACTCAAAACACTGAGCCCTTGCCCGGCGATTACTGCTTTGTGTAAACCGTGCCGAAGTATCACCATGAGGCAATCAAACATGACGTAATATTGAGTCATCTGTGATATGTAGTCAGTTTGTTTTGATGAAAATGAACTATGTCAGTAAGTCCAAACATGGAGCTCAAATAAAAACATGACATAACATGTTCCATACCTTCTTTTCAGCATAATCTATCTCTGTGGATTACTATGTTCATTCTTTGGCAGCATATCAGCAAGGCTTAGGGGCAGGCCAACTGCAGTGAGCAACTTAATTCAGAGTAGCTGTGCAGCTACATTCATCTTTTAATCCATTTTATTCTTCAAATAGCCCCCCCAAAAATGCAAGAGAGGCAGTTGAATAAAACCAGAGAGCTTCGCTCATCCCTTTTCTCTCTGTCACTCATTCACACTTCGGTGGACATAGCACACCCAATTTTGCAGGAGAGTGAGCGAAGCCCGTTTTTGCCGAGCAAGCAGAAAAAAAGTGTTTTGCTTGTCTTGTGGCTTTGGCTTTGCAGCACAGAACAGAACAGGACAGAGAGAGGTGCATTTTTTCTTTCAGGCATATGGGACACCTCAGTGCATAACGCCCTAGCAGGCGTACTTTTTCGTGCCCTTCACTTCACTCTCAAAGTCTAAATATTCAAGTAAATACCTGCGCTTAAATTGGACTATATAATATAACTATAAAATATACAGTACCCGTATGTAGGTTAGAGTGAAGTAAAAAAAAAATGTTTTGGGGCAATATTAGTGTTTTTTTTACCTAAACAAAAATATGCAGCTATCTCCAAATCTTCATGTGGTTTTGGGTTTCAAAGCACAACACAACAAAGGATGAGTGTTACTTTCTGGCTCTAATGGAGGCAGATTACCTCTTTAAATCTCACTGTGAACAAGCACTGACAGGCGTGTAACCTGCCTTAATGCTGTTAAGTAGTATCTTAAAAATCACAAACGAAACATGAGCAGGCCACATAAATTCCAATATCAAGATAAAACGACAGTGTATCAGTGAAGATGTAAAAAAGTATGTGCAGTAGACATCTAGGCAGGTAATGCATTGTGCTGCATTTGGCAACATTATGGATTCAGCATGGCTGGAATACGGTTAGGACCATCTGGATAACCATTGTTTATCTGGTCACTTGAAGGCCTTTCTTATCATTTATCTATTGTTTGTGTGTAAACAAGGTGTATGACACAAGGGCTTGTATGACATAAGGGCTTGTTTACTAATCTTCCACAGGTGTGGAGAGAGGCCTTCTTTCACTTAGAGGGAATGAGCTGTGACAAAACAAAATTAATGGTCGGATCTTGGCCTCTTTGACTTCTGCAATCCACCATAGCTTCTCATTTCACCGTCACAGGCGCTAAATCTGTCCTAGCACGAACACATTTCGACTGATGTCATACAGTCCAAATCTTATGCGGGTCATGTTTTGAAAGAGGTAAACAGATAGGCAGCTGGGGAAGGGGGGTGTTGGACCTTGAATAGACAGACCAGTAGCAACAGCGCAAGAGCAGAGGCATGGCGGAAAGCTGAGAGCGTGTGTTTTCAGTCGTCCTCGTCCCAGCGCCCCCGCCGGCCCCTCAGAGAGGATGTGTCAGCTCCTGTCGTGCGGGTGCTGAATGAACTCCCCGCAGCAGAGCACAGGGCCCAGCCCTGCAAACACCCAGCCCGCATTCCAGAATCCAGACGCCTCACATACACACACAAACATACACACATATCACCACAGCCACAGAACAGAGTACGCCCCCTTCCAGCTATTCTACTGAGGGAGGGGTTTATGGTTGTGGGGTTGAGCTTGAGTTTAGTATGAAAGTGTCAATCAAAAGCACGGGGCCTTCTTGAGTCTACTGCACTCTATTTATGGCACTTTATCTCCATACTACATAACTACTTGTCTTTGTTTATATTTATTATTTACCTTCTGGATAGAATCACTTACTACAGTTTGTGTCTGGGACTGAGTGATTTAATTGTAGATAAAGTATTAACACCAGTATCACTCAGGGTCCATTCCAGGAAAAAGAAAAACTAATTGCACTTCCAGGAATTATAACAAGGGCATTGGTTCAGGAATAATGGGGATTACAGGAATAGAGGGAACACTTTTAAGAGTGAGGGGGAAATTCCATAAAAAAGAACATGTGAATTTCTCTTTGACACCTCAATTAGATGGAGTGTACTGTGGACACCTGGCGGACACCCATGCCACACATAATGCCCATTAAATGAAAGTTCTTTTCATTAAGCATATGACAGATGGTCTCAGTCAACACATCTGTGTCATATATGGACCCAAAGCAGAGGGAGGAATGATGAAAAGTTTTCAAATTAACGTGCAGCCAAGTTCTGCAGATTTAAGCATTAAGTTTAGCAGTAAAAGTTCGAACCTCAGTAAAACTACAGAAAACATGCAGTCGGTTGACCACTAACAAGTAGTTTGGGAGCCTGGGCCGAAAACGCCAGGAAGCAACTTAAATATGTGGTTATTTTAACTTCATATCATTCTCAGCCTCAGCCTCACTCCAGTGGATATGCTGTGCTTACGTCTAAATACAGATGACCAGTATTAACATCTGTATCACAAAACAGAGGGTTTGTATTCTGGCCTAAATGGATGGTTTACAAAAATGATTAGATCCCATTGCCTGTGAAAGCCATGGAGGCTAATGAAAAGGTAGCACAAGCAGTCCGCGCTGCGTGGCCTTTGAGCTGAGGCTGCATTGTGCCGAGTTAAATACCATGACTTCACCAGCTGAGAGAATGGAAAGCTAGTGGTGAGGCAGACAGCACTAGCCCACAGAGCCCCACTAAAACACGCATATGCACACATCATCACACGCTCTCGCTCTCTCTTTTTCTTTTTCACACACACATACACACACACACACACACACACACACACACACACACACACACACACACACACACACACACACAGCCTACCATTTTCCTCCCTGTTTCCCAGCTTTCTTCTCTCCCTCTCTCTCTTTCACACACCACACACATTCACAGTCTCACACACTTACGCACACTGGAACACATGCAAAACACATACAAATGTACACAAAATTCTCACTGAACACAAATCCCCTCATTTCAATTTGAGATGACTCTTTGTACAGTATCACAAAGATGCATGTGTACTGTACATATTTTAAGTATGTCCACATCATCCATTTCCCTGTATATTCTCTCTCAGGAGAGAGAATCCTCTAGTCTAGAATCACAAAATGTATGGGATATAAGTACAAGAGATCTGTACACCTGAACATCTAAGAAGAGAGGGAACAATGGAATCTTAAGTTGCCCCAACCTGTAGTCAAGCATTACTGGGCAAGAATTCCAAGGATGTGAAATATGCACCTGCTTCGACGGGTACTTCAACACCAAAGAGACCTCTTATGATATCACTCCTGCTATGCTTAAGAGCCGAGGAGTCCATTAGACAGAAAGCACACAGAAAACACAGAGAACACCACCAGCACCAAAGACAGACAGCCAGACTCCTATAGTATCCCCTCCCTGAACGGCTTGACTCCAGCACAAGTTTTTAGGCAGTGTAAAGTGCCAGCCAAGCAATGAAGCAGTTTCAGCAGTTTTAAGTCTTGGCTAATAAGGGAACACACCCATTTGATTTTCAGTGCATAGGCATATGGTAATGAGGCAGAATTAATGAAGTGGGATTATTACTCTTGACATTGCAGCTCCACACCCACACCTGGCCCATTTCACCCACAGATATGGAATGAGGCTGCACTCCAACATACACTATTACAGTTAGAGTTAAATGGGCCAAGTCCTACTGTTTTGTGGTTTAAGGCTAAACAGTAAACATATCGTCCTTCAGAAGTTTGCATGCAGAGAAATGCAAACAAGTTGAGGAAGCTTCGTGGACTGTTTATGAAGAGCCTCTCTGGCTGTCAGAAAGAAAAAAAAAACCAAGAGGAAGCTGATGTCACCAGAGGAGGAAGTAGCTGGAGAGCTGGGAGTTACACGTAGCATGTTAATTATGCCAGGGCCTGAACCAGGAAGGAACCCACTATGCACTCTGTGATAAGAAGGCCATGTGTCTGAGAACAGAGTGTCTAGATGAGGAAAACAATGTTTCCCTGCCGCTTCTCATGGCCTGAGTCCCTCGCCAGGCCAGAAAACTAGACTTCAGTATCTCATAAAGTTGGTCGCCCACAAGCGCACACACATATAACTGGCAGGCCTCTTCATTGCAGCAGTTGTGCCAAAACAAAGGAAGATTCTCTTGGACAAGAATGAAAACAATGTGTTATCTGGCCAGAGCTCGCCGGCCCATCCGTCTAGAGGGAAACCATTAGTTCACACAGAAGCAAGAACCAGAGATGTGCAGCAGCTGGCCGCTGTCTCCGCACTGGTCTGACCTGACGCAGTGTGTGTACCACATGTCCCCTGCTCTCGGAAAACACTTACAGACACTTGAGCGAGAGAGGATAAGGATATCTAGAGCTTACTTATGAAAGGCTTGAGCGATGCCGTCATCCCCCCAAAAAATGTTCAAAATGCCGAATGGCATGGTAATGGTGTGATGTGATTCACACAAAGAATTAAAGACTTCAGTGGACAACTACCAGCATCACTAAGTGCCATGTGATACTGTGAGTGCGTGTGAATACATTCTTCCCTGTCCTCATGTGCTTTGCCTAGGGGCCACTAGTGAGTTTGTACCCCCTCTTGGGTTAAGAGTGCAGGACAGGAAAAATAGTCAGGAATGACAGTCAGATTTTGTACTCAAGGAAGGAAGTGGGTGATCCTGAAGACATCTGCTCTCTCTGGGTCATGTGATCTCCTGAGTCATAAAGGCAACGCATATGTCTCTGACTGGTACTGGCTCCAGATGCACTCCAAGCACATAACATGAGTCAGGGCTAAAGGGTTTATTGCCTTGACAGCAACCTTAAACTGCTACTTTTATCCTCAATAGTTTGAGGAAGATGTCATATTATTATATCATTTGTTTGAGGAACATACTGTATATCATATGGCTGTATTAATTATATACATGAATGATTTGCTTGAGTCTTTTAATTTTTATCAATAGTTTCTACCAAGGGTTTATCAAATTATATGATTCTGATAGTTACATGTGAGCTTTTCAATGAGGTTCTTAATCCTAACCTTGTCCTGTTCATTTTTTCCTGTACAAATCCTGTATGCTAGTCAGTCTTCCTCTTTCCTGTCCCAATTACCAACATCGAGGGACCGGAAACGTGGGTCCGTTTTTGCTTGGCTCAGGGAGGGAAACATGCCTGCACACAGAGGAAATAGAAAGTTCAGCGGCCTGCTCGAGGAAAGTGTTCGCAAGGAGAGAGGGGACTGTACATAATTAATGCTCGCCCTTGTTGCCTTAGATACGATGAAAGCAGCGTTGACTTAAAGTTCATCTGGTTTCTTTATTGGGACGTCTGGGTGGCAGTGAGCTCTCTGTAAGAGACTGCTTTGATTTTTGAGTGGTTAGCTCATATGTGCCTGGTTTTAAAATTAGACAAACCTGCTCTGGTCGGACTGCTCTAGATGGAACACTGTATTTTCCCCTTCCATCCCAAGTTTAAATCAAGCTTTCTCTGACCACTAATTACTGACTGAACTGCTGCGATCAGTAGCTGTGTTTTCACTCGTTTTTGTTGATTTGGACCCAAAGTGAACCTTTTCTACGAGAGTCCTCTGAGAGTTCCCAAATTAGCTCTTTTATGGGCCTGTTTGTAGCCCCCTAATGATCCATAAGATTTTTTTGCCTCTCTCTTGTTGCTACCTCCACTTGGATAATCAGCTTGGGTTCGCTCAGACCTCTCCTTCCCATCAAACATCTTTAAATAATTATGAACGCTGAAGACTAAATGTTAGTTCCTCATCTGTTATGGTTTCTACATCTCATGTTAAGAGTTCTAAACCAAATACTATCCTTGCTGAAGGACATGCATTTTTGTTAAATGACCAGACCAAATATGGTGGAAGTTAACAGGATGATGTCATACAAAATGACTGCTTTTTTCCTCCTAGTTTTTGGTTCACACTTAACGTCACTTCTCAAAAGACTGGTTCAGTTGATTTGTAGGAATCCAAACAAAGTGCACCATTTTAAGAGGAATCTTATTTTAATCTCATTTTAAGAGGAAGCTTAAATTAAGAACTCTTGAAAAAAAATAAAGGTTGTGAAGAACACTTTATCTGGAAGTTTCAGTTTTGGGAACATGGGTAACCATGAATATGTTTTGCCACAAACTATCATTGGAATTATGCAATATGACAGTATGAGGGTCCAAAAACACTTGGAATTCCTGAGGAAATTCCAACATTACAAGAAAAAAAAAATGTGGCTTTTCAATGAACATAAAAAGCATGAAGCGTTTATCGAAATCTTGTGGTTCTGAAATCTTCTGTGGTACTTAAACTACAGTACACTGAAGGAATGTGTTTTGTTTTCAATGTATACATCCAGACAGCTGGGCCAGACACATATTCTCCCTTTCATGATCTCACAAGATCTCTGAGATTTCTGAGAAGCAATAGAAATGGATTTAAAAGTGTCTCTAGGGACATGCAGAACACACAAGCAATCGTGGGATGCACAGGAAACGATTGCTCATTGAGAGGAAGAGTAGACTGGTCTGTTTGCGTGGCTGTCTCTCTGAATCATAGACCTGCTCATGTGCTGCATTCTTTCTGTCAGCTCCTCTCACACGGTCACCACTGCAAAGACAAATCACCCCAGAAGCCTCAGGCAAACTAGAATACACACACGCCGGCACGGCACACCAGTGCAAATCACGACAACTCTGCCAGGAGCCACGCATTTACTTCACAGATTCGAAATTCTCCACATTCTCTGGTGAAACAGGCACTGGCCATACAAGTTCAATAGTAAACAACACTCCTCTGTGCAAATCTGACAACTGTGAAGTAGTGTGGTAGCCTACATCTACTCTGGAGATCACTGGAAGAAGTCAGCAAGTTCACTGTATTTTTGTCTACACTGTCCCAGGGGATAATCTATGGGGTAGTGTTGCACAAGATAATGGCTCCAGAGGGGAGCAGTCAAAACGGGTGTTATCTTTTTCATGCTGCTTCGGCAATAACTCATCTGTATGTGTCTACATCCATTTGCGTTGCTGTTTCCTCTTCTTTCTCTTCCAAGTTACACAACATGACAGAACTACATTTGGTAACTGGAACAGATATCCAGTCCATTCACAGATAATCATTACATCTCTGCTGTTTTTTTCCCCATCTCTATGCCTTCTACGATCCATCACTTACACAAGAGGACTTGGGAGTTGTGCAACTTTGACTTTTACAACACACAGGATAGGCTAGAGCCGCTAGACACTGAGATGAAAGAGGATCTACAGCTTGGCTAAATCAGAAGGCTTCCTTTGACATTTATGAGGGAGCTCAAACACTCTACTACTGTACTTCCACAGTTCAGTATTTGCCATTTTTCAATAGATTTCAGGTGTTAGTGATTGCACATTTTTGAGAGAATCCTAAAAAACTGATATGTCTTTTTAAGTTGTGAGAATTTTTTTAAAATCAGGATTAAGCACATAACAAAGTTACTCAATAAAAAATGGAATTTCAGTAAAATCAACATTTAAAACAAAGGTGCACTGATATAATATAAAGACCTAAAAAAGTCTCATCATCAAAAAGTTGATAGTCTTCAGTGGTCAGTGCGCAAGTTTCAAAAGAAGCAGGTCAGTGCCAATCAACGAACTGCCCTATTTGATTCTGATACAGTGGGCAAGGTGACTTCACAGTCTAGAATCTGTTCCACCTCAAATTCATAAGGACATACATGGACAAAAGCAAATATCTAACTAGTCAAAATATTTTCGAGAGTGACGTTAGTCTACTAGCCTACGGTCCGAATTAACGTTAGGATACAGATGCACACTATAGTTCTAAGCTAGAACTGTATCAAATAATTCAGTGGAAGGGCGCTTTGCTTTTCGGACGAGGGTGGAAACATTAAGCACTGTTTATAAATTATTGAACGACTAGGTTTAGACTGTGCCCAGTGAAACCACAAGGCTCTAAACAAAATAGTCCTGGCCATTCAACAACGTTAATTGAAAGCCTGTCAAAGGCATAAGTGCCTGCACTGTAGCCTACGTACGTACAGTCAGTGAATTGATACCGCAAAGAAGCAGTGATATGATGGCTACTTACTTTATATTCCTCTGTCTTCTCTCATGTTGTCAAGTACGCTGATATGCGCCACGCGACACCTTCACTCCACGTTCGTAAAAGAATACTTGTAGTAAACAAGAATAGCCTGAATGAAGCTGTGAGTTTCACCCTGACTTCAGGTGAGCACTGTAGTTATAGCTAACAGTCTAACCCGTCTGTCACTTTCATCTGAAGGCATGTTTCAAGGAGAGCTCACGGTAGAGCGTCAGACTTGTTTTTGAAGGCGGTGCTCACATACGCAGCTTCCAATGGAAGTGCGTCGCCTGGAGAGGCTTTGACAGCGACGCAAACGCGTGTGTATTGTTCTCACATTAATTTTAAATAAAAATAAGTATGCGTGACGAATTAAACATAAGCCTATAAACGTTTAACTTCCTTCAGAATAGCTAAATACCATAGGTAAAAGTAACTTACCTTCACTGGGAAGAGTAGCCTAGAGTGACTGGGAGCTTAGGTGGCACGTGGATGCAGTGATACGAAAGTGTGCACTAGGGCATAAAAATATCCGCAGCTGCTCTGCATATCACGACACTGATTTTTAAAAATGGTCAGTCATAAGAATACCGCGCTGCATCAAGTCAACTGCATAAGCAGACTTATCCTAAATGCCTTCATGTTTATTCCTACGATTAATTAAATGGTTGACATGTGCCCGTCCTTGCCAGAGAAGAAACTTGTGATTTCAATAGGCTTTGAATTGCTGACTACAATGTGAGAGTTTTGAACAACATGGACACTAAGACAATTATAGGTAGGCTATTCAATCTCTACTGCTGATTAGCCAAGAAATTTAAGTGTTAAATTGGTTAGGCTGAACAGTTCTCTCCATTTTTGTGTTGACTGATTTAGTTTCAGTTCACATGTCAGGTTGATTCACTAGTGAGGACAGTAGGTTACTTAATGAGAGGATCTTCTCTCTTCATCCACATAATGCTTTCACAGCAGCTCATCATAGCGACAATATGCCAATGCCTTGCGTGTGAACAAGGCTACCGATAGGCTTTTATCTTTGGAAAAGGATTACACATAACAGCTTCTTTATGGAAGCTATTACAGCCAACTTCGAACCAGCTTGACCAATGCATGATCAACACTGAATGGAGAAATCGATAGGCATCATATTTTAAAATAGCCCAATGTTACGTTGCATAGAGCACATCGAAACACCTTACTTTGTGGGGATCGCTTAAATGCGTTCAGTTTTATGTAAGTAGCGCCACTCTCTGGTCATTTGTTTGTAGCGCAATGGATAAAAGCCACCCGCTCTGTCTATTTTGCCGTATTTTACAAAAGTCCTTCAAACTAAGTTCTCCAATATAAGGGTCTCTGACTTTGCTGATGTGGAAAAAGGACCAGCAAAGCAAATAAATAAATTTTAAAAAGTAGGCCTAAATAAAAAATAAATCAATCAATTAAAATAACCTACAAAAACAGCCAATCGACCATCTGGTCAAACCAGCTAAACCGTACAAATCTTTGTGATAACACAGGCTTATCTAACTGGTCAAACCTGTTTAAACCATCCCACACCAGTTTCAATAGCTTTGTCTGGTAAAGCTGTTATCTTATAGTCTTATAGGCTACTGCAGTCCTCCACACTCACAAAATAGGCCAGTTAAAAGACGCACCATTCTTTGCGCCGGTTATGACTAAAACAGCAATGCCCACAGTCAAACTGACTTATCAGCAGTCAAGAACAATGACTAGCAGGAATATCAACGATGTAAATTTATGATTACGGCAATGAAAAATAAATCTCTTTTGCAGATTGACCATGCGATGGCGGTCTCGGGCCATGGATAGTAATTTGCCTCTCCAATAGCCCAACTTACCCTCTACTCAAATGTGAATTACGACAAAACTTCAATTTTTTTGTTTTTCAAGTAGGGTAACTTATTTGTAAGAAGGTCAAACGTAGCATAGACGTGTAGCAAAGTAAAGGCTAACAATAAAAGTTATTAATTCTACTTGTAAGAACTAATATGTGTGTCCCATAATGATATAAGAGACTGTGCGCATCTTTGGAGAACAGGTAGGCTATTGTTCAATGTTGTGTAGAATACAGCCCATCCCCTGGCGGACATCAGAAATCAGGGGGTCGTGGATAAGCCTAAAGTAATGACCTGAGGTCAGGGTGAGCTAGGAAGGTTATTTCAAAGTTTCAAAAAATTTCAATGATGTCTACCTCACATACAGTTCTTATTTCAGTTAAATGACTGATGTTGGTAAGGAAAAACGTTGTCCAGAAAAGACCTTCCAATTGCTGTTTCATCGCTGCCCTGTCCGGGTGGCATCTAGCCAAGAGTGGCACAGCTGTCTTCCTTTGCGCTACCACATGACAGTGCTGCACTCCTTCCTTTCCAAGGCACACACGGAGGAGGCTGTGGACTTCCGAGAACAGGCTCATCCAGTCACTGGGCACAATAACACTGCGACGAGATGATGCTCTTTTTCGTTCTCAGCTTGTGCCTGTCTATCGGCAATGGCATCCTACCAGATATGCCAACAACCGTGGATTCGGACGTCAACCGCACAGTCGAAGCAAATGTATCCCAAGGTCACGCAACCTTAAATGATATGTTTAAGGAGGTGGAGGAACTAATGGAAGATACGCAGCACAAATTGGAAGACGCGGTGCACCAGGTTGGTATTTTTTTTTCTTCAACTAACACAGAGGGCATTGGCAAACAGGTAATTTATGTTCTCAGTTTACTACCAACGTACAAATAAGCTTAGACCTTTTATTTGCTGCATTTAACTGACTAAATAGGCTTCTGATTTTGTTATGCATTGTATATTTACATTACATCAGTGGGGTGGATAAGTTGCTGGAAGGTGGGTGTCTTCTCTATTATTGATGAGGTATAAGAAGGAGGTTGAATTGTTTTGAATTTCCTTGAATGTGTCATTCAGATTGATAATGAGAGTGCCAAGTCCAATTCATATGCACAAAATGACCACCCAGAGAATGCCTCCATGACTGTGCCTGGAAATCAGTCCATTCACCTCATCAAGCAAAGTGAGCAGGTAGGCCTACAGCAGTTTCCTCAGGCTAATTCTGTGACGTGCCTACTTATAATAGCTTAACTATAATTAAACTGTAAAAAAAACTATAAAACTTTTCTAAAAAAAAATAAAAAAAATGTAAACACTGTAATAAAAACTTTCTTTTGTATTCAAAGAAAATATCTTTATGTCTACCATACACTCATGTATATTCCTCCTAATGCAAAGATTGCGTTTGGATTTTTTAAACGAATTACTGGATGAAAGGTTATGAGTATCGCAGTTATATTTTTCAACAGGAACAGTGTTCATTTCTTAAAGCATGTCTGTAAGGGGTTCCTAATGTTTCCTTACACAGGTGACCGATAACACAACTGAAGAGACTCATTTCACTAGAAGTGTGATCCAGACAAGCAAAGAAAATGATATTACCGGTAATCATGTGAGTACTTTTTGGTGTATTCACATTCATGTTTGTTTAGTGACCACCAGCAGATGGTCAGTAAACCACATCAGCATTGTTGTGGGCTACAGTTCTGCTCTTATATGGAACTCATTCTGTGTTCTTCTACCTGTTGTGGTCCATCACCTTCTTCTCACCACCAGCACAAACACAGATCATACCCTCGACAGGCAGCTAATTCTCTCTCTAATAGACAGAAGTTAGTCAATCAGAGGTCTCAATGCCACCTTTCTGTCCTTCAGGATGTACACTATGTCTGTGTTGTCAGCAGTGCACTGATAAATGTGCTGAGTATACTGACTCACATAGGACACACGTTCAGTGCACATGGCCAGGTATTGACATACTGAAGCAGACACCTACCAGTTCAGTGCCCAATGGAATGCCATTCAGAGCGGTGAAACGGTAATGAAAATGTATTGGTGAGTGGTAAACAAAAAAATTTTAATGTTTGAGTGAAGCTTTTGGAAGGTCATAAGAGTCTGTAGTTTGGTAGTTTCATTGATGTGAAACAGTGACTGCTTTAAAATTGCTTTTGGCCAGGAGTTACAGGGGAAGTTTCCTCCTCTCTCCTGACCCAGGAATATTTATGAGGTAAAAAGACATAAAAGAGGAAAGGGCATATTTTCTTTACGTTCCTTCGATGCGTAGCCTTCTTTTAGCTTATGTAGGGGTCACTAATAGTTTAGATAAATATTTCTGAGATTGTATAACAGCACTTCACACATAACATTTGAGTCCCAGACTGTTTGAGAGGCCTACATGTTGCTCTTCTCTGGGTCATACATGACAACACTATAAACTTATACTATGTCCTATATCTCAAGTGAATATAACTGTATATTTCATTCACGTTATAAAGCTGAGAACAAGTCAGGCATTGTGTGTAATGTCTCAAGTTTTAGACTCTGCAGATGTTTCTCATTATAAAACCACGGCTAGGGTCAGTATGTGATCATAGTTCCCAGTTCGAAACCCAAGCATCACCAGTTTGGTCAGCCAAAGAGAAGATAGCAGACAGCTAATGGGAAACACATAATGGCTGTGGAATGCTAAGTGTGTGCACACGGCACAGATGACATAAAACATTCACACAGTTATTTCAGTCTACAGACAGACTCAATGAAGACAGACTCAATGTCTGTGGATACAGTAAGTGGATCAGCTTCAATGCTACACCAATAACATGACACCCACTTGTCATCGCTGATATTTTTTTTCCTTTGGAGGTCACAGTGTAAAGCACATTCCTGTCTTAAAAAATGCTGAATTTCTGAATCCCAATTTCCTTCCTAACCCTAAGCTTTGAGCCTCAAGCACTTAATTGGCTTGAATCGACCAATTTTTGTTGAAGTCAATTCATGCTATTGATGTCTTTGGGGGTTCTGGAACGTTGGAGTTCAGCTAGAGGTGTACTGGATACCGGCCCCTGATGCAAAGATTCACTGACCTTCTCCATGCCTAAAATGTACTGAAAGTGTCTTCACCCCACCCCTCTGTCCCGCAGGAGTGCATCATCGATGAGGACTGTGAGAAGGGCACTTACTGCCTCTATGAGTCCCACCACTCCCAGTGCCTACCCTGCAAAGAAGTGGACAGGGTAAGATGATCAGTTCATGTTCATCACTGTTTCACAGTTCACAGATTAAGCACTGCAGTCTTTCTGCCAGTTGTAAAAGTTCGGCAATTTAATAAGGCGAGGTTGAAGTAATCATCCAAAACACAACGATATGAGCTACATGAAGCAATGCAGTGTTACCTTACCCGCATGCTTAAAACTGGGTGACACCACATATAGTTTAAAAAACTGTTAAAAATTTCAAGGAGAATTTAATTGGTGTGCAATGGTTTAACATAGCATTTAAGGAATATAAATAGAATCCTTTTATTTTCCATCCTTCAATCTTCCATCATTTGAAACACAAATGTTTGCTTTTTCTAAAAAAGGGGGGGATAAGGGCTTAGGGAGAAGATCTCTGCATCTCTGTAGCAGCTGTTCCTAGAAACAGCCCCAAAAAGGCACTTCACTACCCAGCATTGTAACAATGTGATGCAACTCTGTCTGCATTGTGCCTGCATTGCAGTGCAGCCACAAGTGTAAGTGTAATCAGATATGAGCGCTGTCCGCTCTCCTCCACTGACTTTAGCATCAGAGTGCAGGCTTGGCTAAATATGAGCGCCTCTGTGTGTTTGCCCTGACTCACCGTGGAGGACCCAGATGAGAGAGACAGAAACAGAGAAAGAGAGAGAGAGGGGCATTGAGGGAGAGAGAGAAAGAGAGAGAGACAGGCAGAGTTTCAGCAGATGCTAACCCCTGCAGCATCGTGGATAAAGGGTGGGGTGGGCAGGCCCAGGATGACGGACTCACAGTACAGTGGAAATTCTGGCAGTGGCAAGGCTCCAAAATGGAATGTGTGTGTGTGTGTGTGTGTGTGTGTGTGTGTGTGTGTGTGTTTGTGTGTGTGTGTGTGTGTATAATATTAAGAATGCATGAGGTTGACCAAGTCTGTAAGCTCTCCAGGTTTCTCACAAACATTCTGTGTTATGAAGCTGAAGTCATTTTTTTCAGGGTGGAAATGTAAACATTACACGTTATGAAAAGGAAACAAGTCTTATGGTGTCAACATTGATCTAATACAGTTCGTTTTTTGCCAGCCTGCTTTAATGCTCATTTTATTTATTAAAATTGTAACTTTTGTGCTGTGTAGTCATGTAGCAAGGATGAGGAGTGCTGCTCAGGGAACCTGTGCATCTGGGGTCAGTGCTCCTTAAACGCAACTAAAGGAGAAAGAGGGAGCATTTGCCAGCACCAGAGTGACTGCAATCCCGACCTGTGCTGTGCTTTCCATAAAGGTCAGTTTCTCCCTCTCTCTTACTCCCTATACAGCTAAAACCTGGATTGTTATTTTTCATGCCTAAACAGTGAACTCTATCCAGAGGATATAGCCTGACTTCTCATGAATCTCATTTCAAATGTCTTAATTTGACCACAGAAGGCTTGCTATGGTCTCATGTTTTTTTGTAACCAACATTTTTTTTTTTTTTAGTTTATTTCAGTTCATTACACCCTGCTTTTATTTGACTTTGGTTTGAACATAAAAGCACCCTGTTTAATTGCCTTTGTAGAAAATATGGTGAAAACATTCTGTGTGGTCTCTTTGAGTTGTTAAGTTTGTATCCAAGACAACCATGGAGGTCTTTCACTCCAATTTCATTTTGTGTTTTTGTCTTCCCCTCTTAAGCCCTGCTCTTCCCTGTGTGCAACTCCAAGCCAATTGAGCGCGAGCGCTGTTTCAGCTCCACCAATCACCTGATGGAACTCTTGTCCTGGGACATGGAAGGAGAGGGACCAAGGGAGCACTGTCCCTGTGCTGGGGACCTCCAGTGCCAACATATGGGGTATGAGGTTCCTTACTTATTACAGGGAATAGTTGGACTGAAAGTAATATAAAGTGGATGTTGCAACAAGTTAATTGAATTGATAACAATCATTAGCAATATTGAAGCAGCAGTATATCTTTTTTGTAACCTAATTTTATTAAAGTCTGATAATGCTTTAAAAGTATCAGCAGTTTTACACAATTTTTAGTTTCTGATCCAGTGCAGCAAGTGATCTAGAAAGGCTGACCTGGATTTACCAACCTTGCGCATGCAGCAGCAGCAGGCTTGTGGCATATTCCCTCTTCTTCTTCTTCTTCTCTGCCAGGCGGGGCTCCCTGTGCTTACAGCCCCAGAACTCCAGCGAGGAGGAGCTGACCGACACCCTCTACTCCGAGATCGACTACATCATCTGAAAGTCCACAGCTCGATATGGAGGAGCAAACAGATGCACACACAGACAATCCAGTGGCGATCTCTTGGTAGGTTAGCATCCAGAATACAAGGGCATCATATCGCCGTTCCAGCATCACATTCTTCAGTAGTTTAACAGAGCCAATTGTAATAGAACATATCCAGCTCTAACCCAAGGCTCAACACATAAAACGATCACGCTACATAACAAGCCAAGATCTTTCTACCGCAATGTGCTAACCATTTAACTAATGCTGTAGGTGTTTTGCAGAGTAGCCTATGTACTACTGTATGTACCATCAATTATTAACAATGAGTTTATTTCCACATACTCAGCCAGGAGCCTTAACCAGATGAAAGTGATGTAATTGTATTTATCAAAATACCATGTAGTACTAGTAATATGTATTTATTTATTGTGAATTTTAAGTAAATTGCTTGAAATGGCAAAAATCATTAGCAGTAGCATCAATGTTGATCAGTTTCAGTTGCCAAAGACCAAAGTTTCACTGTACCTCAGTCACAGTTAAGCTTAAGACAATAAAGAGTTGATGTCTGTGTAAAGAGTTAATGTGTTACCTTGATTTCACTGCATGAAAATGAACAATTTAAGCAATAAATACTCGATCCAGTGTAAAAGGACTTCAAAGATGCAAGTAGTTTGTTGTGAAACAACTCTGAAGGCATAATTTAAACAGTTTTTCATTATTATTGCCATGCTTTGTTCAGGACAGTTTCTTTGTATTAAATGTGTTAATTCTTGTATAGTAGTGGCAAGTAAAAGAAATCAGATGCACAGTGTTACATAGACTACGTCACACCCTCCCGATTCCATAGTCATTTTGGGATTCATTTCATTTTTGGAAGTCAAAGACAACACTTCTCAGGTTCCATAGGGACATGTTCTACCTTCCGGTCAATTCCCCAAATTCTCAGATCAGAAGAAGCTGTAAGGTGACATGAACAAAACCAAAACAAAAATGGGAAATTTATTGTCTCTTTATTTCTGTATTGGCATGTCTACTGTGAACAGCTTGTGGCGGCACAAGGAGCCTGGTGTAATTGCCATGGTTCTGTGGTGATGCGGTACCAGGCTTGGGGATTCATGTGTGTGTATGTGTGCATGTGTGTGTTTGTGTATGTGCGTCCCACTCCGTCTGCTTTTCAGTCTACACGAAGCAGCAGCAGCAGCGGTCGGCCTAGTTAAACCCCTCAGCTCTGGTCATCTGCACAACCCACTAAGTCGTCCCACCCCCCAACCCATCCCCAAACCCGCTCAAACCCCTACCAAGGCTCCGCTCACATCGTGCACAAATAAAAACAAAACAAAAAAAACATAAGCAACATCATCTAAACAAACAAAAGGTTAAATACAGACCAAAAAAAAAAAAAAAATTAAAATGTGTGCCAGAGTTCACTCTCAAGACCTAACATCATTAAGTCTGGGGTGAGAATAATTTACATTTAAAAAAGGCCAAAAAAAAAAAAAAAATGAAATGAAAGAAAAGACAAAAGTAGTAAATGGTGCCCTACTTGGTTTTGTGTCTATCCCTGGAGGCTAGGCAGACTAATATGTACCAATATGGAGCAGCCCCCCCCAGGAAGGCCATATTGTTCCGTTCAGTCAGAGACACGTGCCAATCTGATGCCCAGAAAGCCTGAGGAGGTTGCACAGTTCTGCCGGGCGATGGAAGGATGCATTCACATCCCACACTTCCCACGACGTGGAGAGATCAGAGAAGAGGGGGGTGGGGAGGGACAGACAATCAATCAAATGTACAGAGAAACAGCAAACCTCAACAGCCATAAAGGATTGGGGGAAGAGGAGGAAAGCAGTTCACTTAGCTATCGCTTGTATAGTTGAATGATAAACAAGGAAAAAAAAAAAAAAAAATCAATCAACAATTTTACATGTCAGCATCAAACTATGATTGGAGTCTGCAGAAGACATTGGAGAAATGGAAGAGGAGACTAGACTGTGGCTTCACAGGGGCATAGGTGGATGACGACTTTTGAATGGTCAATTTCGAGATGCTCCGATGAGAAAAATAAAAAAAAGTGCACATATGAATAGGGAGGGTTCCATTCAAAAACACTCCCTGAGAGAGAGAGAGAGAGAGAGAGAGAGAGAGAGAGAGAGAGAGAGAGAGAGAGAGAGAGAGAGAGAGAAGGCATTAGAACTGAAAAAAGAAAAGAATGTAGATGGAATAGACAAAAGCCTTGATGAGAAGGCAAGAGCAAAGAGGAGAAACAGATCAAGAGGGATGACAGAAAAAGAGAGAGAGAGAGAGAGAGAGAGAGAGAGAGAGAGAGAGAGAGAGAGAGAGAGAGAGAATCATCTCTGAAGCTCTCTGTTCCACCTGTGCACCTCTCCCTGGACCTGATGGGTCTGATTTGTCTGAATTGAATTTTTTTTGTTTGTTTTTATTTTTTTTATCCTTTTCTTTTCTTTTTGATTCACAAATGAAATAGCTTTTGCACATCCCTTTCAACTTTACAGTACATTAAACTATAGTGCACAATAGTTATCAGAGCCACGCTATACCCCGGCCCCCCACCCTCCCCCCTTTTTGCAGTTCGGGGTGCAGGGCCATCAGCCCCACAGCACTAGGTACGTTGATTCAACGCGGGTCCCACGCAGGGGCGCGGGCTGGGTGGCGCTACACAGCGGCAGGCAGGCCAGCGGGAACAAAAAATAAAAGTTTTTCTTCTTTTATTTAAAAAAAGAGAGAGAGAGAGAGAAGAGAGAAAGAGAGAGTGTGATTAGGAGGAGGAAGGGCCGGCTCCACCTCCGCCTCAGAGGAGGCCTCAGTCCTGTCCGGGGTCTTTGGCGGGCCCGCCGTCCAGATAGATCTTGAGGGCCTTCTCCTTGCGGGGCGAGTAGCTGACGCGGTGGCCCGTCTTCAGCAGCCGGCTGCTCTCCTTCTTCAGCAGCTCGCTGCGCTCCTCCTCCGATAACTCCACCAGCTCCTCTGTGCTGTCCCTGGGGGGGAGAAGGAAGGTTATTAACAGGTAGCGTACACGGCGGTCACAAAATGGCAGTAGAAAAATGTAATGATTTGTAATGGAAATTCTATTCCCAATTGGAAACGGACAAATACTCAATGTTGTGATGCACTGGCATTAACAAAGTCTGTACTTTTTGCAAGACTAGATAGATATGTAGGCATAAAAGCAGAGGACGAGGAGCTGGCCAATGGAAAGTCAGCAGGCTTACCTGTAGAAGACCACAGCTCCATCATCACAGATGTACAGAGGCCAGACGTTGAGGGTGGACACTTTGGGGTTCCAATCCAAGTCCTGGTGAATCTCCAACACTGAGATATCACAAGGAAATGTCCCTCGGCCCTAAAAGGGTAATAAAGAATCTGCTTTACACACCGTTTAGGACAAACTTGTAAGGGATAACTAAGATCAGAATGAGATTAGATTTTAAACGCTTCTGAAGATCACTTCCATACCTTGGCAAACTCCAGGTTTTCAAGGGAAATACCACTGAGTTCGCTGAGCTGTAATATAATAACAGAACAAAACATTAATGATTAACAATAACCAGACAATACATTTATGTCCAAACAAAGAACTGTGTTGGTAGACTACTCTCTACTTCCCTCAAGTGGTCAATTTTAGTCACTATCATTTTAAAAACGTCAGAACAGCACAACAGCAGTTTTCACATGCTGTCCCTGAATGAAGACCATAAGATATCATGTTGCCCCTGAATGGATGGTCTGCATCTCAAAACAGTCCTGTGCGCACACACACGCATACATACACACACACACACACTCTTCTCCATTCACCTTTTCTTTGAGTTCCTCCACACTGCTGCTCTCCAGCACCACCTCCTGGAAGGGCTCCAGCTTCATCTGGGACGGCCTCCAGCGGCGCGTCAACACTGCCAGCTGGGACATGGACTTCATCCGCTCCGGTTCTGTGGCACAGAACACACCACTTTAAGAACCAATGGTATTAGCAAAGCCCACAAACCAAAAAAAAAAAAAAAAATGAATAGGGGAAAAAAATAAACCTGACAGTCAACATTTTGCATTAATACCTCTGAAGTAGACACACAGCACTTTCAGAGCCACTGGTATTAGTGCACGTCTCTCTGCTACCCTTGCCTTTATGCGACTGCCTAGGCTTAAGCTTTATCAAAATGTTCCTTATTTTACCTATAGTATTTTGTGAGCTTTCAAATAAAAATGAAAAAAGCAAGGTGACCAACAGAGTTAATCTACACCAAGTCGACCAACTGTACAAAAACCTCTAATAAAACGTGATTAGTTCTAAAACACTAAACATTTCCTAAACATAACTAATGGTGGTTTGGCTCACTATTTTTGGTGAACCACCAAGGGGCTGCAGTAGGCATTTTCTTTTTTACGTATAATTATTCAAACTTGACTTTTACCATCAAGAACCTCCAGGAAAACCTCCCAGTTGCTGGAAATGTTGATGTCTTCTTCATAGACGTGGTAGTCCAGAAACACTGTTCCAGGATTTTTCCAGGTCTTCTTCCTGAGGCGAAATCTGACCACAGAGGAAGATGGTTCATTAGCATTCAGTGGCGGCTCCGGAGCGTTTTAGTCATGAGTCAGTCATCCTTTCAAAAGGTTAGCGCTCTGACTCACGCACTGATAAAAATTCATGTGCAAAACCGACGTGAGCGATTTTATCTGAATATCTAGACTGTCGTGGAGAGAATAGCTAGATTTAATGGCTCGTGCTCTAATTCCTCCCTCATTCTCCCTCATGGCGCCGTCAAAACATGCCAATCAAAATGAACACTGTGATTTCTTAACTGTGTGACCAATCTTCACACCTGCTGTGCAGCTTAGGTGTGTGACTCACCTGTCGATGCTCAGGTCCAGCTTGCACTGGTCCTTCAGGAGAGGCTGGAGCTCCTCTTTGGACTGCCTCACCGTCATCCCCTTGGCAAACACCGTGTCCACCAGGAACTTACAAGGCTGAGCCAGGCAACAGAAATAACATGTAATCAGATACATTAGACGTGTAATCAGATATAACAGTTCAGTGTGTGTGTGTGTGTGTGTGTGTGTGTGTGTGTGTGTGTGTGTGTGTGTGTGTGTGTGTGAGTCATTTACCTCTGGATCATTGACCAGCAGCTGATAAACCTTCACTCTGTACTCCCCTTTCTTCAAGGCTCTTCCTAAGCGAATGGTTATCTGGAAACAATACAAATATAGCAGTCATTAGTACACAGACACTCTCCGTGAATCAGACGCAGACCCTCTCCAATTATGATTGCATGAGCCGACGCACAGGGGGGACTGACCTTGTTATCGTCTGAGAAAGAGGAGAGCGTCTCGTTTAGCCGGACGCTTTCAAACTCCTGATTATTGGCGTAGACGCGGAACACTTTGAACTGGGTGGACGTGACTCCCACGAAAGGCTCCAGGTTCTGCTTGAACGCTGCCAATGTGATTCTCTTGTCCACGTGGACGAGTAGACCTGGCAGATCACAAGCATAACAGTCAGTCAACATCTGATGCGCTCTGATAGTACTAAAATGACACTACATAAAACTGCAATTTCAGCATTGCCATCAATGATATGAGAAGATAAATACCGTTAAATATCTTTAATTCTCTATCCATTGTGAAAGGCCACCACTAATGCCGTTAGACGGCGATTCGAGGGGACTCACATTTCTGGCTGTCTCCCACGCCGTCCTCTTGTGTGTAGGGCTCTGCTCTGAAGTAGAGGTACTGCGCTTCGGCCTTGCTCTTGCCGTTCTCGTCGTACTCGCTGTCGGTGCCCGAGTCCTCCTCGGCCGTGTCCCACGTCTCCTTCTTGCCCTCGTGGGCTTTGGAGCGCCGGCTGCTGGTGATGCTGTGCGAGTCCAAGCCGTTAGCCAATGGCAGCGGGCCGCTGCTGTCGGCGTTGCACAACGTGTCGCTGCTGTGGCTCGAGCTCAGGATGTCACTGTCCACCGAGCTCGTGCTGCGGTCGTTGTTCATGTCCGAGTCCGAGCGCTCCTCCAGCGGGAACGGGTTCTCCTGGTCCGAGGAGGAAGCGACAGCCGCGGCGGCGGTAGTCCCGCTGCCCCCAGGGCGCGGCCGGTTGTCCTGCTGCTGCTGTTGTTGTTGTTGCGGCTGCTGCTGGGCCGTCTGAGGGGGAGCGGCAGCAGCTGCAGCTGCAGCTACAGGCTGCGACGTGGAGGCCGACTCCGACTCTTGGGCGGGGGAGTCAATGTGCTCAAAGTCGCTGTGGTCAGAGCTCTTTTGGCTACCACTGCAGCTGGTGGCCAGACCCTGCTGTTGCTGCTGCTGCTGCTGTTGTTGTAAGGACAGGTTCTTGAGCTTCTCTGTACTTTCCTCCAGGATGGCCTCCACAGACTTCCTGCTGCCCTTGGCTCCCCCCTCCAGAGAGTCCTCAGAGTCCCCGCCGCCACTGGGGGCACCCGCCTTGGGGCAACTAGTTCTATTGGCCAGGGATCCTGGCGACTGCTCGGGCAGGGAGACAAACAGTCGGATTGTGTTCCCGTGGCGGTCCAGCAGTTTCCACAAAAGGGAGTCAGTGAAAGTGACCTGGTGATCGGCAGAATCGGAGCTTTCCACAAACACCTGGGGGAAACAAATCACTCAAGTCAAGAGGAAACACGGCCACTCAGTTCCATTAATCACAACACAATGCATTTAACCTCAAATTCGCCTCAAGATTCCAACTTTGATTTACTGATGCTAACCTGATTTAAAACCTAATACTGATGACCTACAAGCTCAGATCAAAGTAAATTTGGCAAAATTATTTCTTGAATCTTCAATCTGATCAAACATTCATGAATTTAACATCCCACATCCTGATAACCACCAGTCTAGTGTTCACGGTTTATATGTTGAGAACCACCACCTCAGATTGTTTACATGTGCTCAATGCCTTCCATCCAACAGATCGCATATCTGATGCCCTACTACTACATCATGTCTACAGAAATGCACAATATTATTTTTTCATATTTATATTAGTCATATTGCATATAAACATCCCAGTCACATCAAGGCTGACAGGACAGTGTACACACACACACACACACACACACACACATTCTGTGGTATTGTCTCTTCAGGGCATTCAAAAAGGCTTTCCTTGGAAGATGTTCTCAACAGCAGCACTTATAAGGGATAAAGACAAAGAGAGAGAGGTAGAGAAAGAAAACCTTGTTGCTCCTGAAGAAACCTTCTGCTTTCAGTGTCTTGTTGGGCACATAGAGGAGCCGAAGGTCATTATAGCAGCGCTCCAGGACAACACGCATGTTTTCTGCAGAAAGCTCCGTGGCCTGCCACACACACACACACATAAAAACATGGTCACATGTACAGCATACAAAGCATGGCTTAGATTATCTCCTCCATAGGATGAAGTGAATGTAAACAAACAGCTCAATAGTCCATTTCACATTGTACTCCTGAGTGGGAGCTTCACCTGTGCAATAAGTTGCTTGAACTCTGTGACCGTCTGGTTCAGGTAAGCCCTGACGCTCACAGGAGGGGCGATGGTCTCGCTCTTCAGATCCACAACATGGACTTTCACCATGACCTCTGCAGGTACACACACACACACACACACACACACACGGATGTAAACATAAGGGCTTTCTCACAGCCTGTGACATGCAAGATCATTGTAGAGCCATGCCACAACCTTGGCTCTGGTTGAACTTTAACCCTATGGCTATGTGAAAGATCAAAGCATCTGGGGAAAGGTTGCAGAGCAAGTTCAAAGACAGACAGACTACAGGCGGCAAAAACACTTCAATTACAAAGGTCTCTCCCTGCCTGAGGCTCAGAGTTACTGTTTTAAAGTCATAATTCAACAGGCACATATATTTCAGTGAACTCACACTGATGAATTTAAAAACAGCTTGAAAACACATAATACTTAAATTGTTAGACTTTAAAAATGTTTTAATTATTTGTCAAGGATTGGTCCAAAAAATACATATATTCCCCACCTCACCACCACCGCATGCTAGAATGTTCTCTCTAAGTAAGATTCACCTGAACTGAAAGTGTGCGCAAGTTTTTTCTGCTGTGCTTACCTCCCGGTTTGTAGGGCTGAAAGACTTGGTCGGGCCGCCGCGTCTCCAGCAGCAGGTCAAACATGTAGGAGGACTTGACCCCGCCGAGGAGCAGCCCCATGGGCATGTCCTCTTCGCCCTCGTACGAGCGTTCCAGGTACTCGTGGAACTCGTCGTACTTCACCAGACGACAGCAGTCCAGCGGAACCACGCCTTCCAAGTCCATGAGCTAGCAGACAATACACACACGGATTGTTGGTTGGTTGGTTTGTTCATTTTTAATAGCATGTTAGCAGCAGTGGCTATTTCATGGCCAACACAGACCCACACAGATTTTAAGTGGCCTGGGTCTCATCAATGAATTCAAACGAACGTTATCCAATCGTGCTACAGCCAGTATTATTGATTGAGACCGATAGGCTGATGGAATAAGAGGCTGGTCTAACAAGCTACCCTGACACACTAGGGCTAATTCCAGGTTTGAAATATCAAATCACTTCTATTAAATCCAGCCCCACACAGACCACTGTATAGAGAGGTACACATCAAAATACACAAACAGAAACTGGGGAATAATGTCTCAATGTTGACCCCATGGCCTGCAGAGAGGACCACACCTTGTATGCAATTTCCGTGGCTTCGCGAAGAGTTTTGTCTTTGTGCACTTCGAGCTTGTTCTCCATCATCATCATGTTCTTCACGGGATGCATGCAGAACAGCTTGATCTGACAGTAGGAAGAAGAGAAGAACTTGAGTACGGCCAAGAGAGAATCTTAAATGGCATCTGTTAGGAGAAGGCATTTTGTGCTCTGATATCAGAGTACCACTGAAGTGTCCTTCAGTGGCAGCAGGTACAGTATATGTGTGTGTGTGTGTGTGTGTGTGTGTGTGTGTGTGTGTGTGTGTGTGTGTGTGTGCGTGCGTGGTCACCTTGCATGTGTTGCGTTCGATCTCTCTCTGCCTCTTTTCTTGTTCCTCAAATTCCTTCTCTTTTTGGACAAGACGCTTTATGTGCTCAGGAAAATCTTCCACATCCAAGTACTCTGCAAAATACATACACAAACCACATTGAACACAAATAGAAGAATAAATACATTTTAAATAAATCCAAATAAAAGATGAGGTAAAAGACAGAGACCAATCAGTGTCCTTACTTGCATTCCTTGTGGGATCTTTCAACCTGTATATGAGCATATATGCATTCGTAGAGCTGCACACAAGAGGGAGAGAGAGGGCGAGAGAGGGAACACAATATTAGCTCAATGTTATTTCTGTCTAAATGCTATCAGCTAGCACGGCATGTGCTTTACAGCAGGCATTCGTCTTCCAGGCTGCGAGGGGGTCGCACGAAGAGACAGGGCTTTGTTACCGCCGCAATAATAGGCCCCCTGTTCCCCTCCGAGACAGAGACGTCAGTTGGCAACACCAAGAACAAGGTTCCTTTTGATCGAGTCTTTGATTATGGTTTTGTGATGCAATTTCCCAACAGCTTTTATGCTTTCAATTATTTATTTTGAAAGGAATCTGTGACACTGAGGCGGCAGCATTAAAAACAACATCTTCAAAAGGCTAATTCCTCTTTTTTATGACAACAATAATAACCAGTAGGACATTTGATTATAACTGTAAACATCATTAATAAAGTGTTCCGCTCCAGGCCACTGGTGATGGTGTCATTTGTACTGGCCCCCGATGCAGGGCTACCTGGCACTGATTGCACTGACCTGGCAAAGGCGCTGGAGTAATAGCCTCTGCTCCCTGAGGACCCTCCATATGTCTTCCGGATGTCATCCTGTGTGATCTGCACACAAAGGCGGGCGAGCCAGTCAAAACATGCACCGTCAGTCACCCCGGCATAATCTCATCTAAACTGGGCACCTAACAGTTGTGTGCTGGATTACCGGGGCCGACGCAGAAGCTGGATTCGAGCCAAACCCCTTTGTCTCTTTAATTAGCAGCCCCATCACTGAATCCCCCCCCACACCACCCCTCCCCCCCTTACCTTGCTGACGTGCTGGTCGTTGAAGCTGTACCACTGGCCATCACTGAAAGACTTGATGCAGGCGTAATAGTGTCCTCCTGCCGCACTCCCAGAGTGCACCATGACGGAAAATAGTTCAAAGGTCAGCGAACTCTGAGGAGCGAGAGAGGGGAGAGAAAATGAGCTAGAAGGCACCACCTGGGGATGGGAGATAAGAGCATCATAGAAATGTTCAGTGGTTGGAAGAGACATAGAACTTGTTTACAGGTTTCTAGATATTTCAGAAAGCATATCGCTTTAAAAGTTTCGGCCATTTATATTTACATGTTAACAGAGTTTTAGAGCCATCAAAGAGACATTGTATAAAAACGCCCTCTGGTGATTTTGAAAACATTTTATTTAGGGTTTTTTTTGTTGCCTTTATTGACAGAACATTGAAGATGAGACAGGAAATGAGAGGGAGACTGGGTAAGATCGGAAAATGGCCGCAGGCTGCATTCAAGCCTGGGTCAAGCACTTGATTGCATAACATGGACATTAGCTCTCTGATAGCAAAATTAAATTTGACATTATCAGACCACTGGTGACATGTCACTCCTGATCTATTATTGGACTAGCATCACTCAAAACCATTTAGATGATAAAAGGGGGAACTTGTTCACATCCCCTTTAGAACCATTTCAAACTCAAAAAATAGTCTACAGCTACTTAGTCTTTTGTAAGTGTTCACACAACCTAAAGTCTTCACACATGTTCAGGAACATACAGTAATAAGATCCAAGATATCTCCAAACATTCTTCACTTTTAAGAGTGCCGTGGGCATCATAGGGGAACGGAGGCTTACCTTTGGCTTCAGTACTCTCTCTGTGCTGCCAGCGTTGTCCAGGCAGATGCCCTCGTCCACCCCGTCGTCTGTGGAGAAGTCGTTGCTCATCTGGTCGCTGTGGCAACTGCCCTCGTTCTCTGCCCCGCTGTCGGTGCAGCTCTCTGTCTGGGGAGACTTCTGCAGCAGAGGGGAGGGGGAGAGGGGAGACACACAGTTAGGCTGAGGCACCCATACACCACTAATAACTAGTTCTATACACCAATTACTCATACTATTCATACTAATGTATGATTAATATAATATTACTATTACAAATATTGATAAGGATTAGTGATATTAATAAAAAATACTATTAAAACATACAGAGGTAAATAGCATCTTCAGCATAAGAAAATCCACATTTGAAACATATCCACTTTTAATTAAGATCAAAATTAAGATTCATTCAGGATTTTAAACCCGCCCCTCACCTCATCCTCCACATCGATGAAGGGGCTCATGTCGAGCTCCTCAGGGAAGGTCATGCGGTCGTTGAGCTTGATGCGGTGCATAGTGGTGTAGTCAAAGTCGAAGCGCTTCAGCTGCAGGGTCAGCAGGTAGGGAAAGTGCAGAAACCTCAGGCCCTGCGGAACAAGCAGTATGCAAAGACACAGACGTCAGGTGATGAGAGCTGCCCACTGGGCATAAAACAGGCAGCAAACCTGTGACTGAACTTTTCAAAATCACACAAAACATCAACAAAAACAAGCAAACAAAAAAATAGCAGACACTTAAATATATACAGTATACTGTATATATATGTCCAGTATAGTCTCAGTACAGTATGCTCAGGTAGAGAACTAAGGCCACAGAATCAAGAACCCACTGTTCCCATATAATGAACTACATTCACGTTGTAAATGGCCTGACTTCCATCTACACTGTGGCACAGTTTCTTTAGGAACCTTAAGTCAGGCGTCCCAAGGAGAGCTCCCTGTAAAGGCTATTTAAAGCAGAGGGAAAGACCAATCCACACTGCTGGGGCTCACCTTGCGGGCGTCGCATTTCTTCTTGCAGCGCTCACAGAAGTACTGGTTGGGTCCATCCAGTGTCTCAGGCTGGATGAAGGCCTGCAGAGCCTCCTCCTGTGACACCGCATAGAGGGACAAAATACATCAGTCAGAAACAAGGCCTCTTGGCTATGGCCCACATCAACACCACCCCAAGCTGGCTAAAAATCCACTGCCCCAAAGTCCTTTGGCTTCTGACCTGTAAAATTCTAAACTGGACGCCAAGGGTCAGGTGGGATGGGGTGTGAACTTACCACACTGCCAAAGGCCTGACTGGACCCAAACGGTCGGATGACGAGAGGAATGTCCAGGTATGTGTCGATCCGCCAGCTCTCATAGCCACACTCCAGACAGCGCACATAGTCCTTCAGCTTCCCCTGGTACAGCTGGTTGATCAGATCAGCCTGGAGACACAAGAAAGTGGACTTAGTGGAGCTAATGATGTGCTTCTAAAGATGGATACTAAAATTTGAGTGCTCTTTTTTTTTTTTACCATAACCCACTACCATAATCGCCATTGGCTATTGGTCACAACTATGCAAAACCTTAAATGACCCTCCCAGCATCCCATCCCTAATGACACACTGTTGAGGCCTTTAAAGAGCCTTGTCGTATTTGTCTAGATGAGCCTGAGATAAACATGGGTCTTGGTGAGCAGGGAACACAACGTGAGTCAGTCTAGTCCCGTCGTCAGCACCTCAGCTGAGCTGGAACCTTCCTTAATGAAAGCCTCCCACTCCCGGGCGCTCACATGAGCCCAGCGAGGCTGCCTGAGCCTCGGAGCGCTGCCTGGGTGTTTACACAAACCTCCCCAGATCAGAAATAGCTGACCCCGAGGCTTTTTCGGCCACTTTCTCTGCCTCTCTACACAGGCCCCTTTGTTCTGGTACACTAGGGGAGGACTCCCATTGGCTGAGGATTAGCCTTGTCTAAATGCAAAAGGGGTGAGGTTTGAGAGGCAGGTAGGTGTGTGTGTGTGTGTGTGGTGAGGGGACCAGGGTCTCTACCTGCTCTGTCTGCTTCCACTTTTGCTCCAGGGCGTCGAACATGACCCGACACAGCTCTTGCACATCATGCTGCTGCCAGGCTGTAGAGAAACACACACACACACACACAGTCAAAACCATAACAACTATACACAAATATGCTACAGGGCAAAGTGCAATTTCTTTCCCCACCACAGACTTCCCCAATTGTTATGGTGTGCATGTGAGAGGTGGAAGGGGTGTGTGTGCGTGCGTGTGCGTGGTGCACTCACCCTCGCTGCTGTCCCAGCCAAAGCTCCGCGTGACGTCTGTGGTCTCGATGGCACGCTTCTTGCTGGTCTGCAGCAGCACAAAGAGTCTCTGCAGCTGGTAGGGGATACTGGTGACCGGGTCCTCCTCCGAGTCCACCTCAAACTCCCAACTAGAGATGGGCCACAAAATGAGGAAGAAGGCATTCATTTGAAAGTTTCTGTGTGAGTTTTTTTTTGTGAGAAAACTCAGATGACATCAATTGGCTGAGGCTTTCTGGAGAATGTTGGCTTACTTGTACAGTGCATTTCGGAACTCCGGAGTCATGAAAAGTGTCTGCAGAAGGCTATTCAGGTAGCACGTCATGGCCTGATTGACCAAACCCACATACCCTGTGATGGAGGGAGAGGGAGAGAACCAGAGAGAGGGAGAGAAAGAGACAATGAGAAAGAGAGGTGTAGACGAAGAGACACAAAAGAATGCAAGTCAGGTGACTGAAAAGGAACAGTATCTCATTCCCACGAGTAGGGCTTTGTGTAAGAGGAAGCGGGAGGAATGTGGCAAGGCCTACCGGTCTCGGACTTGTTGAGGATGGAGGAGTAGGAGTAGCTGGGGCTGCTGTACTCGCTGCTGCAGCCCACTGTGCCGTCTCTGGGCAGCGGCCCGATGAAGCGGTCCTGGGAGCTGTCGTCCAGTCCGCTGCTGTCTGCCGTGCCCGACTCGTCCTGCACACAAGAGGTCAGAGGTCAAACCCACAAGGCTAAAGGAGACGATACATGATACACTTTTGCACACACGGCTATCCGCACGAACTGCAACGTAGTTCAGTTATTGAACCTCATTATTTCCTTTAACAATCATAATAAACACAGAAACTGACCAGAACCTTTTTGGACATATCCATGTGAGTGCTCTGTGTGCTGAATGTATGCACGCAGTAACAAAATCCGGGAGGTACGAGTGTGCTTGTGTACTGTATGTCGCAATGATGACGCAGTTCCTATCACTCTGTGCGCACGGAACTATACCACTGGGTTAACACCAGCATGACAACATCTAACCACACAAGAGTAAAAGTACCTTTTTTTGATGCTTATCGTCAAACTTTTAGCAATGGGATTAAAAACATGTGAGCAGATTCTCAGTGCTCCCACCCACTTCAATTAATTATACTGTTGAGCACAGAGCAGAAACTCTTTGTTTGTGTTTGTTGAAGTTTGTTTTAATCATTACACTGTGTATACAGAGATGTCCAAGAGATGTCCAAGGAAGCGTTTTGTTATTGCAAGAGGTTGCATTTTCCTCTAAGTGTGTGTGTGTGTGTGTGTGTGTGTGAGATTGGGGTGGAGGAGTGTAAAGAAACTCACTGAAGCGATTTGTGGCTGCTCCCCATCCTTGTCGATCAGCTGGAGAAAGTTTTTCTTGCCCGCCTCGAACCCCGAGTCCACCAAGGTCATCTCACCACTCCCCTGGTCCAGAGGCGCCTGCAGAGGAGGAGGAAGAGGAGGAGGAGGGAGGACAAAAAGAGCACTCAGTTAACAGGAGAAAAGGGAGATCCCTGCCTTTTGTCTGCCTGCTGGGAACAATGGCTCACTGGCAAGCCTGGACAAGGGAAAGCAACGTGATCAGGTACAAGTCTGCTCTTAAAAAGCTCTTTTTTATGGGAGTGAGGCCATGTCAGGGCCCAGAGGTGTTCAAGTGGAGCTAAAGCGCAGCGGGCCAAGATGACATTATTCAGCCTTTTGTGAGAATGACTATTTAAAATTTGGGAACATCTTGCAGACCCTGATAAGGAACTTGTCAGTGAGAACTTTCCCTGTTAGACCCTGCTATGCACAAAACTAATGCATCTACAATTACATAGGCCTACACTACAGTGGGACAACGCTGCATCGGAAAGAATTCCATTTTCAACATGAATCTGTAGAATAAAAAATAAAAAATAAATACATAAATCCGTGGACTGTAACTGCAGGGACGTACATATACTTCCACCCAAACATACACAATCACTAAACATATCTCCATATTGACAATGTCAAAATCAATTTGTATTTTGCCAAATTCACATTTCAAATTATACAAAAAAAGTTCAGTGGACAAAAATGTCCATTCAATCCCCTCTAGGTTTTAAACGTACAAAACACCACACACAATGTACAAAACACCATCCACAACATTATATTTACAAACATGTACGCACATGTAAATAAAATACATAATGCTTTTAAAATAATCCTCCAAGTCTACAAGTATAAGCCTAGAGAAATGTAAAAACCACTGACTCAGTCAGGTTCCCCTAGCCATGTAGAGACGCAGAGTGTGGCTGTTTGGGCACGGAAAGCACTCTAATCCATTGACCTACTCAGTGAGCTAACTCCAGCCACGGCACCTGTGCTCTGGGTCAGCTGCAGGATTAGCATGTGGCCAGGCGAAAAACAGCACACTCATGACACACACACACACACACACACACACACACACACACACACACACACACACACACACACACACACACACACACACACACACACACACACGCAGAGAGAATGCACTCGGCCTTCATTACTTTTAAGCACCCTGAGCTTTGGGGGGGTTGGGGCTGGTGAACTAATCATAATAATCAGTACAGACTGTAATGTAGTTAAAAACTACCCCCCCCCCCCCCCCACACACACACACACACAAACACACAGACACATTTCCCACAGACATCCAACGATCTATAACATAACTAAAGGGACATCATCTTCCACTAAACACCTTTTAAGAAATTACATCCAATAATATGCAGCTACATAGTGAACTCTTGGTGACTCATATTGTACTCCTTGCTTTAATTCAATTCAACCTGACAGAACTTATATTAGCGAAATGGGTGCCTACTCACCATGTCTGCCGTGTTGCCCCAGGCCAGGTCAAAGGTGCCGTTCACATAGCCAGCTTTGTGGGCCACATCCTCAAAGAGTTTGGAGAGAGGCGTGGAAGCTGGCAGGTTAAGGGTAAGACGCTCATTGACAGTCTTGGCATTGGTGGTGTCCTGGATGATGCAGAGCACACGAGGCTCCTCAGCTGCACTCTCTATCTGCTGGTCACACACACACACAAACACACACAGAATAAGATCTCAGTAGATGCTAAACATGATCCAGACACATGCAGATTTGCAAACCAAAATATGCACCACAACTTAGCATAACACGCCATTTCATTAGTATGGAGTTATTATTATTACAATACATCTGACCACACTGAACACAGAGCTTCCTTGGGAAAATGTGCTTAGTCAACGATCAGTCTCACAGTTCCACAAGAGAACCAAGCAGATATTCCTTCAAACATTCACATACGTACAGGAAAGGGCAGCAGACTCGAAGAACACAAAACTAGAGCAGGCTGCTTGTGCAACGCGGTCTTAAAATGACCTACTGCAGACCTGGTTACATTAAGCTCTCCAAAGACACACAGCTTAAAATTGACTTGTACAGTACTAGCTCACAGTCATATAAAGATGTGGAGTGGGTGGACCATCAAGGTGCCTGTGTGGGGCCAATCCTGGTTAAAGACATGTCTGTCAAAAAAGAACAGCTGAGAACTCATGCTAGAACAATGCAGAGACTGACACGCCTGTTCGTAGGGAGCAATCACCTGCCGGAGAACAAAACACACACACACACACACACACACACTTCTCGATACACAGGCACAACAAGGCTAAGCACTAAAAGATTTGAAACTGATTTAGGAGAATGGCCAGCTATGCTCAGTCACCAAGAACACAATTTTTTTTAAGAGCTTGCTGAAAAAGGGCTTTGTTCTCGGTTTCTTTTCCTCCAAGGCCGAAGGTCCTCTCCTTCAGCACAACTGCCAAGAGCTCTTTGTTGACTGCACAGCGTTTACACCGCTCATATTACTGATACCAATAAAATCTATGGCTGCTCGCTTCCAAGAATGATGTAAGAGACAGGTTTCTTGGATGTCAGTGAGATGGGGCAGTGTTTGCGGGTAAGCCTGGGGAAAAACAACTGGGATGGGGAAGGGGATCACTTGAGCAATAGCTTGGCAGCTAGGCCAAGTTGTGATGCACTCTTTCTATAAACTACACCCAATACTCTCTTTGCAGAAGCTAGCTGTTAGCAAGATCATTAGAACAACCCGTTCACATGCTAGCATATGAGCTTACAATGAATTAGCCTGTGTTTAGACATTATTATTTCATCTATTAGAATACTTGAAAATGACTGTATTGCGGGTCAAAGGTTAGTTTGGGAGGACACAAGCAAACAAGCACTCTGACGTCCAGGCATGCACAGGCACGCAAAGGCTTGGTGACTTTCACTATTTCACTTGTAAACAGATAGAGACAAATAGATTGTGATAACACAGGCACACGCATACAAGTTCAGAGCTAGCAGAAGCTACCTGAGAATACCTCTGCTTCATTTCCTCAAAAATGCTTTGTCTGCAACTCCAAAACAGCCCCTAGAGCCAAACAAACATGACTGAGGGTTTCTTTTGAGCTTTTTTTTCCTTCAAAGTGTGACAAAGACAGACAGAAATGCTTTGCCCAGACTCTAAATGCCACAAGACTCTGGGAATTCTCTGGCAGGTAATTTTCATTAACGCCTTCATAACAGCATAGTGAGGTGCATGTGTGTGTCTGTGGTGTGGAGGCGGGGGAAGGGGGGACAAGAATCTGGCAATCTTTGCTAAATCTGACAGCTTGCTGCTCCAAAAGTCCCAGAGATGTCGATACACAGTGAGGTATTATCAGCTTAGGGGGTATTTTTATCATGGATAATATCACAAGGTGCTGACATGAGGACGCCTGTTCACCCACTCGCACAAAGAAGCACAGAGAAAAGCAGACAGAGAATCAACTAGCCTAAACACAGGTCATCTGGCAAAACATGAAAATGATTTATTTTAGCCAGCCTAGCCTATATTTGGAATCCAGCTGCAATAATCTGCCAAATGTTTTTAGAATAAGTATGGCAAATATTTTGCAGAAGGAAGAATTTTTAAAGGAGGATACATTATCTTTATGAAGAATACATTTCTGAATATAAACATTTTTTTCTAATAATGTAGAGACCTGGCATTATAACACAAAGGTAACAGGCTGTATCAATCTTCCAGGTGTTTTCTACAAAGCAAATTGTGTCTGCATACTGTCTACAGTGATTTTTTAACCATAAAATAGGTGAAATGACATTATCCTAAAATAAAGGAATCTAGACACTTAATACTTGACATATTAAATGATGCAAAATACTTACTAAAATTGGTTGAATGAAACTAGCCTGAGCTATAGCCTACATTTTTTTTTTTTTTAGTAGCTTTCACTTCCAAACAGTTGTAGGAGTTTACCACAAGGGCAACAGCTGATGAATGATAGTTCTAATCAAGTTTTTTTTTAGTTGTCAAAGGAGCCAAGTGCTGGAGCAAGGTACAAAAACAAAGCAAATACCCACAGAAGCTGCCAAGTACTTTAGAAATCCCTAATCGCAAATGAAAACACCTCTATTATAATGACTGCCCCGACAGGACAAACCTGCAATTAACATTATTTAGGTGGTCTACAAAAAGGAAGTCTCTGACACCTCTACTAGCACTACTAGGCCTATTACTCCACTAGTAATCAAATATGCTCATGGCAGCTAAACCTGAAATTGAACTGACAACAGCACTTCTAGGAACTGAAACATGTTGCAAATTCATGTGAAAATCAAAACAGTTTCCGGGAAAAGTGCTGAAGGATAACCCAAGCATCAAATCATGATCGCAAATAAAATCATGAAGAGGATAATCTATTTCAGAGTGGTTTACGAAGGTCGTTGTCATTCTGGTTCATCAAAGAAAAACTTTATGCAACACAGATAACCACACATCAAATGTTGTGACTGAGTGGAGACATGGTAACATTTGGAATAGGAACAGGTGAACACTAGACATGGATTGGTCAGATAACTGGACAGAGAACTCAGGATTACCAGGTTGAAGCTAGCCTCGTAGATGAAAGCAAAATGACTTCAAAAGGCACATTCTAGCCAAAAGCACAAAATAACATCGATGTTATGCGGTCTGCAATGATTAACAACCTTCAATGGCTGGTATGCCATCATGTTTTTACCAGCTTCTAAAAGCTGTAGCCTACAAGTTAAGTTAAAATCTTTGCAATTCACGTGGAGCATCGAGCAGTGTCCATCTCTGATTCTGTAGTAATTACTGCTGTGCAGCACAGTATCACAGAATGATGGTCTAAGGGATCAGATAACGGGTCTATGGTATATAGCCCAACCGCAAATCGTTGGTTTAATTTCTCTGAACCTGTTCATGTTTATGACCAACTGTGGTGTCAACGTGAACTAATAAGGGCACCTGATATAGTCTTCTGAGGATTTGTTTTAAAAAAATATTCCTCTTACTTTGGTAATCCACTTATTTTCATAAAAATGCACACCAGCTGGTATCTCCTCTACTCTACAAAATATTTAAATAATAATAAAAAAAAAAACACCATAAAAAAAAAAAAAAAAAAAAAAAAACATTTTTATAATATTGCTCCCACTAAGAAAGCTCACTCAAACACAAAACCAATAATTTTTTCCACTGATGTGTCACAAAAGTGTGCACTCGCACCTGTTCTTGGTGAAGATGACAGATTTCCTGACAAAAGGTACCATATATCTGTTCACATAAATTAGGCCTACACTAAATTGAAGGCCTTAGACAAGGAGCAAAATAAAGTTTGAGAAAACAGAAACCAGTCGTACCTAGTTTAGAAGGTACCAGTCGTACCTTGTTTAGAAGTTTACCCCTCAGAAGAGATTAGACAAATATCTTTTAGGCCATCAGTTTGAGGTGCAAGTTGCTGAACATTATGTTGGTGTTGGGGATTCTAATCCTGCAAGTGCAAATGACTCACTAAACATGCCTTAATTTTCAGCAGGATTTGTAGATAAGTGATCAAAATGGTGGATCAAAAGGCTCTTGTTTAAGGAAATACTTGAGGAAAACTTTAACTGAAACTCAGCCTAAAGCTAAGGGCCAATGGGCCTCCAATAGATGTGGAGAAAAAAATACATAGTTACATGAAGTGTAAGGTTTGTTATGATTTAACTAATACTTGGTGACCGCAGGTGATAATGATAATTGGTGTTGTCATTTCAGTATGTTGTAGCCTATTGTACAGAAGAACTCATTGAGTCCTGGGAGGCTACAGTATGTTTGTACTGTAGCTATGTCATACTTTTAACAAGTAACAAAGCAACTACAGGTTAAAAACACTTTGCAAAAATATATTGTTTAAAACGAATTAATGTAAGTGGATTCGTTTTAGATGTCTTGACGGGTAAAGTATTGAATGAGTATATTTCGTTTCTGGGGGAAAATGCTTTATATAGATTTTCAAAAAAACTAGGCCTATAACACCAGGAAATGAACAAACAAATCATAGTTTGTTGTTTGAGTAGGCCAAACGTTGCGCCACCGACACAGATCTTCATGCAATGACAGGTCAAAATTTATCACATTTACAAATGGGCCTTATTATGGCGATATGTGACACCAACTACGCTTCTCGGCTATGTTTTGTTTGTGCAGTGACGCCGTCACAGGTGCTTCCGTCAGACCTCTTACCTAACGTTAATACGAAACTGACGTCTACATCCATGAAACAGTCTTATTTGGATAGATAAATAGTGTCGTTCAGCTAGATCTACACTTTAAGTAGACAATTAACTAGATAGATAAGAATAGTTAGCTTGCTAACTGTCTTGAAGTATACAACAAACTGACCTGGCACACTGTCACGGCTGTCTCATTTCAGACAGTCTACAGATGACCCGCTTGGTCACCAATCCGGATCTCTACAATGAAGGCCGTAGAATCTAGACGGTAGTTTGCAAATTTGGCAACACTGGATCCCGAGTTGAAAGCTAGTCCTATGATACGACAGTTAGCCAAAGGCTGTTGTCATGTAAATGTCGCGTTTCACCACAACGGCAAATAACATCCGTCAAGTTCCCCACCAGAATACACAGCGATAACATTAAGGTTAAAGCCCTAAAGTCGGGTTGATTCAACTCCTCAATAATGACTAAAACAAACAGTGCAAGAAGCAAGAACTTCCTTGTATTTTAATAAGATGGATTAAAATGGCTTTCTCGATCTTTAGCTAACATTCGCTAGCTGCACCCTATCCATCTAGCAAACCAGCTGCGTGCTAGCTACCTGGCTAGCTACCAAGCTACGTGATGTAGCTAGTAACTTGCAAAAACTATGAAACAATTGAAGTGAACATTTGTGCATTATGATTGTCATGACTCCTGCCTCTTGCGAACAACTATACAACATGTTCAACTTTTGTGCTCATCGTCAGCAGCAGACAGAGAAACCGTTATCTGGCTGGATAGTTTACCAACGTTATTATTCTTAGCCTTGAGCCTTTACTAGCTTGCTACTATTAGCCGTCCTGCTAACAAACAGTGGCTTAATAGACGGCTAACATCAGCTAGCTAGCTAATTTGCCTCTAGTTCGTGCGACTGACTTCTAGTAACATCGATGTTAATGTCTCCTTATCTCGTCTACTAAAGACGTCTGTGTTGCTTAAGTGCTACCACTATCTCACACACATCTGCCGAGGGTCCGCTCCTGCCAAAACCCGGCCACTGTACGTATGTGATAATCTCACCTCTTTGGGTACGAGCTGGTTTTCTTCGCTGGGCACCATTTCCATTTGGGCGACAGTTTATACGGACATCTACCCAAAATCGGATGTCAACAGGAAATATGAAAAGCGGTATCGTTAAACACAAACATAATTTCTGTTTGGCTCAATCCAGATGGATAGCTAAGTCAAAGTGAACAGACAAAAACTTGCAATCAAACTAATCGCAGATACTTTCTTTTCAGTTCACCACCTATGCACAAACAGCAATCAATGGGGGTAAAAAATGGCCGTTCATCAGTTTCGCGAGAATTCAGCTCGCCGAGTCTGTGCGTCACTTCCTAAACATTTTGCGTCCTGACATTACCTTCACCAATTTACATAATAATAATAATAATAATAATAATAATAATAATAATACAAAGAAGAATATAAAATAATCAAATCCTTCATTCTAACTAGACATTCTGTAAGTGTTTTGCACAAAGAGCCCATACCTTTTAGGACAAAAGCAGACAGACAACCTGGATATGTAAGCCAAACAAATCAGTGTATTTAATTCTTTTGAATTTTTTGGGTAAATGATCTCCACTCTGTATTGACAACATAGGTCTAGCCTATTAAGGAATCAGGTATTCACAAATGTATTTCTTTTGACTGCGACAGACTTCATCATGCCACCTCCCCTGGGCAGGTAGGGACAGAGTGACACAGCTCTCTCTTTTGCCACCTGTGGGTTGTTTTTTGGTCTTGTCCCAGTTAAAGAAAGTGACTGGTATGCTGTTAACATCCACATACTGGCCTTCCTTAACAATGTCTGTCACACCGATCCAAAAATCCTTGGCACCTGGTGAGGTCCGTTTGGCATATTCCCTCAAGTCGTTGTTCTCTTGAATGTCACGTGGGGTAGCTAATGTACCACCCTGAGCAATGCAATCTTCATTGGCCTCATGGTAATGTTTGGGCTCTTCAATGGCCAGGTAGCATTTCCTATGTGCTTTGATTCCACGCAGACAAACTAAAAAAAATGCATGAAAACAATGTATAGGAAGAGAAGTTGGTTGTCAGAAATAGACAGAACAAATTAGCTTATTTAATTATCTGCAAAGGTATGTTAATTGCAGCCCGATCCTTCAAACATACAAGATAGATCAGTTATTGCAAATTTCAACAGTGAATGTAAAGGTTGGTCAGGTCTACTAAATATTTGCTCAGATGATAACTTTTTGCCTGCTCTCTTGTGTAAGCAAGCACACAAATAATTTGCTTATTCTTTTGAGACTTCTGCAAACATACTTTGTTTTGGAACAGTCTTTCAAAAAATAAACAAATAATCTCAGAGAAGCTCTTGAAGCAGCTGTCTGGGGCTTGAGGAAGAATTTATAACTGTCATAATGCATTGCATTTGAAAAATAAAATGAAGGCCGACAGTGATATAAAGACCAAGACATCAAAGCCAGATCAAAAATTGGAGTAGTTCAGTCAATCAATGTTTGCATGACTCAACTGCTGCATTTGACATTTTAGGTCTTTAAGTTTGATGATGCCCTCTGGTGGACAAAACGATGTCTTAGCATGTGAACTGAGGCTAATGCATTTAGTATACACTTAATCTACTATATTTCCGTTAGAGTGTAGGGATCTGTTTCTATCTAGCCTATTTGTTCTCCGTGTATGTTGTTTGAATACCATTGCTCTTATAGATCTCTATTAAAGCTGCTTTTGACACTGATTGACTGGATATTTGCAAAGAAATTCACTGTACATGAATAGGTGTCAATGTCCATTAAATAGCACTTTCAAATACACACTTACATTCAAAAAAAGAGATTATTATAGAATAATATAACTTTAGGCATTCATTCAAATACATTGGATGATGGTTCTTACATCAAGGCACTACAAAGACACTCACCTGTTTGTAGAGCTTGCATCTCCTTCAGAGAGTTTACCTCTTGCCACAGCTTGTCTATTTGTGTCTTCATATCCTCTTCATCAGCTGTATCTCAGCCAAAACAAAAAATGGAAAAAAAATAAAACAGCTAAATGCACTAAATTCATGCTGCACTTGAAACTTCATTAAAGGCAGGCAGTGTGGCAGGGTGGTACCTCATAATTGTCCTTTCAGTCCTCAAAGCTTGAAGTGTAGCCTAAAATCCTTTGAAGCATGGCTAGCTTTAAAATATCTTTTACACAAGTTCCCACATCTATCCTTAATATAGTGCATCTGTCCTACCTCTACAGTGTGATGTGTGTTACCTCTCCGCCGACCTGGGGCTGCTTTCCTGGAACGGGAGGGCCTACTGTCCGCATGCTGAAGAAGGGCCGTGCAGACAACCAGGAGGATTAGGAGCTTTGGACACGCCACCATCATCATTGCTGCATTTGCTACCGTTGGAGCCTGGCACACACACGGGCTTACTTATACCACTGAAAGAAGCTCCCTGACACTGTAGACGGCTCTCCAAATAGGGGGCTTGCAGGTTTGCACAGTAAGAGTCTGGCATTTCATTGGCTTACAGTGTAGAGCCTGTGTGTGCCCCCTTGAGACATCAAGAGGGATTAGAATACCTGGGACGAAGTGAAAACAATCACCGCCCTGTTTCTGCCCATTCATAAATATTTACCTGCGCTAGGGTGCCGCTCATTTAGTAGTTTTCCCCCATTCATTGCCCAAACAAGATGTAAATTCATTGACTGCCACACTGTTACATGATGTGCAAGTACAGTAAACAGACCCATCGGACAGGTCTCTTCAGTTATAAACCCCATTTTGTAACATCTTGGTATAAATATGGCAACTTTCAATGTGTAATATAATCAAAGGAACCCCCCTGGACCATGACTCTAAAGTAAGTAAATCATCTTAGAGAACTAACATGCCATTAATGTACTTTACAATGACTACAGATATAGGCTATAGCATAAAGATGATGTATTTATTTTCACAATAATTTTTATTTTTATTCTATTAAACTTTCTCAGATATGCCAATTGACAAACCGCTAGCTTTATGCATTTATTAATGGTTATCATTATTTGTATCTATGATGTTTTTTATCAATAACTGAAATGTCATGATCATCATGGTAGTATTCTAACAGAGGCCCTTATGGTACTTGTACTTCTGTTCTGAGTATTTTTATTAGAAACATATTTACTCAAGAAGTCTGTGTTCCTGGAGGAGGCTATTTATAGGACGCAATGTTATGAGATGGAAGGAGGGTGGAGAGTAAAAAACTGTCTGACAAAAACAAGGAGACTCAAGCAACTTTTCAGTGCCTCAGTGTTGTGCTTCAGACTTAATGAATATATAGAGGAATTCATGGACAGCTGTAGAATTTAGAGACCCTCGCTGGAAATTGAAAAATAAGTGAAACTAAATGTAGGTAATAGGTCAGAGTCTTTTCATTTTTCGCCATACATGATAGCATGACTGAGGCTGACTTGCCAGAGATAACTTTAGAATTCACTAGAATCTTCTGTTGAATGGTTCAGTCCAGAATGGTGGAGGTAAAGCAAAATAATAAATCCGCATCATCAGATAGCACAAAGAATATTTTATGAGGGGCAAAGGTCACAAACTAACTGCCTCTGCAATGGATAAGATAAAGTAATTGGTGTAGGGCCAAGAACTGTTTTCTTAAATTAGTCATGGTTACCACAGTTTCACTATAATGTCCTGATAGATGTCAAGAAAGAAAAGGGTGCATTAAAATGTTGCTGTCTTGTCACACACACTAGAACTGTATCACACAACGCAATGCCACATTTGCTCTGCAGATCCATTTATTGAAGTGAAAAGAACAGGATGGCTACAAACAACATAAGTAAAGCTGAACAGAAGTAAAGAGTAACATACATGTATCAATACTTTTTAATCTATCTGCACCTTGACACTACCTACAGAATAGCCAGATAGGGCTAATATTTTTTAATGCTTATATTAAGGCAAATGGATTACCCATTCTGACAAAACATCACTCTAATACATGGACGCACAAACAGAGGATTTAAGTACAGTAGGCTACTACACAAAAGCAAACAGAGAGGAGCCATACTTAGATACTTGTGCACTATGGATTTTTCATCTGCACCTTTGTACCTACAGCATGTAATGATAACACGTTCCACTTGTGAATTGCTCTTGAGTCTTAAGTCCCAGTTCATCCAACTGAGTGAACACAAAAGTGGTTTATTTAATGTTTGATTTGAATGCATTTAAAATAATTTCTTACTTCATATTCCAGGGAATGCATCAACTTAAAGAAAGAACCTTGTAACAAAATAAATAGCCACAATCAGGCTAGCTTGAGGTAATTCTAGAACTATATGGGTCATGGTAAGTGATCCAGAAATACTAGGCATATACTGTAGGTCAAGACTATGAGGTTGGGAGGTTCCCGTATAACAGAGTTCACCAAATAAACTTTAAGGAGTTCATATGGTGTAACACAACAATGCAATATCAGCCTGAACAGTCTGTGCATACTGCAGACAGATCCTACTGAAGTATTTCTGGCACAAAACAGAACAACGGAATAAAGATAATGATATTCTGCTTCATGTGAGTGGAATGATCTACTGGTGTCCAGCTTCTCATGATGTGAAAATGGCCCAGGCCATTTCTGTGTGGCACTGCATGCACAGGCACCAAAAGGTACAGTAAACATGACACATTTCATCTCTCTCACACACAAGCACACACAACAGTGCAAAGGAATAAATTACAGAAAAATAACTCACAACCACATTCATTTTTTTGTGTGTCTCAAAACAGAATGAAGCCAGGAGGTTGTCCTTAACATAACCAAAACATATCTACTGGCACAAATACCACAAAACGTTATGCAGTTTAAAGTAAGGCTCTACTGAATGACAGCTGATATGTAAAGAGACATACAGTACAGTATTTGAAACATAAAGGCACTGCTACTCTAGGATGGTTCAGATAATGCTAAAGTAAAACAAAGTAAATGCTAAATGCAATGATGCATAAATCAGCAGTGAGTTCCTATAAGTTGTAAGTGTATTTCAAAGAAGAGTTTCAAAAGCGTCGCACAAGTAAAACGTCATAACCTACTGCAATTCTTCCACTGAATTTTTTTTTTTAAGGGAAAAGGCATTCGTTCTACTAATATTCACTTTCCACATGGCAACTTCCTCATTCGCATGATATCAAGGCCTAAACTCTGACCACTGCACACTCCTGACACCAGTGAGTCTGATTATCACACAAACACAACACAAATATTTTTCAACACTACATTGGGAAATGGCACTTTTGTTTGAATTTTTGCAATTTATATCATAGTTTTGCTTTCTAGCATGTCGCATGTTGATGAGTCTGATCAACAATGAAACTACAATACAAACACACACACACACCCAAACACACTCATACGACTGTACAACAGCATGGATTCCATGGGTGCGTAGTTCAGGTCCTGGAAAAGTCTCTGGTTCCTCTAGTTCCATCCAGTTCTCCTCTGGCCCCAGTCTAGTGCTCAGGATCTACTGAATGAAGGGCATCCGTTCCTTGTTGTCATTGTCCCCCTCGTGTTCCTCCTCCTCTTCGCCAGCCTCGCTAGTCTCGGTGCTATCGTTAGCCATCTACAGCACAAGGCAGGAAAGAGGAACACGGTCAGCCAATCTCAGAGTACACAGATTGTGAAATGATGGTGCATGAAATTTCTGATTAAAAGTCTTTTATTCACACTATGCCATATCGCCAATGTCCCTTGCCAATCAAAATAGAATTATAATAGACAAAATATTTTGCAAAATGTTGAGCAACTTTGTCAGTCAAGTAGGCCTATAACGCAAATCTTTGGGTCTTGAAAAACTTGAAAGAGTTAATATAATCTCCGGTCACCAAAGGAGTTGGGGACTTTTCAACATCCAGGATGAGTTTTCCTATGTTGCCTCGATCATGGATTCTCTGCATAGCTTCTTTAACCTGCAAATCAAACACAAGAAAAAGAAGTTATGAAAGGCTTCTATACCCCTCCATATACACACATACTATAACAAGACACAGACACAACACTCTGGTGGTAAGTGTAAGACATGAATAACTAGAGAGAGCTGACACAACGTATGCCAACCACAGACACACTTTTTGTGCTTCATGTATTCTTTGTACTTCTTCCACTTTCTTCAACATGTACATATTTGTTATAAATTCATCATTATAAACAAATGTGACCTCAGAATTTTAGGAAGGTTAATCAGTCGATTTGAGAGAGAAAAATGACATCTTGTTTAATGGAGCTTTAGCTATGCTACCTACTGTATCCCTGCCTTAAAAGTAGTGAAATCATTATTTTGTTTGCCTTGGTGGTTATACAGCAAATATCTCATACTGATACTCCTGCATCTCTTCCTGTAGCTTATTTTAATGGCATATTTTTTAGATAAGCAGCAACTGTTGCCCATTAATGTGTGTAATGCTTCAAAGTGCACAGTGGGTGGCAGTGGAGTAGTGCAAGTTCAGTTAGGCCCAGACTGCCTGCTGTTTGGACGTTCTAATAGGGCAGAATGCTCCCATGTCTGTTTTAACCATTGAAAAACACCCACAGTGGTGATATAACACCCTAAAATATACAAAAAACATGGATAGCAATATCAAACCCAATTGTAAGCTGACCTGTTGCTAAACTGCACAAATGATCCCACAGAGCAGCATGATATTACTGTGCTCTTCACATACAATGTGAAAACAATGATTCATGTTCATTTGATAAATGGAGGATAAAGTACTTCTTTTTAACCATTTTGGATTAGCCTGGGAATCAGCAAAACAGCGAGTACTAAGCTATTCGTATTTATCTCACTTGGTTTCACATTTATAAATAATGATATGCGATATACCAGATCAAACAAGTAAGTTTTAGTGCGTATATTTTCAAGTATCATGATCAAATTGTATAATAAGCCTCCAGTCCTTACTTTCCAGGCCATATTTTATTCTAGAAAATGTTGTTGGAAAGCCTGTGCAAATCAAGACTGTCGGCAAACAAAACAAGTGGGTGGACTGCATGGCTTGTTTTTTGCCTGCGAGAAAACTAATGACTACACAGACAGAAACACAGTCAGACTAGCCGAGTACTATCAGCCGCCCACAGACCAAAGATTATTAGACCATTGTCTGGGTTGGGTCTGAGCTTTATGTCCGCCAGAAAATAACTAATTTTTATCGTTCAAAATGCACGGTTCAAGGCAGCATGCACTAGCTGACATCAGGCTACTGATTTCTAAAACTGAGACGACTAAACCTCTGTATGCTAGGACCATATAAAACTATTTCTTGGAAACTACTGCAATAATGCAATAGTACTCTGTATGCTGCATTTTTCACGGTTTTCTATGGAGCCATTAAACTGACTCAAAAAGGGGTGAAGACCAAGAGCATTAAGATAAAACATCCATCTGAAAGGATACAATCTATCCAATGAATTACAGCATTACTGGAACAGTAAAAATAACAGTACTTGTCCTCTGGCCACATTAAAGTATACTGAGCAAAAGTCAAGCAGCAAAAGGTAGCTTTAGTTTTCTTAGCTACGCGTGTATTCTCAAACTGTATTTTCAAACCCTCCATAGCAAGGACACCTCCATTGTCTGCTCCTGACTACATGTGGTATGCTGATTGCGGTCGCCCTTATCTTGAGTTCTCAGCTGCACCAGTGCCATTTTCAACCACATGTTACAGTTAAATGGACTTTGCTTTTCTCTCGGGGCCAACCTTAGCTTCCAATGTTGTCTTGATCAATTCCTGAAACTCTCTCACTCAAAATTTCTACTCCAGTCAATCACCATAACCCCTATTGCATCTCTAACTGCTGGCAGCACCATACAAGCTCCTCTTAACTCTACTTGAGAGGCCATGCAGCGATCAGAGAAATTTGATTGTGGTCGAATGGGCCCACTGTGGCTGTCACGCGTAAGCAACTCGTCCTGAGCGAGTACAATCAAATGCATCATTCAAAAAGCCCTTCATATAATGATCTGCTTCCTGCGGTCTCTGTGGCCCATGTGCAAATAGCTTCATGTGATTGCAAAATTTTCCCCCTATGTATTACACTTGGTGGGCCATTTGAAGGCATGATGCTTTCCGAGAAGCATATTTGTGAGCACACGCAGACAATGTCGTAACAATGAATCCATCTGTCTACCGATGCAAAGAGCCCCTATGGAAAACATGAAGTGTGTGCATGCAAGATTTTTCATAGCCTTACAACATTTTCATCAAAATAAAATGTTTTGTGAATCAGATAAAGCAGATAAATCAGATCAAATAAATATTTTCACTTGTTGAGCATAAGCCTATATCCAGTTCTAATGAAGACTAAAATACAAATCTGCTGCTCCAACATACAGTATAAATAGAGTATATATACCTGAATCTGGTATCACTGCATATTCCTAAGGTAATGATGTACATCGTTCATCACAGTGTTGTATATGGATAGAACAAGTGAGAGATGTGCTCAAAATAAATGGCCTTGTCGAAAGACTGTCTTGTAAGTCTGCAGTCAAATATTTCAGACAAACATATCAGGACAATAAAGAGCCAGCGTTTCAACACAATGGATCAGATTTCTCTCTGCAGTATTTTAATAGAATTTCTGCAGTATCACTAACATTTATTAGTGTCCCCCACATCCACCAAGAAGTGCAATTAAATTTAATTTAATGTCTGTGTTACTTGAAAGAAATACAGCTTATCAGAGCTGGGGCCGTGTAGAATCCTCACCCTATCTGATGTTTGTAAGAGGAATAAAAAGGGCTCTTTATATTGACCTTGATCCACTATAACTGAAAGCAGTCAACAAAAAAGTCTGGCAATGCCTTGTGTTCCATGAAAGAATCTCAAGTGGCTTTTGAAAAGCAAGACAGCAGCTAGCAATGTGACAGACAGTTTGCCCAAAAGCTGATGGCTTCATTGTGAGAGTGGAGTGAAGGACACATTCTCTCGGCCTTGAAATGGCAGATTCACACATTGACCAAAACACTCCCATGTCCGTGTTGCTGTGTGCAGAGGTGTTATTTTAAGAGTATGAAGATGCTGCTTTAAAACCCACAATAATAATGTGAAAGGCTTTCTCCATAATGCCACAAAGTGACAAATCTCTTTTCATTTCACCATGGCTCCCTTCTCCTCCTAATCACCAGCTAAAGCAGATTTAAGAGCCGAGTTCTTTCGAAATGCCGTGAAAACCACTGAGGAGTAAGTCAGACGTAAAGTCAGAGCACAAACTGCACACTCAAACTACACTCTCTGCAACTTCATAGCCAACAGTAAACACCGATTCATTCTCTATTCTCTTCCCCACTATAACTCACAACAGCAAACATATTAAAAACAAGGTGTTTTCACTAATGAGTGTTATTAGCAGAAAGTAGTGGAATTACATAAAAAAATGACGCTGAGCTAAAAAAAACAAAAACATGTTAGGATTTAAAGAGCCATTTAACTGCCACCCCTCCATTTCTCCATGCACAGTTAGTCAGGGCCTAATCACCAGTGATGCAGGGTTTTTATCTAATTCACTGTGAACCCAAAATGAATGCATCCCTTTGTGTTGTGTTCTTCATTCACGTATTTCATAAACATTACACAATCTAGGCACACAAGGAGCACAATGCAACACAACACAGAAAGTAGGACAGGGGCTGGACACCACTCAGCCCGGTCCATGTTGGAGGACAGATACAAGCTGGCAAGAGAAAGATGTATGGAACGAAACAAAGTGTCAAGGCTATCAGAAATACTATTCTGGGTTGCAGTGCAAGTAACACAGGTTTTATGCTTTTGTGATATTGGATGCCTTTCTCTGCATTTTAAATGATATCTATGATCACTGTACTTTATGTATTGAATTCACAAGGTCATTGGCACATCGTTATTTTCCAATTGAACACCTGCTGCGCACAAATCTATGGAATAGGGACAGGCAAAATGTCCATACAGTATGTGTGCATGAAAATAGGGTGAGGGACGAGTTTTGGCTAAAGTCTCCCTGCTGGTTTTCATCCCACGCACTGGGCTCCTGGCATTCAAAGCACTGCTCTTTGATCTGGCACGTCATGCATTATGGTTTCTGGGAATATCCCACACCCCCTGCCAGAACTCATTCAAAAAGAGCAAAGTAATTTGAGTTCCAGTGAGAAGAAACTAATGTGTGTGCTGCCCATGTTGCAGTCATAGACCTTGGAACTCAAAGTATGAGGGGGGAAAAAAAGTACACTGAGAAGTAAATTCCAAAGACAGTGACTCAGAGGTACGTCTTGTATAAGTGTGTGTGTACTAGTCTGTGCCAAGCATTCAGTCCACCAGGACAAAATGTCTTGATAAAATCTCCTGATGCCCCTTCCCAAATGAATATCTAGTCCATTCAGTCAAAGACCAGAGGAATTCACAGTAGCATCACTACTGCCATGCTGGCACAAATATTCACAAATCCCTGGAAGAGAGAGCAAAAGTAGGTCTCCACAAAGCCATCACAAGAGTAAGAGAGAGCTCAAATAAATATCAGAAATCATAAACAGATTAATCCAAATCCATGCAGTACTCGAGTTATATTGTACATACAGTAGTCACACAGACAGACACACAGACAGACAGACAGACGCCGGCAAAAACATAACCTCCTTGGCGGAGGTGATTAGCTTTTGTTGACTCCATTCCACAAACTCTGATTTGGTTGTTGGAGTTCATAGAAGTCCATTGTCCTACTTGAGCAAACTTGGCGACAATTTTGAATTAAACTTACACTGACGTGTCTATGGCCATGTATAATTAATAGCATCAAAATAGAAGTAGGCTATATAATTTTGGTTGACAAATTACTGGTACAATACTGGCAGTTTGTACATAGGAAAAACGTTTTGTCACATTATGCACCACCCAAGAGTTTTTTTTTTTGTTTGTTTGTTTTTAAGTCATTTTGTCATCTTTTTTTTTACGGAAAAGCAATTCTCAAATTTTGTTTACAGTTTGGCTTTATAGACCAACTCATTCAACTTTTGAGACAGGCAAATGTAACAACTGAAGACGTGCAAACGGGCTTCTGAGATTAAATGTCACAACATATGAGATTTAGATTTGAGATTTTAAACTCAATCTCCACAACAACAATGCCCTTTTGCTATTACAGTTTGCACTGTTTTTCATTTTCCACTAGATCATTTGTGTGTGTGTTTATGTGGTGTGTGTATATGTGTGTGTGTGTGTGTGTGTGTGTGTGTGTGTGTGTGTGTGTGTGTGTGTGTGTGTGTGTGTGTGTGTGTGTGTGTGTGTGTGTGTCACAGTGGTGGGTAGGAGAATTACATTATCTGATGCAATTTGGTGTAACAGCCCTGTGTTGGCTTTATGGCAAGACTACAAATGGAAATGAGATATTAGCAGCAGTTGCCATGAAGACAACTGGGGGGTCACTCAAAGAAGCTCAGCTACACACACAAAACAAAACAAAAAAATAAATAAATAAGATATAAATATATAAAGATATTTTACTCCTGAAGACAAAATACACCAGAACACCACAGTAAAAAAATACAAAACTAGCACTCCAGTCTTAACAGTCCACATCTGAGGATAAAATAATACCTCTACATCGAGAAGATCCCTTCAGCACTAGGAGCAAGACAAATGACTCATACCAGAATGCCATGTTAATAAGCTCCTTGACATCTCCTAGTTTCACAAGGTGTGGAACAATTAAATTAGCAGGCTGGCTGTGACCAATGTAGCACTTCCTGACATTAATTTAGCATGTAATGCTCATTTCAACAGGGTACGGAATGACACCAGAACCCAGAATACGGTCAGAACGTGAGGAAAGAAAGAGTCACCGTCCCCAAAGTGAGGTGGGAAGGAACTACACGGCAGGTGTGCTCTGGTGAGCAAAATCCTGAGCAATTTGAACAGAGATCAGTGAAGCTGTCAAGAGGATTTGCCATCTCGATGGGCTTTCACTGATACACTTGAATGAAACCACAGCTGATGATATGCAAGTTGTTGTCAGGTTTGTTGGGGGAAGGGAGTGTTGAGAGCAAGTGTTCATCCTCTCCGGTCAGTGGTCATTCAAATGCCTTTAGGCCTCTCCTTCTCTCTCTCTCTCTCTCGCCTGGTCATAGTCTCGTCACACAATGTGCAGAGAGGTCACCAAACACCGGCATATTTATTAGCACAGGGGCCCTAGTTCCCATGGCAACTGTGCAAAGCGTGGCATCGGCAAGGAGGAAATGTCAGCCACGGTGGCAACTGAGAACAACGGTGATGTACAGTCGCCTGCCTCTAATTCTGCACAGCAGTTAATGACGTGAAACTGCACTGCTGGGGACGGTCTGTCTGGCAGAAAAAAAGGAAAAGAACGATAGACAGAAAGACAGCATTTACAGCATCCAGCAAGTCTGAGTTGTAAAAAATGGAGCTTGAGGTGAAAAAATAAAACATACAGCCTTCTGAAACAAAGAGAATGCCATCCTTTTTGCAATCTCCACAACTATGGTCATATGTTTTTGCCTACATACGGCTGCATGTTCTTCATTGTTATGAATGTGCTACAAATTATGACTTGCACAAAATCATCCTTTATCCTAACTCAGTATATTAATTAGAATAATATATTAAGTATTTATAACTGACTAGTAAGTACATGGCATGGTATTGTAAATAAAGTCCAGCGATGGTCACCTCCTCTCACCTTGGGCAAGAAGAGATGTGGCTAGCAGGTGGAAGGTCTAATGAGTTTGGGTCAGACACCAAATTAGCCCTGGCTTGACAACTCCACCCCAAGCTTTGACACTATCAGCAAGGCTGAAGTTTGTGTGTGTGTGTGTGTGTGTGTGTGTGTGTGTGTGTGTGTGTGTGTGTGTGTGTGTGTGTGTGTGTGTGTGTGTGTAGGCTGCTGGACTAGGCTCTGCAAGCAGCCCACATGCTGACAACACCTGTCTCAACGAAAGCGTTCCATCTCTGTCTCTCTGTGCCGACAGAGCCCTTCTGCACAGCCTGCTGCCTTATAAATCAGCTGGGGAAATGGCCCTCTGTGAGTCAGCAAGGCCAAAATTAGATCCCACTCTCTTGGCCATTTTCGGGAGGTTTTCAATTTTCCTCGAGCACTGTACCCATGCAAAACATGTGAGTGAAGGGCAAGGCGATGGCCTTGTGGCAGCCGCCGATTTGATCGGTGAGAATCTTCCCGTGACATTTCCCTGCTCCTCTAGGCAGAGATGAAATGGAGACCATTACACAGAACCCTTGAAGATGCCTCACAGAGAAAGCGAGCACGATGCACTGACTGATGTGTTGTCAGGTGTGCTTTAGTTTACATAATTGAACCCTGTGCCATCAAAGAAAATCAAAGAAGCAGCAACAAGAACATCTAACCACAAAGCTTTTCACCCACTTTACAGCAGAGTACACTCAGTCTCAAAGGACAGCAGGAGACAACTCAAACACTATTACTCTTTCATAAGGCACCTTGAGAGGTCCCCTCAGCAAAATGCATCTGTAAACAAGGAGACATTTTTTGCCCTCAGGTCAGCACAGCAACAGATGCTCACTACATCAATGTCATAGAGAGATTAAAGTACATTACCCAAGCTGCCCAGAACGGACTCAGGCCATGTAGGTACACTATGAATCAGGTGGCCAGATAGCCATCTCTAGCCAGGCCAACATGGGGGGGGGGGGAGGCATAAACTGAGCTTAGCCCACTCTCGAGTAATGACATTGTATTGTCTCTCAAGGCAAGAGGCAGCCAGGGATGACTCAATCTGATTCACTTCAGGTTGCTTTATCTTACTCAGAGAGAAAGAGCGAGAGCGAGAGCGAGGGAGAGACAAAAGGGTCCAACATCTTTTTTCATTTTCCAGACAAAAAACGATTTGTTACTCAGATGCTCTCCATTATTTTCACTCACTGTCAATTCTTTGTGATTTACAGAATCATTAGAACAAGACTATTTTATGCAAAAGAATAAATTCACTAATTGATCTTTATTGTCATTTTAGTAATAGGAGGCAGGCTGCATCAACAAGCTTAAATACAGAAGCCAATGACTGTTGCAGTGGCGGCCAGATATTATTTACATACAAGCTTCTGCCAACAGTCTAAGGGAGTTTAAGTGAAAAATCCATGGCAACGTGATTGCACAGCTGGATGGCTTTTGGAGTGCTGTGGGACTGGGAGACCCGTCAACATATACTTGACATGGCCCTACTCATACACAATTCTCTGGATATCTTTTATAGTTCCATGGTGGTACTTATCTTTCCACCTCTTACAATCAGGGTAACATAAAAACAATGTATTGTATTGTATGAATGTATCATTTTCCAACAGATAGACCAAGAGTAGTTCTCTAAAGGGTCAAGGAAAATGTGAATGTGCTTATCCTATAGATGAGTAGCTCTTGGACATATTGATTTGTCAAAGTAGCTCTCGGACCCAAAAATGTTGGAGAGCCCTGATTTGGGTCATTTTCAAGTCCAAAACTGAGCGGTCGATTGAGCGGTTGAATGATCATCTGTAAATTGTAAAAAATGATACAATAGTATAAAGAAATAAAATTCTTTGTCAACCTTTGGTTTGCAATTTCAAACCTACAGTATCTATCTACTTTGATGATCTTAGGGATTCTATTCTGCTAATCTTCTTCATAATGAATTTCTGACAGTACAACAGTGCCTTCCATAATCCCCACTTCACCCATAGTCTATTCCACACCTCAGCTCAGCGTGCTGCAACTCACACCTGGCTTGACAGTCATTTTGCAGTTCAACCTGATAGTGAGAACAGGTGCCTTTGGAAGCTGTAAAAAAAAAAAAAAAAAAGAAAAAATCTTGTTCTTTTTTTTTGGCATTTTACTTTAGCAACTACTGTCATCCAGTTCCCATGAGGGTTTTTGAGACTGTCAGTTTCGTTCTAACAGTAGCGGAGTTATCACAGCGTGGTGTCTTCTCTGCCCTGCCCTCATCAAATGCCTGTCTGTAATTGGGAAATCTAGCCTTTGTTGCTGTTATGTTTTGTACATAAGGGATTCACTCCCCCACCCCCTACCCCTACACACACGGTGACAACACTAGTGTACAACTCCTTCCACCTGTTGCCAAAAATGAATTATTCATCTGTTTTCCAAAACAGTCTGATGACCCTGCTAGCTTTGCAGTGCCTTGGCTCACAATCTCACTCACTTTTGTGTTAAATTTATTAACATCATTAATCAGTTGCATTGATGAGGGACTCCTAACATTGCTTCCAACTTACCAACTTGCTCACAATCTGGACAAATGTGATGACCACAACTCAAATAAAGAAACAATGCACCTTTGCTAATGTCAAACTAAATAATCACAAGTGATATTTAGTCTGGGAACCACTATTCGTTGTCTCGTAGAGCGAGCATGGTTTACCATTGTCCCAGGCTAGTCCCTTGCCGTTCGCTGATTGGCCTTCAAAGCCAGGCCTAGAGGTTGGCCATAAATGAAACTGAGTGTGCAAGGCAGCATGGGTACTCCCACCCCAATAGAAATATACTTATTTTCATTTTCTTCCTACTGCAATTCTCTGATGTTTGCAGATATTACCAGCGCCTCTCCCATCCTGGCAAAACACTACTGTTTTAAATCACCGCCAGACTAATATCTAAGTAAAATGTAACAATTCATCAATTTTAGTATCAATGATTTTAACAAATTTGTTTTAGTTTTGTCAATAATTTCAAGAAAGCATTGTATTCAGGCATGTTCACCAGAAAGAGTCAATTAGTTCTCTAACACGTTACTGCATTATCCAAATCTGTTTAATGGCCTCAAAGTGAAGCATTAGACTCCTTCAGCACCTCGAGAGATGGCTAAAAACCACTAAACACAGTGAAACAGAGCACAGCAGCAACAATTAGACGCAGAGTTCCCTCTTCTCACAGTGAAAAAAAAACAAAACGTTGCAAAACAGAACAGAAGTACATGCAAATTGAAGGACGCTGAAATATGATGTGTTCAAACACTGTTGCCTACACATGCTTCCAGGCAGCAATTTTCCTCTCAAAGCATATGGGTACTGAATAATATTGCTGCAAATGGTGGAGTGTTGTCCCTAGAAAGCAGCCAACACCACAAGAGCGGCATGCCTGAGAGCGTAATGCATATTTCACCGCTAATGTGAAGGCGCGTGAGTCAGGGAATGTCAAATGTTTTCGTGTTTGTGAGCCCAAGGAAAGGTGATATCAAAACAACTTATCAGACAGGTCTACCCAACCCCTACAGAGCCAGCAAAAGGAACATTATGACAGAACTCGTGAGAGCACGAGATACACAACCGTTACAGTTGTTATTGTGTGTGGATAATGCTACTACTACCGGCAGATTTCCCACATTTTCATAACATACATGCAAGATGGAACTCCTAAAAGACGGTTCTGAGTGCAAGTCCTTGTGAGTATTTCACACAACAACAAACAGCAAATCATTACTAGCTGCAACAGCAGACTGCCAGCAGAGAATTAGTTCATACCATTTGAGATTAACTGTTTTGTGAGTGGGCATATGAAATATTTTGGGCATATGAATTATTGGGATTATGGCATTCATAAAATGGGCTACATGACAGACTGACATATCCAAAACGACCTATAGAAACAATAATAGACTGCTCAGAAACAACTTTGTAAAAACAGTCAAAGGGTTATGTGAAAAATAAACACTGTTTCCCAACAGTCAACTGAAATTGCATATCAACCTTGTGAAATCAAATAGCTTTGCATCTTCTTTCCCATAACATCAAAATGTAGCATGTGTGGCCACTGTATTAAAGTGCATCCCAGTATCTGGCTTAAATTTTATAATATATCAGGGTTTTAAAAGAAACTTCTAACCTTAAATCAAGCAGATAATGATCCTCATATTTTATTTATGTCCTGTAAAGTAGCTAAAATATATGTTGAAACCAAACAACAAATCTGTTTAGCTAGAGCTGAAACTCTAAATGTCACGTTTTCGTTTCAGACCAAAATATTTCTCCCTCATCTTCAAAGCCGTGAGCGGTGGAACAAACAAAGGGGTGGTGGTGAGATGATTGGGTGCTAGTGGGCGACAGATAGAAGCAAGGGTAGATGGGGAGCAGGCTGGACAACCCACACACCATCTGATGGAGAAGGAACCTAACTACAGACAGCTGACAGGGACTCTGATTCATCAAACTGGTTCTAATTCTACTGGACATAATCCAGATGGTCAAAACATCACTTTTACTGGATCAGTTTCAATGTTCTCCTGTCACCTGTCATCACCATAGCCACGAGTAAATTACAGAAATCAAACATTTTCTGGTCTTTGCCTCACATGGCTAAAGAGGCAAAGCCTCATGGACTGAAGTTATACATCTCTGTATGAAATTTACAAAAAAGTGACAAATGATACAGTTAACATTGAGTATGTCTTACCTCCTCCAGTGCCCATAGGGAGTCTACGAGAGGCTTTATCTTCTTCTGGTTGTAGAGAGAAAACAGTTTATGCACGGCGTTTGTCACCTGGCTGTTTCCACCCTGCTTAAAGAGGAGGTTGAGGAGGGAGAAGCCAGCCATGACTTTGTTCTCCTCATAGAGTTTAATGGGGTTGACTTTCTCCACTTGCCACCACTGGGGAAAAACAACACAGCAAATCATCATTTTCCTTGCTGTCAGTGAGTGACTCAACTTTCATCTATTGAAACACTGTTTAGAACTGGTCTTCATATGAGTCACTGATTACATCAGATTAATTGGGGGAAATAGGCTTTCATAGAGAGATAATAATGATCTATAATTTATAGATTATTCATCAATCATCACTTAGCTCACATAAAAAGATTGTGTGGCTCAACAAATTTGCAATATCCATATGCCATCTTATAAAAAGTAAGTTACTCACAGATTTGGCAAAGCTGAAGAAACTTTTTGTCTCCCCTGTTACCATATTTGATGACCCTGAAAACAAGTCATATAAAACTGAAACTCATTATTCATTATATAACAAGCAAGACTGTGAGGCATGAATGAATTAAAACAAAGAGTTATATTTGCCAAAAATGGACACACATTAATTGCTTTTCAAACAAGCAAATGTTATGTGACTACAATCAGTTTCAGAATATGCGTTCGTGTTCGGTCGATTTTGTTCCAAATTCTCTTGTTCCACTCCCTGTAGGCTACAGTGCAGTCGACAGGTTCGTGCAACAGGGCAATGCTTGAATGATGCCAAACGATCACTTTTAAAAGGACTTCACCTTAACCAACAAGACTATGGGGTTGAATTGCACCACAATAATCCTTTAACTTTCTCAAACTGCATTTTTGGGAAAATCAATAGTGGAATGAGGGTGCACATAACAAATACCAAACCCGAGTAAAAATATTCCTAGTGTTCTTCATGGTCTTATATTTTTCACCTTTCCTATGGTCAGCACACCTACCATAAAGGATATATGTGCCCAGGGGCTTGAGGAGGCTCAGCCCTTTCCCAGTATTTTCTCCACATAAGCAGTCGAGGACTATGTCCACCCCCTCTGGAGAGATCCTGAGGAATACAAGGAATTCCATTAGTCCCTTTCCTTTTGAGCACAGAGCACTGAGCACAGAGCACAGAGGACAGCACCCAGGGCCAGAATATTTAATAAAAACCCAAGAACGCACCTCGCCTCGTCTCATCTCAAAATCTCCCTGTAGAGTGTACCTAACCACAAGCTCCCATATTCATACCACGCATATTTTTAACTTTCCACATGAAGATCCTCATCCAAAATCATGGGCTTTGGATGAAAATATAAATATACGAAAATATAGCAATTTCTTAGGGGTTTTCTAATTAAGTTCAGAAATATTTGCAGTCTACAACAAAATGCAATCAGAACACATGAATTCATGTCATCATATTTAACTTATGTGTAAACAATTTATAACCAACAGGCATACTGTATTTCTTTCCACAATAAGACTTATAACATTGGACAAAATGGACAGATATGAGAAGCATCCTCTGATCAAGAAGTTCTAATGCCTTTGCATTGGCTGGGCAGCTTGTGTGGTAGCATGACTTAGTGGTCTTGTGATGCCCAAGGCCTGTGTGGATGGAGTGACTTGAAACCAATTTAATTTTACTTTTCCCACTGATCCTGAGAAGAATGCAGGGGTCACAGAGATGAAAGAAGTATTAATCTCTCCATCCCTCCTCCCTCCCTCAGACTTCCCAGTTTCATATCCCTTTACATGTTTGGTTAAGTGTTGTGATGTTTCTCATACTACACAAGGTCAGAAAAGCAAAGCAGATGCATTCATTCAACGATGTCGGATCTGTCACATTGCTAATCACATCAGCCTCAACCTTGAAAGAATGCCTTAAATGATACACATCTGTTTCCTCTCAGAGAAAAAAAAAACATAACCTCATGAGATGTCAGCAGTCTTGAGGGGCCCTTTTTACTCCATGGCCACTGGAGTGCCTCTCAAACCTCCACTGCACACTATCATATGATAAGTAGCATTGAAAAGAGATTCCTGATTGGGCCAGTTGCTGCTCATGTCACATCAACTGTTGCCAGCTGCTACATTTAGAGACTATGGGCACCTCCCTAAAGAAACACCTCTCTCTCTCCCTCCAAGTGTTGCTATGGCGACCATGGCCACACAGACTCGCACTTGATTACGGGCAACACTCTATCCGCACAATACTGACGTGGCTTCTATGATCATATTAGTATTACCATACCAACCTACATTTGCATGCATTTTCCATAAGTCAAGTCCCCTTCGTCAAAGGGGTGTTATTGATATTTACAGAATCTGAACCTTATTGCTGTTTTCAGAGAGGATTTAAAGACTGGATCTTTTTTTTTCTCTTAGCATCATGCCACATGTCCGAGCTAGTGCTAAAGGCAAAAGATTTCTTACTTTTTCACTTCTGGCACATAATCGATGTTTCTGTCGAACAGGTGAGTCATCGAGTCTTTGATGGCCTCATGTTTAGAGGGTGAGGCTGTCCCAAACACAGTGACGTTCGGAATGGTTGAGCAGAGCTGAGCAACAGCTTGACCCTGAAAATGATATCAAGAAGAGTATTTGTGCCAAGTAGATAAGATATCTAGGAAAGAATATACTGTATAAGGAATAATTATGTGGTAATTCCACAGAAAAAAAGGACTTTTTGTAATCCATAATGCCAAGAAAATGGCAGGTATTTGTATGTGGATTATTAAATGTGAGCATTTGCTTTATTCTGTAGATCCTGTAGAGTTGTAGAGTTATAATTAAAACAAAAATCACACAATATTTAAGTAATACTATAGCCTACATTTGTATGTTTTATCACACCCATTAACATGAAATTGTCCAAAGTGTTCTAATTTACATTTCTCCCTATAATAAGGTTTGGACTATTGCAACCATTCAAGCTGGAGAACTGAACAACACAGTAAAAAATATATCAGGCATTATTATGACATACTGTATGATAATGGTACACATCACACATCACTGGCAGGTAACAAAACATACCACACCGCCCCCAGCTGAGTGCACCAACACTGACATGCCCTCTCGGAGATTGGCAACTTCAAACAGCATCATGTAGGCGGCCACAAAGTTCATGGAAAAAGCAGCAGCCTCAGTGAAAGTCATATCATCAGGGATCTTGTAGACAAAATCCGGTGGCGTACAGACCACCTCAGCCCAGGCATTGTAATTCACAAATGCCATGACCCGGTCTCCAATCTGTGAAAAATGATAGCACCCATCTGATCAAGGTTAGAGACTGACATGGAGGAGACATCTTGGCTGAGGAGCAGTTCTCACACCACACAAAACACTCATAATACACACTAAAGATATTCATGATGAAATCAAATAAAGTGAATAACCACTGGTTAATGTGATTGATTGATTGATTGATTGATTGATTGATTGATGGATGAATTGATTGATGGATTGAATTTATTTACATTTTAAATAAATTTGGTATTGGGTAATTACATGGAATAGGCTTTAATTGCATTTATAATTACAACTGAATAGCCAGGTATGACGTGAATGATTAGGCCATATGAAATTTGAGGATTTTATGTATTCAGTTGTAAGTTAATAAATAAAAAGCTAATAATATTTAAGTACTTTGTTCATGTTCAGTCATATCCATACCATGGAATCGCCCTTTTAAACAACGGTTTTATGAGCATTCATTGCTAATATCAGTCACAATTAAATTTCTTCCAGCCACATTTGTACAAGAAACCCAAGTGATTGCTAGACAAAGTCCATTAAAGATAATGAAAGTCATTTCAAATTGAAGGAGGCCTTTAGCTCCTCTTGAAATGCAGCGGATGCATTTGTAACATCTATCCGTCCACTTAAATTACCTTGATCAGATATGCATTATACACATTTCCCTAAAGAGCGCAAAAATAGCTGGAAAGTAATGGCCACTAAGTGTTCTTACTCTAAATGCGTACAGTACTTTAAAAATTGCAGTTCAGAAAAAGGCCTGTCGTAATTTCCCACAGAGAGTCAGTGATAGTGCCATGAGTCATCACAGTGGCTGATTCACCTACCTCAAACCCTGTTGTGTTGTCTCCCAGTGCTTCTACAATGCCTGAGCACTCAAAGCCAGGCACAAGTGGAGTCTTGGGTGGGTTATCGATATTTCCTTGTCGAACCATGAGGTCTAGAAAGTTCAAGCCACTGGCAAGATAAAATCTCAAATTGTAATTTATGGATAGAACAAACTACAAAGAATTTTAAGGGGATATTCATTTCAAAAGTAATTTGAGGGGTTCAACAGATAGGCTAACCAAACATCTTCATGAGCTTCATCTTGGTCAGTCTTTTAATATCCATTTCATTGAAATACACCCTGAGCCTATAAAACATGACATTTAGTCTAAATTAAAGTCTATTGGCTCCAAAATTATTTTTGACACAAAAGGCATCCATACATTTGACTCTAGTCTATACAACAAACAGGAAAACAAAATAGGATAAAATACTAGTAGCTTTTGTGTGTTCTTTTAATTGATAGCCTTAAAATATTTGGGAAACAACAGTGAACTGAGCTGAATTGAACTAAACTACAATGAACTGCTGACGTGTATAACATTTCATTGCATTTTCTTGATTCGTACTAAATTCATAAGCTTAGAAAAACAAAAGGCCAATGTCGTCGTTATCACAATTGCGAGGCAATCTTTCCTAGTGCTCTTTCTCATTAGGTTTTAAAAACTTGGTGAGTGATACTGGGTGAAAAAAAAAAAAAAACCCGAAGCCATTTTCGGCTCTCTACAGCATTTTTAAGTTAATCACTGATGAGTTAAAATAATAAAACTGGGGGGTGGGGTCGCTTTGACGCACACCAGAGCAATTATGGATCAATATGACACTAATCGCCTACAACAGAGACAGGTGTTAGTCAGGACGAACACACATCACTTCGACATGGACATAAGAGCAGTGGTGATGCTTAAAGCGCAACATGTTGATGGAACCATGCCAGCATAACCAAGTTCAACTTCAAAGGAACAATCTCCCACAACATCCATTTTCAGTACCTCAATTGTTTGTTTACAAGACTAAAAAAATATTTACCATGCTTTAACACGAATTTTGACTTCTCCTTCCAGTGGGTCTGGCATCGGTTTCTTGGTTACCCGGAGTTTGTTGAGACCCCCAAAGCCAGTGAGCACTACGACGCGCATTTCTTTGGCATCTCCCGGAGACGCGGCATTCTCTGGTTCTTTAGCACAATTATTTTTCTCAATCATCTGCTCCGTCTCCTCAGTCATCTCCGCTTCCTCCTTTGGCATGTCCGTAGGTTTCATGAGCAAGCTGAGATTGCAAACTAACGGGCTTGTCAACCCCTCCCGGCGATATGCTTACAGCAGGTTGCGTACCCCGTGGAGTGCAGCAAATGCTGCTCAATTGCTATGGCTGAACAGATTTTGCTGCGCGAAACGCAACTACCGTAAAACTGCGTGTACATGTGTATCTTTAAAGAATTTAGCATACACCTAAAATTTAAAAGTAACAATTTCTACAAACATGTCAGAGAACTGAACATACAGACAACAGTTAAACCCAGATCTATTTTTATAGGTTAAAAACTAAAAGGCGTCTGAGTCCATTACGCAAAGCATAACATGTTTTACAGTCAGATTAAAATGACAGCAAATTAATAAAAACGTAAACAAGACATTAATCATGATAATAATACTGGATCTGACAAAACTTAAGTCAAGAAGATTCATTTACACTTTTCTAACCTGTTGCTGTAATTAATGCTGGTCTGTAGCTCTGTACCTAAATAAGTCACCCTCCACCTACCGGTGGCAAAGAGATTAGAGCCAGATGCCCAAATTTGGTCCATTGGTGGTACCATTCCAGGCAGAACAAAAGAAAAGAATAAGACCGTAATGGGTCGAAACTGCACCTGGCCTGAAGGTGGGATGTGCACACAGCTACTCTTTTGAACTTTGGTACCATTCCAGGTCATTTTTTGCCAAGATGTACCGCCCTGGAAAATACAGCATAATATTGCATGTTTATGTCTATTATATGCCTAGGCCTACGTAAATAACAGGATACAACGTTTTTTATTGGTAGGCTACTGTTTTATTGTAATTAAGTTAACTGTTCAATGATTCATTGAAATAAACAAGTGCTGCAAAAGCATTACATCTTGCATGACCTCAGGGAAAAAGGCTATTACAACGGATGTGAAGACAGCTGCGTACATGCTGTAATTAGTACTAATAGGGTCATTCTATTTCACTTCAGTCAAATTAGAAACATCTCTACACCACACCTTTCAGAACTACCTGACAATGTTTTTTTCCCTTGATGAGCACAAGTAGAAGACAGATGACAGAGAGAGTTTTGAGAATATTAAGTTGTATATACATTGGTGACTCCCACCCCACATCTGCACTTTATACCTCCCCAATTTCACAGGATTTCTTACATCAAGTAACTGTAACAAATAAACTTCCTTGTATCCTTAAGATTTATAAATGGTCATGATGTGAGCACACATTATCCAGGGAAGAACAAATATGAATCAAGTCTCTGAAGGTGTGGTGAAAGCAGCTGAAATGATACAGAATGGCCATTACACTTGTCTTCATCTCTGGATACAGACTAAATTACAGCAATGGATTCTTGGCATATAGAGCTTGTGCGTATTGTAGCGTTGTAGGTCACTTTCATTTTCTTAATAGTCAACTGTCCTGCACACAGCAGAAAAAATAAATAGTCTGAATATTGCCTAAGACATATTAATATGATATGCCTTAGCTGGATTCTATCTAGTGAAATACTATTCTGTCTCCTTTCTAGCCATCAAAAGATTGAATGGATCCAAGAAGTTATATGTTGCAATAATCAGATTTTACATATGTCCAATTTAGTTACATGTAATGAATTTTTTTTTTTTTTTTGTATTTTATTTATATTTTGGACATGAACAACTAGAAGGAACAGGACAGGAAACACCACTATGGGACAAATAATACGTATCTGCTTGTGGCAGTGCTTGTGGAATCCTCAATCAAAAATATATTTTGAAGCTCAAAATGGCAACCATGTTTCTACTTTCCCGGGACACCGGTGAATATTCGAAGACCATGCATGGCTTGGATTTCATCCTTTAGTGCCTAGAAAACACATTAAAATGGATGAATGTGAGAGGCTGGTGCATAACTCCCAAATGCATACATATGTTTTGAAGACATCATGTCAGATGACCTGAACTGAACTGTCTAAAAACTAGTTGCCTAAGATAATGTTTGCTTTATTAAGATAATTGCCTAAGATAATGTAATGCTTTATTAACCTCACTCACGTCAGATGATGCGCTCTGGAGTGCAAGAATCTGAGATCGTGCCCACTGAATAGGGATTTCAGTACTAAGATGGAACGGACAAACTAATCAGGAGACCGTAGGAATCTCCGGGCGGGATTTTTGATGTAGCTCATCTCTTACAAACATACAAAAAACAACTCACAGTTGTATATAAAAGAGATACAGTATCTATATTCTGCAAGTTAAATCGATTATTGAACGTATGTTTGTTTGGAAAAGTTTAAAAACTAGAAAATGGTGGAACACAATATCTTGTCATAGGTTGGTTATGAAGTGAGTGGTTGAAGTGAGACGACAGACAAGTGATTAGTCAAATTATGTGCATATCGATTTTTGATGATGTCCAGGCTTACAGATGAAAATGAAGCTTGCAGCGTAACGAATCATCTGACATGAGTACGGTTATTGTTTTATGCCCTCTTCATGCAACCTTTACATGTTGCAAGAAGTAAATTTAACTTGTAAAAAGTAATTCTGGTCACTAAAATCTAGTAATATTTTTACTTTTTTTTACTTGCAAGGATGTAACTGAGAGTATAACTATAGCTGAAGGAGCTGCAGTGGTGCAATGCAAAAATGTGGCACTAGGACTATGCATCCACATTTAGGCACTTAATCTCATACAATGCTGATCACCCAACTTGATGAAGAAAAGTGGCAGTTTTTTATAGTTAATTTAAGACTAACTAAATATGCTATGACTACATTAAACTTGGTTGGCAGCTCACTCAAATTGTCAATGTAATATCTAAAAGAGGATGTGGCCACACCACTGCATGGTGACTGAATGCATAGTATTCCAATAAACGACATAGACCTTCTAATTATGTATGACCCAACATTATGTTTGAAAAAACGACTCTGCTTTACTCTTTTGTTATGCGAAGCCAAAGTTAGATCATTCCTGTTTATAGATGATGCAGTGACAGTTGGCGTTACCTGATTCACAAGCTGGTGTTGCTGCACTGTTCTTTTCCCTTTGAATTCATCAGATTCTATATGTATTTCATACATAGCTCCACAGCCACCTGCAATAAGCATTGCTGCCATTGGTTAACGTTGCTCTACTAAACGGGGCCACAATGGATTACACAATGTGATTGAATAACATTAAGCTTACCAGATATATCTACAACCCTCAGAGCCGTCGCTTGAGGGAATTTTTCTTTTAATACACTTGCGATTCTTACTTCACCGTCAGTTTGTGTTGCCAAAGTCCTGGTCACATACATACAGACGTTGCTCTACGAGATCACAAACATTAACGTTAGAGGTTGAAAAAGGCGTCACATGAACATATAAATAACTACAGGCGATGCAATATGCACATATATATATGAATTAACAAAAGATCTTGTAAAAAAAAACAAAAACCTCTTTAGAGTTGTCAAGAATACAAATATGCTAACGTTACCATTGACAGTTTATCTTAGGCTATCAAATAAAAACTACGAAGAGTCACTAAACAATTGCAGCAACTTACATGACACCTGAGAGCAAATCTTGAAACCGAAATCATATTGATATTTCAGGTTAAGCGATTTGAATGTATAAAATAAACTTCTCAAAATACAAACAGTTGTACAGAAGTCATGTCCCCAAGATCAGTGCTGTAAGCGAGCAGGCGGTGTTTGCCGTCGCAGGAAGATGACGTCTTATGAAAATAGGTGACGTTTGTTTGACGAGAACACATAGCCCTTTTTATGATGAGAACAGTATAGCTAAAGTCTGCTCGCGGACTTTCTTCTGTGAACCGAAAAGGCATTTAGCCAATTTATAATGTCTGTAATTAAAAGATAAATGTTGGGCTCTCTGCTTCTGTGTGAGTGAGAGGCAATTTCATCCTGAACTGCTGAACACGGCTGCCCTCTAGCAGCTTTTTTCAGCATTGCACTTGGCAATGAAGTGTGTTTCTTTCTTTTTCTGTGTTTCTCTACTAATGACACAGTGAAAGCTAACAAAAACTTAGGCCACTGTAGTGGTGTCCAGACTTTTCTGTTTTAGGGCCACATGCTGAAAAATTTAAGCTTCCAAGGGCCAATTCTCGAGCACAAGTTCATATCAGGAAAGGACATTGACATATGATGCCACACTGCATATAACACCACTAAGAGTAGGCGGCTATGATGTGTGATATGCCTACACATAAAATTTTAGACTATTTATGTAAAAATGACCCACATTTCATCTATATAACTCATAGTAGGTTGCTTGAAAGAGAGCATAGGGGGGGTCACAACTGGCCCCTGAACTGTATTGGGCCCTGCTTTACAGTAGCAGAATTGGGACCATTGCAGCATTTATCCTATTAAGAATAGGTGCCCCTACTGCTGGAAACTCTTAGGCCTAGATGCTTCTGACCCAAGTCTTCAATCAATCAATTAGGCCCTACACAAAACTCTAAGGTTTTCATGTGCATGCTATGTGATGAATCAAAATGAATACAACACATTTATTACAGAGCAATATGTGTAATTCAAGAGAAAAGTTTGCATATATATATACATATTTTATCTTTTTTTTATTTGCATTTTTTTCCAATTAACATATACACACAATTTAAAATAAAAAAGCATTTCACAATATTTACATTTCATGGAAGCCCATAAACACTGTAGACACAGATGAAACAGCAGTTCTATCAACTCAACCATCTAAAACTTTTACTGTTGAGTGAAACAGTTGCAAAATAAAATGTAAGACATCTGTACAGTATATATATAATATGAAATGCCTGTGCATGTGCAAAATCAGTCTCTGTGTAGTATTTTGTTTTCTTAAGACTTTAAATTTGTAAGCACATTTCAGAACCTTCAGAACCTTAAGAACCTTAAGCACACTTGCACTTTTGCACTTCTTTTCCACCTGGGTATCCTTAATTGTATGACAAGCATTAGTCTGTAACTATTTCAGTCTCTTACAGTAATTCAGATGTCTTGAGGGATGAAGTATCCATGCATGTCCATGTGAAGTTTTGCTTTCACATGGGCCCGAGCTATTTCTTTGAAAGACTGTGCATCAAGGACAAGTAAAAATCCATCTTCACCCTCCGTGTTATTAATCACTGATGATAAGATCACACCTAGAAGGAAAAGAAAAAAGTTTAATAATACAGTAATAGGATTACATTTCCTACAAATTGTATTGACAGTGAAGGTTGTACACTGCATGTATGGGGTTTTGGTCTAACTTACCATCATCTTCTTCAACTGCATTTGGCCTGGCAATGAATACAGCCTCCGAAGGCCAGCAATTTTCTGCAGTCCACTCTTGTACTTTCTTTGACTCAACATCAAGCTTCACAATCTATTGTGATATATATGCATGATTGGTTATCATTATGTTAGTACATATTCTCGTAAATAACAGCCTGGAAATATTTTTGATTAAAGAAATCATAGTAGGGATCCAACCTTTGTGGCAACAGCTGACATCTCCACACCTGTCAGATAGACAAATCTGTGCTTCTTTCCATTGTAATCATAGTTGATCTTGGGTAGCTCCACACCTATAGGTTTTGGAAGACAAGTAAAAGCTGAAAACACACCACCACTTGTCCTATGATGCCAGTGAAGTTTTGGAAAAAAAAGAAAAGAAAAGACAATGACAATAGTAAAGAAAACAAACTTTTGTTTACCTTTCCATAGGACCTCTGGCTGGCAGAGCAACTTTCCGTCTTTCTCTTTCACAGCACTGGCTGTTGTATACTTGAGTTTTACTAAGTCCTCTCCCACTTCAGCCCCCTAACATCAGAAGAAATGTAAATAATGAGCAATAGTTGACTAAATCCTTTCCATTATTACAGTTATTACACAGTAAAACCAGACAGCATACCTTGTCGGTGAGTGGCAGAACAAATCTCCTGCAATTTGGTGAGCTGTAGGATTTTACTGAAGATGACCCTGGTTTCTCTGATTGTCGTTTCAACTCATCAAGATAGAACATCTCGTACAAACTGCTATCGTCATAGGCGATGACATCAAACACCACATGGCCGTTGTCCTCAAATGCATTCACATGATGGTAGACAACCATGGAATTGGTGTAGTATTTGGCCACCACTTCTTTCTTTGTTTTTCTGTCAATAAGATGGATCAGAGTCTGGGGAAAGATGATACATAAAATTAGATGCAGCAGGTGTCACACATTATATTTCTTTCAAAAATCTGAATAAGAGTCATATGTAAAATCTGAAATCAATTACATTTTCATCTGGATGAAATTTCATGCAGCTTGCCCAATTGACTCCTCGCACATAAGCTGTGGCCATCTTAAGGACATCAAGTTTGAGGGGCTGCTCAATGAAGATAAAGTAGTTTTCAGTCATGCCAAAACTGTGGTAATAGGAGGGGCTGAGAAGGGAACGACAGGGAATTGAACAGATGACTTCCAGATTCTTCAGGGCAGGAGAGGAATCTATGAAAAAAAAGACAGTGTAAATGATTTTGTCAGCAAATTAACAAAGACCTATACTGGAATGATGCATATCTCATTACTGAAGCGGGATTGGGGGGTTGAAGCATCCGTTAACTAATAGGCCAATCAGCAGCAAACCTAAACACCTACCTTCTGCATTATTCATGGGTGGAACCTTGAAGATTGTGTACTTGGTCTTAGCCTTGTCAGCAATCGTTGTGCCCATGTTGTACACATTTCCCGCTTTGTCATAATGTGGATGAGAGGTCACCAGGTTCAAAGGAATAAACTTGAGGTAGTCCACCTGAAAGAGGATAAGAAGTGGTGAACTACTGATTCACATGAACGGGTGTCATGGGATAGATCAGTGCTGTATGGATCCACTACCTTGTCCATAGTTTCCAACGTCTCTGGGTTGATTTTTCTGATGTAGTTGGTTTCAGAAGTGGCATAGAAATCATTTCCATACCGAATAATATTATTCCCACAGTTATCTGTAAAGTCTGGGACAGCATGGTTGAGGAAGGTAATGAACCTGTGTACCAAAAAAAATACATACTATTAGATTATGCACATTTAATACAAGAAACTATTTCCTTAATTGCCAAGACTATGGAATAGCAGCCACTTGCTTGGAGAAGAGGTTTTTTCTCGGATCTGGGTAAGCCATTGTCCCCATCTCTGAGATGACGATCCTCTTTGCATCCATATTGGCCTTGTAGGTGTCTCCACGGAGATATCTGCTTCTGTAAATCACTCCACCTAAACATATTTGTCAAATTATCAGTTGTAATACCTTTTTCTCATTTCAATAAAATTTTTTTAAGTATTTAATTAGCTGACCCACAAAAATATATATGAATGTGCTAGTCAATGACACTCAAGCAAACTGCATACTGGACAAATATGTGATTCATAGCATATTTAGGCATTGCTATAACAAACTGACAACTGCATTTAGGTCGAGCAGTTGTATGAGTGTAATATGAGTGTATGTCACTGAAAGTATGCAATTTTTTTTTATTTCAATAGCAAACATATCCAACACTTCCAATAAAAAATTATGCACACAATTACAAATAATATATACTTCAAATATGCTATAATAAATGCTGCATTTAAGAAAAAACTCACTGCATATTCCATGTACAAAATACAAATTTAATCTAAATGCTACAAGAGATGTGAAGAATGCCTTACCATCTTTAAATGTAAAACTGTGCATTAATGCCATGCCATCAAACCAATGATTGTAGGATGTCTCGCCAACATTGAAGATACCTGGCCCAACACGCACTAAAGTGCCCTGAAGCCAGTCTGGAAGAGTTCCTGCATTCAGAAATGGAACAGGTCTCAACTTACAGAAACAGTGATAATGTATGCTGCAAATAAATTCCCAACCTGAATCTATCAGTGAATGCAAACAACTGAGATGTGATGCAGTTCAGCTTTATCTTCTACAGAGTATCTAATACCCTTTCATTAACATGTTACTTAACGGGTGAGTACAGTACATAACACATACATACATACATAGCAGCTGTTGTAAGTTGCTCACAAAGCATTCATGATTGTTTCATAAGACACCACTCAAGATTCATACAAGCTTTCATGACATAAAGGTTCAACAACAACAGTTCAATGTGCAGCCTGGTAAGGTGGTTAACTTTTGTCTGTATTTGCAGTCATGCAAGAACATCTATCCTTTGAATACAAGAAATTCTTAACTTCTATCATAATCCCCAGCACTAGCTATTTATAGTTCCTGATAGAGATAATTAGGCTATATCACTTAAATCATAGTGTAGTTGCATAGTATTACAACAACTTCTTTCAAATGGAGGTTAAAAACCTTTGGACAGCTTAATATAAACTCCATTACCAGGATGATTAGATAGTTAACAATACTTTCATGACCTGCAAAAACTAAACAAAACAAAACAAAACAAAACAAAAGAAAACAAAACAAAATAAATAACAACAAAAAAAAAACTTACCAGTGACATTTGCTTCTGCTGGCTCAGGATGTTCCACTTTATTTTCATTATAATTATACATTTTCCTTTTGGAGTATCAGAGCTTGCTGTCCACGATGAATTCTATGGCTTTACACACAGAGAGAGAGAGATAGGCAGGTTAATAAAGACTTGAGTAATCTGTAACTCCACCCCATAGTGCCTCTTGTCTTAGTGTAAAAGCTTTTACAGGTAACAATGTCATAATCCTTCACAGAATCATATTGCAAATACTTCCAAGAAATCAATATCAAAATATGTGCCTGTTATCGTTATCATTGGTTTTAATTGCTTTTAACTGAGTGGGTGGTGAGTTACATAAAATAGCCTATAAGCTATCATCAGCTAAACCATGTAATCCAGATCCAAACCGAGCATTGGCTTGAGTATATGTGCTCCGATATAAAAAGGAAACATTTAATCGAAAGGTGGAGTGTCATGGTTGCGTCATGGATTTTGGTTTGGTATCACTGTTACTAAATGTGTCAGTACATAACATGTGTCCTTACGGGGAAAAAAAATCAGGGCTGTCTTGTACTTCCTGGACTTTGTCACTCTTTAACACCCCATACTCTTTGGTTGTGAGTTTGACTGATCTTTTCGTGCATTACAAAGAAAGATATGCTGATACAGATTCTGTGTATATAGTTATCATTCGCCAGTCCATCTGAGCAAGTTTGTTCTTTGCTCATTCCGGTCTGATATGGAGTAATTAGTAAGTCATGTTACCCTTTGAATTCATAAAGTTCAAGGAGTTTAACTCTCCTCTTATCCCATGTGGCCCAATGACACTATACTGGTAATTGCAAATAAATCGGCGCTCTGACAACTCCATTATCAGTTCAAAAACAATTATCTAGGTGAAAAACAAAGGAGTAGGGGAAACATATAGCATACTTTACTTTACTATTTATAGGCATATTGCGTCATGGTGGAGGTCAAAGATTTTATGCCTGTGAGTGAATTTTTAACTCCTGATTCTTTATGGGAGGAAAATATCATTGTGTTGGCTACAATTAAAAGTGATTGATTGAAGAGAAGAATAATTTCCCCATAACAATGCTTATTAAAACAAACAAGCCATAGGCCTAAACAAAGCGGCTTATAGCCTAAATTACTACGTCTAATATTAATGATGAAAATATTTATAACATGCATTTATAACACACAGGAAGTGGAAGTGGTGAAGGTATCTAATGCATGTATTTGTTTCTTTTGTTGTTGTTTGTTTCAGAAATAACTGAAGCAGGGAAACACCTTCTCACGCCATAGGTGAAAAATGGGGTGGCTGAAGGTGTGGGCAAGAGATTTCCAGCACTTCTCAAAACAAATAAATCTGACTCTCACTTAAAGAATAGTTGCTGGTAGATATTTAAATTTATTCTACCTTCAGCAGATTTCAACATCTGCAATCTGTAGCCTAATATGAAGGCCTCTCTTAGCGCTTCTATCACTCAGTATAACAGGAGGTATCCTCCTCTGCCGTAGTTTTATATTTTTAACAGTGCTGTTAAATAGTTGGAAATGTATGTATAGCACTTATACTATTAGTTGTAGAGCACTTCTCAGGACATTTATCTGAATCATTTCTGCTGCATGCTTTCTTTGAATCTCTATTGCCATTCAACAAACCAGGATAAAAGCCTTTTGCTCATCAAGTTTTTATGGTAAGATATCTAAATAAGCCAATGAGTTGGCTTACTTAAAAGCCTACAGGCTAATATATTGAAATGCCTACAAAGATGTTAATAAATGTCATATATCATTAGTCAAATATCATTACAAATCCAAGAGAAACAAAATATCACAGAAACAATTTGGGAAAGAACATACCTTAGAATCGGAAGAAAGTGTGTTTCTCACTGCAGACCTTGGCCTACTCAAAGAATCTATGTCACCTTTCCTTAAGTAGCCCACCTATTGTTTGCCCAATCTGGAGGCCCAGTCAGCAGTGAATGAGACCAATGACACCACATGTTTTTGACCTATGAGGGGCCCTCTATCCCAGCAGGACTCCGGCACCCTGCACCTTGCTGGGCATTGTAATGTATGGATAAGGGGAAGCTAATGGTAATTGGGTCAGGATAATGTAGACAGCATCCTTACAGATTACTATTTCTCTGTAAAATTGAAACCCTTCATTACAACCATCGAAATGAGACCAAACATTACAGGCCTATGCTAACTTAATAAAATCACTATACTACAGCCCTAAAAGTAAAACGTTTGGATAAAGTTGTTTTTGATTCAGAATAAATTGTTAAGGACAAAGTGTGAATCAAATCCATAGCCATTGTTCGAGATCACTGAGTTCTATCTGTAACTTAGTGTGCTGATTAGTTTGATTCAGTTTCCATAGCCAATGCAAATATGCAGACAAATTGAATGGCAACCTGAGATGAAAGGTGATAGTAATTTGGAATACAGTGAATCGACGATTGGTTTACAAACTGAAGAATCTTTATGATAAAACCTGATTGATCAGCCTTGAAATAAACAATATAGGCTACAGTCAGTGTTGTCAATGAGGGAGTTCAATGAGGGAGAATTAATTAATTGCACACTAACTCACAGATAGAACTCGGTGATCTCAAACAATGACTATGGATTTTACACTATTGTGAACAAGACTTTTATAAAGGTAGTATGGTTAGGGTTTCTTGATAACATTCACTCTTAGCATGCTAATAAGACGATACCAGTAACTTGCCAAAATTGTTAGAGGTGTTTATTTTGGCTGTCACACCTATTGTTATGCATTTGGCATTGACCACTCAGTGAGCTCTGAGATGGCTAACCCCATCGACTTGGGTCTTGTAAAGGGAACAGTGGGGCTAGTTAAACTGCAACATGACCACGGCCAAATCGCAATCAGACGGATGTCCATATGATAAGAATCAATTCAAGACCAAGCTTGAGTGTGTTAGATTAAAACACATTGATAGAACTCAAAGTGTAGGTAAGATGATCAAAGGATACTGTGACCAGGCCCTCAGTGTGTAATAGCATTGGGAGGGTGAGGGGGAGAGGGGAGGCTGTCTGCATATACCCCTACAGTGGAACCATTGTGTGTAGGTGTGAATGGAGGACAGTGTGGGGGTAGGGTGAGGGAACCCCTGCAAGTTCAACCCTTGCCCCACCTTCAAACCACCACAATTTATTTGTATCCATTAGATAGATATAATGGTAACGCTTTGCAGCGCTTTGTTCTATTTGCAGATATCACACAACAAGAATAAAAAATTGGCTTAAAACTTAAATTATCCATTCGTCAAACTACTCAGAAAAAAATATTACTCTATTGCTTGTTTTAATTTTTGAACGGACGAAGCCTGAGGTTTTCTGTTAAGAAGTACAAACATCAAACAATGACTCAACATTTCAATTTTCTGATTTTGCGCTTGGAGTTAGACTGAACCATGAGCCCTGGGGGTTACCGTGGACAGTTGTGCTGTAACATACCACGTTTTAGTTCAGCTGATGTCTGCTTTGCTTAGTAGAAGTAGAGGTCATTCACAAACTTACTTACTTCTGTCACATTCTTAATGTACATCTGCGTCTCTGTAGGAAATCAACTTTGCGACAATGAATGTAGCTCATTTAAAAAAAACAACTATGACTTGTAATTTGCAGGCCAAGGCGGGTGTGTTTTCCGCAGAGGACAGGTGTCCTTGTTTACTAACTGCCTAAACAAAATGTTATTCTTATGTCGTGCCCAAATAGGTGCCATAAACTGATTGCACGAATGGCGGTGGAGATGTTCCAACTAGGCGACGGTAAAACATGAAACTATTAAATCATACGACAACTTCATAGGCTACTGTAGGCCAATTAGAAAGTTTGCAGGTTGGCCAACAGGTGGCCGGTCGCTGTGTCATGTCTGTACATCTTGTCTGAATAATCAGGGTCCAGTTACAATCAATTGTTAACATTTGAGCCTTTTTGAGCATGTGTGAGAATATGCAAGTCAGATAATTAGCTAATATGACATACAGTATGTAGGTGACATGCATAGAAACCCTAACCTTAACCCAAGGAAATTTCTTTTGTTTTGGTGTTTTCCACTATTTTTCTATTTTTGTATTTTTTTCCTAGTCGTATGTAGGCACACAAAATGAAACGCAACCATGCAACCAAGAGAAACATAACATTTATTAAGCTTATTAAGCAAACAAAAAACAAACAAAAACAGTGTTAAGGTAAGATATTTATCTTTTTATGCCCTAGTACAGTCTGTTTAGAAAGCAGTCCAGGACGATTGCATGGACACAGAAAAAAACATTGAGTTGCACTGAACATACTGTATAAGCACACAGACACACACACACACACACACACACACACACACACAGACACTCACACAGACACACACACACACACACACACACACACACACACACACACACACACACACACACACACACACACCTGGCACACATTGTGCTGTGGCCCATATGCTCCCATTAGTTCCATTATCTACTGCACTTTGTTCCACTGGGGTTTCTTTCCCTTTGTTCCACTGGGGTTTCTTTCTCCGTCACAGATGCAGTTCCAAAATCATTGACAACAAAAGCTTTGAAGCTTAGAAATTTTGGGCCCCATGAAAGAAAATAATTTTGGCCCCCCAAACAATGATTTTAATATATACATTTTCTCTGGGCCCCCCTGTCAATCAATCATCCTAACCATTCCCCACCTAGACTATTCTTACAAAACAATGACTCACACAATACTTAGTGATGAATATATCAGGAATCATGTCATGGTTTATGTAACTAAGTTAACTTAGTGCTAAGAGGGTTTTGGGAAACTGGTCCCAGTTTGTTTAGTCAGGTTAAGTGATAGGCCTAGCTCAGTGCAGAGTCTGAATGTTACACCTCTGCTCAAATTAATTTCACCAAGTAGTTGACGTATACCTGAAGGGATGTGCAAGTTAGGATTTTCTCTTTTTCCATTATTTCTCATGGAGAATAATAATGTGGGGATAACATAGAGACATCACCAGATATATCAATTATTTTTTAAGCTGCACCTTACAGCAACTGGGGATGAATCACATACAGTAGGTTAGTATTTTCCCATTACCTATTTGCTTTTTTTTATAGCTCAACAGAGATTATGTTATGTAAAGCAGTTTAAAACCAGTAACAGTTAAATTTAAATCCATGCAATTTAGTATTCATATCGTATTTCCTGCACATCATTTACTTTTTCTTCACAGAAATACTTCATAGGGATTACTCTAGTGTAAGTCTACTCCTAATGTTTACAAGGACTAAGATTCATCAGTTCCCTACTTACAGTAGTACATGTGTGACCTCTTGTGGTGAGTTTGAATTGCAAAAATACGTCTCTTTTTGTGTGGTAAAATCTCCTATATAAGTGTCTCTGGTAAAATTGAGGCAAAATGCTTCAAACACAATGAGGTAAAAAAAACAAACAAACAAACAAAAAACACAATGGAGTAAACGCAAAGGTCCTGTGTTTTGTTATGGTGTAGAAGGTGTTTTTGTTACGTGTTTCTTAGTTACTCTAACAAAATGATGGTAAGGGCAACACTCTATAGAGACCCATAAATTCTTACACTAATTGTAAGCTATCATAAGGTATTATGCACCATGTAATTTTTTGTATGGTAGCATTTATTTCATTTCTGCCAGAGGATCATCAAAGATGATCAAGTCCTATACATTGTAGCTACTGCTACCATAAATGCTTGTAAACAAATTTGAAGAAGATTTCCCTAAATAACTTTTATATTTTATAAATATAGGCCATACATTTTAAATGTACAGTACTTGCTATTCTATTAATATTTAAGTAAATTTTTTGTCTTGAACTGAGACTGGAAACCTGTCTTAAGACCTACCCTATGGCGCCCTCTATTGACCAACATGGTACAACCTCCTCAATTGCTCTCCCTCTGAGGAATGAAATAGCCATGCAAACACACATGAAAAGTGCTATCCACCTCTGCACGGCCAATTTCCTCCATTGTCTTAGCATTCAAGATGAGCATAAAGGGAGGTTTTTCTGGGTTAAGGGACACGACCGAGGACAGAAGGACTCCTGAAAATGAAGTCAAAAGAAAAAAAAAGGATGTTGAAATGCTAACACGGAGTTGAAGGTTGACACTGCATTCTTTTTAGCTTTATGTACACTACATAAATATTGTATAAAGAGGTGCTGTTTTGAGATCTGGATTACTTTTATTGTGCAAAATCACATAATTTTTTAGACAGTGCTTTACACTACATAATATAACTTGGTTTGACTTGTGTTCCGACTGTGGCACTTACCATCGTCCTCTTCCACAGCACCAGGTGTAGCCACAAAAATAGGCTCAGATGGGTAGCACTCATCATTCCTCCACTCTTTATGAGTCCTGGTAACAATGTCCACTTTTGCAAGCTGCAGGAGAAATGAAGCACACAAATAAGTTTCCCTTGTCAGAGCATCTGTCCCTGCTATTACATCTGTTGGACTTTTAAAGTGCTGAAACAACTTACTCTATTTGGATGTGGAGACCACTCAACTCTAGAGCCGTAGAAATATCTGTACTTCTTGGTATTAAATTTAGAATTAATTTGTGGCAACTCTAAACCTGTGGATTAAAATAAACACAAGATAAAAAGATAAAAATGTGAGTAAAATTATAAAGAAGGAAAATGTCATTAGCTATTCAGTCTGGAGACCAGTCTGTAGCACATCTAGACACATCTAGAGCACATATGAATTTCATCTGAATTTCATAATAATAATAATAATTGATTACATTTCTACCAGCTAGAGGTGGAGAATGAGGGAATGGACGAATGAGCCAATTACAGAGGGGGGATGATTCGGGGGCCAGATTGAATGAGCCAGGTTGGGACTTTAGCCAGGACACCGGGAAACTCCCTACTCTTTTACGACAAGTGTCATGGGATCTTTTATGACCACTGTGAGTCAGGACCTCGGTGTAACGTCTCATCCGAAAGACGGCCTCTCCTACAGTACAGTGCCCCATCACTGCACTGGGGCATTGGGATTGATCTTAGGCCCAGAGGGAAGAGAGCCACCTACTGGCCGCCCACCAACACCACTTCCAGCAGCTACACAGTTTTCCCCAGAGGTCTCCCATCCAGGTACTAACCAAGCCCACACCTGCTTAGCTTCAGCTATTCAGCTGAGACAGGGTACCATTGGTCTGGCTGCTGGCAGGCCGTTAGGCACCAGGGAGGTCATCTCGACCTTACCTCACTCATGTCAGATGAGCAGCTACGTCGCGTCTGCATCTGATATTCAGCGATAGACGAGCTAGTTCAGGAGCCAGAAAGTCCTTGCAATCTAACTGATGCAAATGGATTGTCCATCAATTTATTGCATGCGCAGCATCCAATGACAGATACCAACTGAGACGCTGGTTACGTTCGTTAGATTCGACTGGACTCAAAACAGTTGCTGTTTCGCAACGTCACACCCTCTACAGCAGCTAGCGACCCTGAGTGGTGCGGTTAGAGAATAATGGCTTGAAATCTCTCTGATGGAGCTTCAGCATCCGATCGCTGCGTGGAAGTGCCTTACGGAAGTTACGTAGCGCATGATCTGACGTGAGTGAGGTAACATCTGACCTCCCTTAAAGACAATTTCCCAAGAAGTCGCCAATATCTCTGGGATTTGAAGCGATGAGGAATGGATGGTCAATGTCAGAGGAAGACTGCTGGCAATGCAGCTCACGTACAAATCAATAGTGTGAGCTGATGGTATCATTAAACAACACAAATGTGTCAAATGCACCAATTATATCATCATTTCAATCATATTATTGGCCATTAGATAATGCAGTTATAAAGTAGGAAGTCCTCCCTACCGACACCTTAAGTTAAGAGACATGCTAGTGAGTGAAACCTGCATCCAAGGGTTGCGTTTTGTACATCCAGTCTATGGTGTGAGTTGCAAGGCAGGACACAGCTTACAGCACATCAGCATGAGTCAGCCATGGTATTGGACATTTGGGATATGCAGGGAACCTACCCACAAAGACTGTGTCAGGTGAACAGAAGACTGATCCATCTTTTTGGATCACTGCTTTGGCTGTTGTGTCCTCTAGTGTCACAAGGTTTGTGCCCTCTGGAGTATCCTAAGTGAATAATAAATACAACATAACTTATTGGTATTATGCAGACACTTTCAGCTAAATGACAGAGACGTGCATCAATAGAAGTACCTGTGTGAAGCTGGCCCCCCCTCAAAACCAAAATGCTGAAATAACACTGCAGTTCGTTTGTGCTGTGTTTGTGCTGGTTTGTGCTGTAAATATTTTCGTTTGTGGTATTCAAGCTTTTGAGTAATTTAGAAACACATTTTCAATACAAACGAACAGTGTTTTTTCAGCATTTTGGGTTTGAGGAGGGTGGGCAGCCTCAGGCATGTCCCGATAGAGACTGTTTGGAGTGATTTGGACGTGGAGGGCGGCTGCGTGACGTCACATGTCCGAAAATGTATTTTTAAATTACTCCAAAGTGTTAATAGCACAAACGAAAATATTTGCAGCACAAACCAGCACAAACACAGCACAAACGAACTGCAGTGTTATTTCAGCATTTTGGGTTTGAGGGGGGCCAGCTTCACACAGCTAATAGAAGTTAAAGATCATACCAGGGTAACCGATTGTCTGGCAGTAACACGCATGCACACACATCCACATACAGACACAGATATCCACTGTACCTTGTCAATATTAATGGGCAAGACGAATCTCTGACAGACTGGAGGTGAAAAGATCTGGTTGTTTTCAATGAACTTGTCTGCATCTTGTTTCAAATTCTCAATGTAGAACATGTCGTAGAGGTTGCTGTCTTTGTATGTGATCAGATCAAATACAACATGACCATTCTCCTCATAGGCATTTATGTGGTGGAACACCACAAAAGGATCTCCAAAGAACTTTGTGGAAACTGATTTCCCCGTCTTCTTGTTGATCAGATGGAAATGTGTCTGCAACAGAACAATATTAGTCATCATATAGTGAAGGGGAAACTTTATTTCATTAAGTAGTGAATCTGTCACTTACAACATCATCCTTGTGAAACCTGAGACAGCTTCCCCAGTTGACCCCTCGGAAGTAAGCCGTTGCAAGCTTGAGAATGTCAAGCTTAAAGGCCTGTTCCACAAAGACGATGTAATTCTCAGTCATGCCAAAGCTGTGAAAGTAGCTCGGGTAGAGGGATGATCGGAAGGGGATGGAGCACACCTGCTCCACTTTACTCAATGTTGGCTTTTTCTTGTCTTTATCTGCAGACAGATAACAGTGTTTATTTCTTATGTCAGGGCCAACTTAAGTTCTTTTTTAGATGTGCTTAATGCTTAAAACATTATTTGAAAACTACTACCAAGTACAACCATTCTGCTATTTTACACACACAACACACACACACACACACACACACACACACACACACACACACACACACACACACACACACACACACACACACACACACACACACACACACACACACATACTGCACTGAGACTGAGCATACTGTACCTACCTGTTGCATTAGCTGGAACTTTGAATATCATGTACTTGGGTCGGCCAAAGCCCATGATTGCTGTGCCCATGTTGTAGGTGTTTCCTTCTTCATCATAGTGAGGGTGTGCAGTAGCCAAGTTCAATGCAATATGGTTTCTGTAATTGACCTGGAGCACAGGTAACAACACATGATAAAGAGGACAATCACTATTTTCCCTTGCCTTGCCATGCCTTCCTACGCAATTGTGTTCAATGACCATCTCTCTCTCTCTGTACTATACAAAAGTATAGAACGAGAGGGGGGGGGCGTCTATTACAGAGTCGGCTAGACGTACTGTACCCTCGTGCTAACTATTATTAATCAGTTAGCGTGTCTATAACCACAAATCTGTTCTTTTAGAGAGTCGGCTAGACGTACTGTACCCTAGCGGTGGCTTATCATCTTATCAGTGTGCAGAGACAGTTTGACAGACAGTCACTGATTCCACTTCTTGGATTCGGCACAGTTGATCGCTCATGATCAGAGTATACATTTTGATGTTGTCTGGTTAATTGTACTTATATAATATATATAATCTCAACATGAATATGTGCATATAATAACTTACCCTCCCAACTGTCTCCAGAGTGTGTGGGTCGATTTGGTTGATGTAGTTCACTTCTGATGCAGCATAGTAGTCTTCACCATATCGTATTATGCTCACAACGCCGTTGTCTGTGAAATCAGGGATGGCATTGCTGAGGTAGGTGAATGCTCTGTGGAGAAGCCAAATGTGCAGTGGGTCAGATTTGTGTATGCTTATGAAATGAAAATAAAAAGTATTACACTGAAATTTCAGTATTACTTTGCAAATATGTTTTTGCAGGGATCAGGATAGACCATAGTCCCAAATTCTGACACCACAATCCTGTTGGCACCTGTGTTCTTTTTGAAAGTTTCACTCTTGAGAAATTTACTCCGGTAGTGGACTTCACCTGAAAAGCGACAGTGTCCATTATCAGTAACTTTTGCATTGCATTGAAGAATGCCGCTCAGTGTGGACAGTGCTGTGTGCTATGCTCTTTCTTCTCACCATCTTTAAAAGTGAAACTATGGATGAGGGACATGCCATCAAACCAATGGTTGTAGGCAGTATCCCCAATTGAGAACAACCCAGGACCATTGCGCACAAGGGTTCCTTGTAACCAGTCAGGAACTGTGCCTGGATGGAGACAGACACAAAGAAAGGATGATTCAATTCATTCATTCATTCAACAGCCGTTTCTGCTGTTGTATCTTATTGCTATAAAAACCAGCTGTAAAATGGTTCTGAAACTCATCTGACCAGTCAGATGTGGACAAGTGCCAGAGATGCAACACTTTCTGACAAATTAAAACTTTTACACCATGACAATGCTCATTATATTGCCATCCAACACGTCTGTTCTAGCAGTGGCAGTAGCTCCACTATTTTAAACCTACATCAAAACTCATAGTGTTGCTACAAATTGATAACTCTTTTGTTGAGCAATGATCACCACAACATGACTAGAGTCATAATTCTAGTTGAAGCAGCATGCACCATTAAAAACAACATATTGTACAATGCCCATATAATCATATTCATATGTAACTACTTTTAACTTTGAACATGGATTTATGAATAGTACTTGACAGTACAATTGATAAACATCATGTTAAGTTGAGTGAACTTACCAGATATTTTTGCTTTTACAGGATTTGGAGTTTCTTTTCCATTCCGATAGAATGCATCCATAATTCCACTTTGTCAGCCTGTAATCCTGTGTTTGATATGGAAGGCTGCTTCTGCTTGAGATACAACAGTGTCAAGTCAAAAGGCATCATCATTTACAGTCCCTGCTATATATGTGCAAAGAAAACCACCAGGCTACATACGTATGTGCACACGTCTATGTCTCTGTTATGTAACAGCCATGACAAACTGTTGATCAATACAGCATATCCGCTTATTCAACCAGAAACCCATTTCCTATGGTGTTCACTGCTCAGATAATGCGTTGGTCAGATGTTTCTTGCATATGTTTAGCAACCTGTTAATTTACTAAACTATTATAATTATCATGAATGTGCATTTAATAAGTGCCATTTAGGCTGCTATATGTACAGTAGTGTGCCAGACACTGCTGACGTGACACATGCCATGAAAAGCTTGGTTACACCCCCAGTTGGTCTCATTACTACCTTTATCTTAATTGCTTGTGTGAACTTTGCAACTTGCCACAACCATGCTTGGATAACCTGTGTCTCCATTACACTCCATTGCATCTTAATTCATTTTAACATGAATATTCTCAGAAGGAATTGTAATAGGTGAAAAGCAGGGTTTTTCTTTGGCATGACCAGAGTATTAATTTTATACTACATTTACTGTAATAGCCAACTGCAAGAAGTCTAACACATAATGCTGACATGCTAGATTTCTGATAGCGAGTTCATCGGAAGGCCATAGTGTCAGTGATTGCTGCAGATATCTTAACTAACATACCATAAAGTTAATTGAATAGATAGTAGACTTGCCTGTCGGTTAACAGATGTATAGCCATGTTCACATTTATTGGCATCTCAGTGAGAAGTAATAAAAATTATTCTTACATCCTTTTACCACACCTCCACACTACAGAATCTGTACTCAACTTGAACTTGAATGTTTGAAGGCAGACATGAATCAAGTTTTTCATTTTTTATCATAGAACCTGATTCTGAATACCATTGCACCATCCCAGGTGTGTTTATGGTTTGATTTGGTACTTTCCAACTAGAATTTGAAGAGATTTTTTGGGAACTAATGTTTCAGGACCATGGATAGGTCCATTGATGCACTTTTATTAGAGGTGAGGTGGTATACTTAAAATAAAGACACTGAAACATGCATGGATAAAATAATGCAAGGCAAAATCATATGTAGTAAGTGCACTTTAATGACGCAATGGCTAAGTTAGTAGTATCTTTTCAACAACACTGGCCAGAATCTTCAACAACACTGACCATTTTAAACCTTTTTTGTCTGGACATTAGTCTGTTAATATTTATAAAATTAGGCTACAATACAATACAATACAATATCTGACTGCAATCCAAACCATTCACATACTTATAAATGTACAAAAAGTACATAGAATAAAATAAATTATTCATATTACATATTAATATGGCTTGAAATTATTAGGCAATATGATTAGTGCTGTCAAACAATTAATCACAACATTTTGCTATGATTAATCACTTTTAATCACAACTCATTTCCTCCAGTAAGAATCTGGATGCTAGGGTATGTTGCACCCTTATTTTGCCCTGGTAAGACCATAAAGCCTAGCTGGCTTTGCTCTTCAATGGGGCAATTCATACATACCCCCTACCCCCACAGATTCCCAAAGCATCTAACCTCTGCTGTTGTTGGACATTCAGGATCTAGGCCATAGTTTTGTCTAGTTTGACTTGATAGCCTAGCCATTTTCTATCTAAAATTGAGCATAACATATATCATGAGTGGAACCATAGCTATCAGGATTGATCCAAGTTAATTTTTTTAATCTGAGTTAATTTTTTTGGATTAATCACTTGAGTTAAAGCGTTGCAGCCAGATTTGCAGCACCAGCACTTGCAAATTCAAGGAACATCCATGTTAATCTGGTGGAAGGGAATGCGGGAGTGCATTTATCAGTCCTCTGTGCAAAATATAAACTAAAATGACCTTGTCACATCACCTGGGGCTGTAAAGAGCTGGTAGTTTCTTCAATAAAATACAGTAGCTACAAATGCTGAATGTTAGGATGTGATGCAGATATACTGTATCTGCTTCAGTCTTTGTCAACTCATTTGTCCATAAGGGGGCATCTAATCCATAAAGAACTGTTGAAAAGGTCCATGCACCTGCCAACATTTCACAGTGCATGGCATTGGTACCAGGCCATCATGAAAATATAATTCCAGAAAAAGCTAATTTTTGTACTTTGTGCCATTGTGGTTGTACTTCTGTGGAATGGATGTGAAAAAACCTTAGATGCCGAAGGTAGAAACCTCTTGTCCATCTTGTCCAATCAGACACTCATAAATAGTTTATCTGTAACTAACTGTATACTATATAATACTATTTTGTTAGCATGTCCATATAAAACAACCTCATTTATATGTGATAAATAATGGGAACCATAGTCCAAATGCCTTTTCAAGAACTCTGTCCAAACAAAGAACATCACACCTGCTCAGTTACTGTCCCTCTCAGGAATAAATAAGCCATGCAGGTCCACATGAATAGGGGCATCCACCTCTGCACGAGCAATCTCCTCCAAAGTCTTAGCATTTAAGATGAGCATAAAGTTGGGCTTTGCTGGATCAAGAGATACAACTGAGGACAGAAGGACTCCTGAAATGAAGTAAAATGAAAGCAAACGGTTAGACTGGTAATCATTTAAATGTTAGAATTTTCAAACAAAGCTTTGTGCTACAATACATACCATCATCCTCCTCTACGGCATCAGGTGAGGCCACAAAAACAGGCTCAGAGACGTAGATATCATCATTCTGCCAGATTTTATGAGTTCTAGTGAGGATGTCCACTTTGCCAATCTGTCAGAGAGATTACAGACAGACAACTCATATGTGTGCGTCTATATTTGGTTTTACACACGTTACCTTATTGGATGATACAGACACCACATCTTACCTTGTTAGGATGTGGAGACCATTCAACTCTTGAGCCATAGAAATATCTGTACTTTTTGGTGTTAAATTTGTAATTAATCTGTGGCAATTCTAAGCCTGTAAAAAAACATATCACAGAAATATAACAAGGTCCTCCAGTAAAACATCTATATAGTAGGCCTTTATAGCCTCATAACTAGACCCATATCGATGAAGATATAGGATGTAGGAACTAATGACTGACCTCCCATTTCTAAGGGGTTTAACTGGCATGACATTTCAAAAACTCTTCACGAGTGCAGGAAATATATATATATCATAGACAACTAGAAAAGCGCTCAGAGATCGCAGACCTCCGCCAAGACAATGTGGTCACTGATGGTGTTCTGGATCACTGATCGCCACCAAAATCTAATCGGTTCTTACTTGTCCCAATACAGACGTTGTCCGAAAATTTCATCCAAATCTGTGCAGTAGTTTTCGAGTTATCTTGTACACAGACACACACACAGACACACTCACACAGACACACACACGCCAAGCAAAACATAACCTCCTTGGCGGAGGTAATAACAAAGCTTACTAGCGGTACATCTGGGTTTAAGGCCAGTAGCCAGTCAAGAGGATACTTACCCACAAAGACTGTGTCAGGTGAACAGAACACTGATCCATCTTTTTGGATCACTGCTTTGGCTGTTGTGTCCTCTAGTGTCACAAGGTTTGTGCCCACAGGAGTATCCTAAGTGACCAGTAAACACAATAAAACTCTAATCAAAAATGAATTACTGATTAGTATTTAATAGATGCCTTCAGCTAAAGCAGCATCAACCTGCAGCAGCATGTCTGAGAATCCCACCCAGGCCACTGATTGCCTGGCAGCAACACTGACACTATATTGCATGCACTGATGTCCACTAAAACCTCTATATATCCACTGTACCTTGTCAATGTTAATGGGCAAGACGAATCTCTGACACACTGGAGGTGAAAAGATCTTGTTGTTTTCAATGAACTTGTCTACATCTTGTTTCATATTCTCAATGTAGAACATTTCGTACAGATTGCTGTCTTTGTATGTGATGAGATCAAATACAACATGACCATTTTCCTCATAGGCATTTATGTGGTGGAACATCACAAAAGGATCTGCACAGAACTTTGTAGACACTGCTTTCCCTGTCCTCCGATCGATTAGATGGAAACATGTCTATAAAAAAAGATCAACATAAAACATAAAATGTACTGAAATGTGAAGTGGAAACACAACACAACAACTGCCAAATTTAGTAGACACTTACATTATCATCTTTGTCAAATTTGAGACACGCTCCCCAGTTGACCCCTCGGAAGTAAGCTGTTGCAAGCTTGACGATGTCAAGCTTAAAGGCCTGTTCCACAAAGACGATGTAATTCTCAGTCATGCCAAAGCTGTGAAAGTAGCTCGGGTAGAGGGATGATCGGAAGGGGATGGAGCACACCTGCTCCACTTTACTCAATGTTGGCTTTTTCTTGTCTTTATCTGTAAGTGGATAACAGTACCTCAGTATGCAACAGCCAATTCTGATTTCTAAGCATTGTAGTCTATTCTAAGAGTTCTAAATGTTGTGTTAAATGCTTGTGTTGAACACAATATTGATGCAAAATGCGCAATCAATTTATGACATCTTTCAGACAATCACTTTCAAAATGGCATGTGAAAACCTGCCGTGTCATCAGTGCTGCTTTTCCCGAAGTCATATGAAATCCTTTCTGGCAGCTCGACTAGGTTTAGTTTAGTTTTAGTACTCTAGGATGTACCAAATCTCCTTTCACTTGTACGCTAACAGCTCACAACTGAACCACTGAACTCAACAAAATATTGTGGTGTTTTCTGGCTGGATGACAAATAACTTCCTCAAGACACAAAAAAGAAGTTCATACTGTAATTTGACCCTTCAAGACACAAATCTGAATGCACTCTTGCTGGCAAGCTAGGTTATCTCACCCTGTATGTCAAGTCTCATGCTAAAACCGTGGGATTTTGTCTTGACCAAACAGTTAATGCCAGTAACAACAGCAAGTGAAGTCTAAAATGCTTTAACAATGGAACTCTTCCTTCAGTCCCCATTTTTCATTTTTATAAATTCTGAATCTCAAAGAAGGGGCCTAACTAAAGGAAAGGGACCAGCTATGATCATTTTCAAACAGCTATGTTAACTGACAAGGTTGCTCTTTGTTGTTGTTGACATAAATATTAAATAATAATTTTTTAACAAAGGTTAGTACAGTGATAGTTATATTATGGCCGGGGAAGGGCTAAGTAATGCCTTTTTCTTTATTCTACACTATTATCTTCTAATTGAGTTGATTAAAAATGACTGTATCTGTAAATGACAACAGTGGTTCTCTTGTTGATACCTGTTGCATCAGCTGGAACTTTGAATATCATGTACTTGGGTCGGCCAAAGCCCATGATTGCTGTGCCCATGTTGTAGGTGTTTCCTTCTTCATCATAATGAGGGTGTGCAGTAGCCAAGTTGACTGCAATATGGTTTCTGTAATTGACCTGGAGAAAAGGTAATAGCAGATGATGAAGAGGGCAATCGACTTTATCATAACTCAATAAAGGGTTTTCACACATTGGTTAATTAATGACCTTTCCACTGACATAATACATTCATTGACATAATCACTGACAAAGAATACAAACATATTTAAGCTTAAAATTATCTGTGTCTATTGAGGAGAAAAAAATGTGTTTGAACTCACTCTCCCAATTGTCTCCAATGTGTGTGGGTCAATCTGGTTGATGTAGTTTACTTCAGATGCAGCATAGTAGTCTTCGCCATATCTTATAATGTTCACAAGGTTGTTGTCGGTGAAATCAGGGATGGCATTGCTGAAGTAGGTGAAAGCCCTGTTGAAAAGTCAAAAGCATGATGTGTTTGAGTTATATGTATTGTGTTTATTCAATTAATTTCTGTTTCTTTGAAACTCAGTTACAACTCGACTGAAAACCTAAAATTTCGATGCATTGAAATTCTGATATTGCCTTGAGAATATGTTTTTGCAGGGATCTGGGTAGACCATGGTTCCAAATTCTGACACCACAATCCTGTTTGCACCAGTGTTTCTTTTAAAAGTGTCACTCTTGAGAAATTTACTCCTGTAGTAGACTTCCCCTGAAAAGTGACAAGAACTATAAATTACATCGCAAAATACAACCTACAGTAATCTGAGTGGTACAGAATGAATCCTATGACATTCCTTCTCACCATTTTTGAAAGTGAAATTATGAATGAGGGACATGCCATCAAACCAGTGTTTGTAGGCTGTGTCCCCTACGGAGAACATCCCTGGACCATTGCGCACAAGCGTCCCCTGTAACCACGTAGGAACACTTCCTGGATGCAGACGGACATGAGGACATTATAACATAGCCTGCTATTAACTTCAGCTCAGGTAAATTGACACATACTATGTAGCCTAAAGTAGGCCTAATATAACACATGCAGTAATCAGCTAGCACCAGATGTACGAGCTCCTTGCGCCTTTGAAAAAATGTAGCACCAAGAAAATCTATCCATCGTTTTAATCAATAAGGCAGTAAAAACTTTTAAAGAGCACTTAATGTAGGCTAGGCTAGGCTAGGCTTAAGTTAAAAATAAATTTGACCTAATTACCGGACACTTTCGCTTTTACAGGCTCCGGGGTCTCTGCTCCATTTTTTGCAAATACTTTGTCCATGGTTCTGCTCTCTCAGCAGACTATTTCCCGTGTGGTCAGTAAGTGTGTTCTCTCTTGAAATGACCTGCCACTCAGTCCAAAAGTCCACTTCTTTTACTACGCTCATCTATTTATGCTTGGACTAGCATCACAGCTCAAAGTAGACCATGTTTTTTCCCTTATGTAATGGTCATTTCTCGTGCACGCGCATTGGCACAATTATTAGAGAAGTGTGAAAACTGTCTAGTCTAGTCAGTTCTCTCTTTTCTGGACTCAGTTTGTAGGTTTATTAGTGTACTTAAAATACAGTAATCTATGAATCTATGACTACTATTAATATTAAGAGTGGCACTTGATGTAGAATGATGTCAAAGCACACTGGGATTGCTATGAAACCCCTAAACTTCTAAAAGTGTAACACACACAAACACACACACACATGGAGATTCTTGTCAATGCTGACAATTATGTTATCCTAAATACACTTTTTAAATTTTCAAACAAAAAATCATTGCAACATTGCAAGAAATGCATTGTTTATGTCTTGTTAAGTCAACATGAACACCTGTGCATTAATCACAAGAAATGTTGCTGTATGTTCTTATAAAAAAGATAGCAGTGCACAGAGAAGATGTCTCACTAATAGCAGGTGGACTTGACAAAGCTTATCTTCCAAAGCAGACAGTGGCTCTCAGGCCTCCCCATCAACCCTCTGGGATCACAGATTGGCCAGCAGTTATTTACCCATGGGCCTTTTACAGCACATTCACCAGAAGGCATTGTTCACTAGGAAGGCTCAATGGTAGCATCACAAAGCAGCCCATCCTCTGTGAATAGGTCATTTTCATGGGACAAGAGTGGCATGAAGGAAACTGACGTCAGTGAGCTTTAAATGTGCAGAGCTTTCTGGCTGCCTGGGTCAGTTAACAGGTATTGGAAAATGGCTAAAGGTGTCCTGGCAGAGGTGGTTCTCATAGCCATCTTACACATTGCTATAACACATAGTGAAGACGCCACAGAGGTACTGATCTGTGCAGAACAGCAGGAGGCATTTGACAGTTCTTGTTTTGAATTTGTGGCACAACAGCGCACCTTTCAGAGTGCCCAGCGCTGGTGTGAGCGAGGCGGAGGCCACTTGGCGTTCATTCTGAATGATGAGACACAGCAGTTCCTTCAGAGGCACCTCCAGCCTCAGCAAGACTGGTGGATAGGGCTAGCGCCGGCATCTGTCAACCTGACCCTGGACTCAGCTGCAGCAGAGGGTAGTACATCAGTTCCCTCTCTCTCTCTCTCTCTCTCTCTCTCTCTCTCTCTCTCTCTCTCTCTCTCTCTCTGTGATACAGTACAGTATATACAGGGTACTATAATAGGGAGTTCTTAGTGTTGTTTTTCTTTTGTAACTTACCTGTAGTTATACAAGTTGTTCCATCTTGTGTTCTTTCTTTGTGCGTCTTTACTGTAGAACTGTATTTCTCAAGTAGTGTTTTTGCAATCATTTCTTCTAAAGAAATTTAGAGGAACAACAGGAATAACTGCTTAGGTTAACATTCTGCATTCTGTTTGGGTTAGAGCTTCTTTTCAGTCTTCCACTTTGGCCTTAGTCTGTAACTAGGGGTGGGAATATAGAACCAGATAAAAAGTGTAATCTAATCTCAGTCTACTTGAATTATATTTTTGACCTTACCAATTACTCTTATCTTTTGAGATTGGCAATATAGGCATTATATGTTATTATATTATTATGACATTATAGGTTAATGTACTGAACAACTTTCATGTACTGAATACAGAAGACCAGACTACTTTAAAGAACTGCTAAGAGAATTGATAAAGAAATCAGGTGGATGAGCAATATTTTTGTACTTTTTTCTAACTTTTTCAATCAACTTAATCAAGAAAATAATAAATTGATTAAATTAACCATTAATTATTACTTCCGCCAAGGAGGTTATGTTTTCGGTTGCGTTGGTTTGTCTTGCCTTGCACATTGCCTTGGCAGAGGTCTGCCCTCTCTGAGCGCTTTTCTAGTTGTCTATTTTATCATTTAAGAGGTTATAGGTTGAATTAGCTTCTGTTTCTTAGTTGTCTAAGCATGCACCAATGTTACTTGCTCACTTGAGGGAGAAAATAGTTAATTTGTGAATTTCTGTGAATGTTAGATATGCTTTGTGTATGTATGTATTTGACGAGGCTGCTCTTATAAATTCAATGTTATCTCTCTCTTCAGCTTGCCTCCAACAATAGGCCAACTAACACATCAGACAGCCACTTACAAAACAGCGCCCTCTGCATATCTCTGATTAGCACTGCTGACAAGAATTATTGTTTCTTAATGTGTTTACCCTCATGCCTCTGAATTAGGCCCATGTAAACTGATGTATCTAACAAAGACTTTATCTTCTTCACAGAAGAGAAAGCCATGATGACTCAGACCATTTTACGGCTTTCATTGTACAATTGATTGGGCTTCCTCCTGGGTCCCTTGTCTTGCTTTGAGAATTTAGACCCTGCTGTGTGGTCAAGTTGCAACCCTAGTACATAAATTCTGTGATGTTGGACATGCACTGTTCTGATTTATGGGCAAAATAAATTCCTGACAAAAAAACTGAAATTTAGAATAAAAAAATAATGATAATAATAAAAAATGTCATGTCATGGCATTGACATGTTGGTGAGCTTAATTTCAAGTTACCAGTAGTTTAGACATTAAAATTTGATTCTTTTTTGTAATTTACCAAGTGAAAAATTTAATGATATTTCAATATATCACAGGAACCCTGTCCTGGCTTGATGGCTCTGATGTCAGCTACTCCAACTGGGTGGATGATCCCGTAATCGGAGCCAGATGTGGTTACATCCTCCGTAACTCTGGCTTTCAATGGGAGGCCTCTGAGAACTGCACCCAAGAGATGCACTTTGTCTGTGAATTTGGTAAACCTTGTCTTTGCCTTTTTAAGTGCACGACCTATAAGACAGCAGCAAAGTAATATTTTTTTTTTCTCCTTCAGAGACTGGGAGATCACTGGCTTGTGCAAACTACAATGCAACGCTTCAGTGTGGCTCTGGGCAGGTGATAGAGGTGGACGATAGTTTCTTTGGCAGGAAGACCATACACTACTGCCAAGGGCTAACCTCTTCCCCTGTGACCTCTTCTCAGGAAGAGTGCAGCTGGGTGGATGTAGTAGATTTAATAGCAGGTATGCCGTTCGATACAACTTCATATTGTCACAATTATATTAGACTAGATAGATGGAAACACCCCACCAATATTATGATAAAGGTTGGATTGAACATGTATGGACTAAACACAACATTCTGGAAAAACGTACAGGTAGAACATATCTTTAAAATATAGAGTATATTAGCTGGAGAAAATCACAAAAGCAGAGCTACTGCTTGTTGTATCTGCTTTGTGACCGAGATACAAATTCTCTCTGCTGAGAGTACTTTGTGCAAACATCAGTTCAATTAGATGCTCAGTTGGCTGCATGGGATCAAAAGGAACAAATGCTATAAACTCGCGTAATGTTTGTGTTGCTACTGATAGTTATCCTGTAACATGCTTCAAAGTCTTAGCGGATAGATGAAGCTACTACATACTAAAGTAAATATTTACTGAGTCAGTCAGAAATATCTGTTTTCATAGACAAGGCCTCGCGAACTCTAACAGGAATGAATAGCCAACAATGTATGTTTAGGCTCCTTTGTTAAACTGTGTTTATTGTGAATCCGGTGCTTGTCACAGAGATACGTTAACTTTGCAAATATAGAAAATCCAGGATAGACTGCCTGCTCTGAACAAATAGTAATATCATAATGGCTATTAAATTTCAAGGGCACTGTCATGGACTGCAAGCCTGTCAGGCTTTGGCTGATGTGTCATCCTTTGGAGAACCTTGCCCTGGTCTTGGGAGCTACCTGTCTGTGGAATATCACTGTAAAGATGGTAGGAGGTCCTTCTCTAAATTGTTTGTTTGCTAATGCCTTCCAATATCCTTGACAGTATATGAAGAGTTCAGATGCAAAACCCCCTAACTCCACTTGACCACTTTTTGAGAAAAAGGGCATTTTTTATCAGACGTTTACAGTGTTTTGATTGTAAACAGATATTTTAGACACGGCGGGGAGCAGGTTTTATTTAATTTTTTCACAAAAACATTTAATTTACATGTTCTAGATTTATACAGGATTCACACAATATCATTAACTCAGTTTTCACAAAAATGGTGTTTAGGGGGTTTTGCATCTGAACTCTTCATATGTAGATACATAAGTAGATACATATATAACACAGCCACTATCAATAACATCTGTGTTGTTAAGTTACATGGAGAACTCCTGTGATAATTATAGTGACTGTTTTGTTTGCAACATTTTTATAAATGCCCTTTAGGTCTTCATTTGCTTGTGGGCAAGTTGGCTGCTGTTTTTGACAATGTCACCATCCAGGTGAAGTGGCTTTTGCACCCATTCCAAGGGAACTTGACCTGCACACTCACTGCAGGTGATGGCCACGTCATTGATCCCTACAGCCCTGAAGGGTGAGTCCAGAAATGTACATTGTTACCTTACCTCACCTTTACATTCAGTGTTCTTGTGCACACTGCCAGAACATTTGCAGAGACTACACCCACTTTCACAAAGAAGGTTGATAATTTATCTGGAATGTTGGATAATGATAAGGACCAAGGCAATGGATGACCTTTGGAATTTAGACATTGTAGGTCATGTTGACAGGTGTTTATGAATCCTTAAGTGGAATGGACAAAAATAGGGACACACAGTGTGATATTATCAGTGATAAGATGATCAGATGATAGTGTCAGAATTCTACTGATTTAGAAGGAGGACAGAACATGAAACACGACTTGATTCTGAAGTTGCAAATAGACCTTACAGCATGTAAAACATGTACTGTAGCCTGCTGCTATTCCCAGTTATAGGTAGGATGTCCACTGCTAACACCTGTTTTTTCTTACCACACAGTTAATCCACTTAGGGTAGCCAAGCCAAATAGCTAGCACCGGCCTTGAAGTCACATGTAACATGGTAACGGACAGAACAGCAATCGCTGTGACCACTGCGTCTGTTCAGCCACTAACACTGCTGGACAATGTAGAGCAGGCAAACAACACAATCCCTATTCTAGTTTATCGAATCTGACCGATTTAAGGTTTTTAAGGCATGCTAAAAATGCCAAAGTGTCTGCTCAGAATCAGTGAAGCTCTGTCTTTTGTTAGATCACAAACCAGTGTGGTGCATCAGTACCGCGAGCCAGGGGTTTTCACTATTGGAGTAGAGTGCACCACCAGTGAGTGGCATGTGACTGCACAAAGGACCATCGCCATCCAGGAGCCACTTGGGGAATATGGACTAGTCAAGTGCTTCAGCATGGACAAGTCAATGAACAGCACAAACTGCCAAGCCCTTGCTAACAACTCTCTTACAATCCAGGTTGCACTGGAGGCAGGTAACCAGAATGTCCCACTACTCTATACATAGTTGAATGAGTTTTTCAAGGATACAAAAAGTTTTTATTTGTCACATGCATATGATTAACAGTATAAAAAATGCAGTGAAATTTTGTCTGGTGTCAGCCTATTTGTGCAAAGTAAATGGTTTTAAATGGTTCTATGAGATTAGCTAATGCTACACCACAGTCACCCTCTCTGAATTTTCACAGGGAGCAATGTCATTTACAAAGTTCAGAGTGAGGGCACAGTGTTGGTCTCATCGTCCACTGATGTGGGTATATTCCCTCACAACATCACGCTGGGTCCAGAGGTGATGCGAAACTTGAGTCAAGGCTGTCATGTGCTGACTCTGCTGGCCTCGAACAACGTCACAGCCGCTGATGCTTCCACTGAGCTGGAGGTGTGTGTGTTAGAGCCGGTACGTGGGTTAGAGACAGAAGTGTCCTCACAGGCTGGGCTGTGTCCCGAGTCATACCTCCATGTTGCAGTGTCTTTGGATCACGGAGCCCCCGCAGAGCTGCTTTTCCAGGTATCCAAGGGCGATAATAACACTCATCAGGAGACAAGAGAAACGTATATTGGAGGGCTTCAGGTTTTCAACATTTCAACAACCATCAAAGGTTTCTATGCCTGTGAAATTGATTTTCATTGCAATGTATCAAATCACACATAAGTCCAGAAAAGTGCTTAATGAAATGCATGGAGCTAAGCACTTGACTTAAGCCCCTGTGAGAATACTGGTCATAACAAATAGTCATGAAATTTATATGGTGTTTGTTTGATTTTAGGAATGGCACAAATGAAGATCAAAGCTTGGAATTCATTCTCAGCCATTGATCAGGAGGTCGGAAATATAACTGTGGTTTGCCTTCCTGAGTCAGATGATAGTCAAAATTCAGTAGGTTTTTTTCCCCTCAAAGACAAACACAGTTTTTGAGTCATTATTTGTTTACTTTTCATGCACCAAACCTGCACTGACATAAACATCTCACATTGCTTAACCTCTTGCATGTACACTTAGACGGAGGGTCACCACAGATTTCCAAGATCCAATGTTAATATACATATGGACCCCAGCAACCCCACCATTGATTCGAGTGTCAGACTTTATGTAAATGGAAATGGAGGGTCTACTTTCGACTGGCAATGCAGTAAGTCAATTTTCTTATGAGTTATGAAATACAGTGTTGACTAGGAGTATGTTAATGGAAATTCTAATGAAATTTCTCATTTTCCTATCTTCCTTGCAGCTGGGAATTGTGGTAGTTGTACTGCAACCTCAGACACGAGTGAAATTCACATTTCTGAGCCCTGCCTAAAAGTTTTTGAATATGTGGTATACACTTTGACAGTCACAAAGAATAATAATGACAAAATTGGAACCAAATGTATGACCATTACTCCAGGAAATCAAATAGCTGTCACATTGCAGTGAGAATCTATTTTTATTATATTATTTTTTTTTTTTCCAGGATTCCAAGTGACATATTGTTCAGTGTCATACTCTACTGTTGAATACATCTACTTGGCTACATCAATTTATTTTTTAAATAAGTGAACTTGATGATATTTAAAGTGCATTTCTTTCTCCAACAATAAGCAATGTCTTTTTCAGCTGTCAGGCCTGTAACCCTGTCAACGTTCAAAATGACCTTAATTTAACTGTGAATTGTCCTGGTTGTCAAACAATAGTGTGGTTAATTGAGGACACATCGGCAATCCCTGTAAGTATGTTAATTTGTTTAATATTATTCAAAATGAAATGTGTAACACACCAGTATAATATACTCTATTAAGCCGGGGGCAGATGTGCAGCAGTGGAAGCTGCCTCAATGTGTGTAAAGTTTAAATGTAAAGTGCTTTGGATCAACTGTGTTGTGTTAAAATGCGCTATATAAAATACATGACTGGACTTGACTTGACTTGACTGGGCCTGAGGACATTTCCCAAACCTAGCTTTTCTTTCTCCATGGCAAAATTGCATTTCATCTCACTGTTTAGGCTACTACAGTGTATATTGTTGAAATCATCACGTGAATTGACTTGACGTACTTGTGCACCCACACACATACACACATTCAGTTCATACACCTGCTTTTTTTTTTACAGTGCTCTGTACTTATGGAACATTTTGCAGTGTTATATAATAGTAATATTTTTTTATACCCATATTTTCACTTTTATAGAACAGCCTCAGCTCCTGTTTCAACCCTGGCGAAAAGCGATTCAAAGAGATGGCCCGGGGCGTCAGCTCATGGGCAGTGCCCAAGGAATTGCTTCAAAATGCAGAGCAGTTCCTCACAGTGCGTGTTTATGGTAAGTACAGTAACACTATACTTGATGTATCATAATGTGGCATTTGAAATAGAACTCATTACATATTTAGATGTTTCATGATCAGGTAATCAGTTTAAAACAAAAATGACAGTGTTGCTTTGAGACAGTTGAACTTTTATTTTGAAGTTATTGCCATTCTGTTTTTCACATTGATAAATGGCTGGCTATCAGGAATGTTGAGTCACGTTTAATGAAACAGTCGTGAATGCTTTGTGAGCAATTTATGACAGCTTCTAGAAATATAGTACTCAAGTAAAATGTTACTATATATATTTTCTTATACTAGGCCATATACTTTGCAAATGAATGTAAAACTCACTATTGTGTAACTCACTAATTGGCTTTGATATACTATATTTACTACAGGTAAGCTTGTCGTAAGCGGTTCTCTGACATCTGGATCTGCGGAATTTGACATCCCATTACCTAGTGCTGTAACAAATGGACCACAAACCTCTGTGCCTCTCACAACAAGTAGACCTGTGACCACAGAACCTCCCTCTGTTACAAGCCTGTCAACCTCTCCTCAAACAACTCCAGTCGCCCCAGTTTCAACACCCTTGTCAACCTCTCCTCAAACAACTCCAGTCCCCCCAGTTTCAACACCCTTGTCAACCTCTCCTCAAACAACTCCAGTCGCACCAGTTTCAACACCCTTGTCAACCTCTCCTCAAACAACTCCAGTCGCCCCAGTTTCAACACCCTTGTCAACCTCTCCTCAAACAACTCCAGTCCCCCCAGTTTCAACACCCTTGTCAACCTCTCCTCAAACAACTCCGGTCCCCCCAGTTTCAACACCCTTGTCAACCTCTCCTCAAACAACTGCAGTCGCCCCAGTTTCAACACCACATTCAACCTCTCCTCAAACGACTGAAGTCCCCTCAGTTTCTGTCACATTGTCAACTTCTCCTCAAATGCCTTCAAGTCCTCCCAGTATTCTTTCATGCCAGGCAAACCCCACTGAAGGAAATGTTCTTTCTCCTTTTAACTTCACATGTAGTGTAACCCAGTCCTTCTGCAGTGTCTCCTCTTGCACCTACTGTCTCAAGACTGTCAGTGGTAAGAATCTAAGCACAGACATGCTCTCACCATCACAGTTTGAGTAGTCTCTGTTAGTTTAGAAAGGAACGGCTTGAAATACTTTGAAGTGATTAAATAAAAGGTTTCCTGGTTTGTTGTTTGTATTAACTAATCAATAAACAATCAGTATGTGAAATGAACATTAATAGATATGCTTGCAATACATAATCTATAATGTGTATCTAGTGATGAAATATATTAGTCTAGACTTCCAGCCATAATAACTGAATCTTTTTTACAGGCAATTATCTTTACTGTGGTAACAACCCCAGTGAGAGGTCACTCTTTCTGCCCCTGGGTGACCAAAACAATGACTACACGCTAACTGTGGTCGCAACGGTGCAGAGCTCAGCTGGAGAAACTTTAAACTCCACAATTCACACAAAGGTTTGTGATTACTAATATCATGACTGTGAATACTTGTTGTAATCGCTAAACTGTATAAAAAGAGTGTCAAATGCAAAATAGGATATGAGGTCATCTGAGTTTGTTTTCAGTCAAACAAGCTAGATACTCAACTCCGAGTTTTAATAACTTTTAATAACTTACAAGCGACTGACTGTAGTGTGTTGAATTAATATATCTACTGTATTTGCATTAACATTAAAGGAATTAAATTGCATGGCAGTTGGGCAGATGATCACATACAGATAAGCCCACACACACTGAATATCTTTTATGTCTGTGATCTAGGTGCGGGAGTCTGTTGCAGAGTCTACTGTGCAGGATCTGCAGAACCTGGTGTCAAATCAGGTGGCAGAGCTACAGAACCAAGGCCAGCTTACAGGGGTGGCCTTAGCTCAGATGTACCAAACTGTGTCCAATGCCTTAAATGAAGATTCCAATGAGGAAGACAAGAGTGCCCGAAAAGAGGTACCAATGTATATCATAGTATCATAGATACTTACAGGGGATAAGTCTAGGCTAAGAAATAGAAGAATTAAAAAGCTACATCTCAAAGGAAACTATATGATTGCAGGGCTGTCATCACAGCACACACACACACACACACACACACACACACACACACACACACACACACACACACACACACACACACACACACAAATTGCATATGTAATGATATTACTGTAAGATGTACAGTAATCCAGTTCATGATCTGTATTGTTTTCTTTTCAGCTCAGAGAGCAGATGGTAGCCAATATGTCAATAGCAGTACAGAGCGCCCCCCTGGAGAGCACAGAGGAAGTGCAGGCTGTTGCCAGTGCTATGGCAGAGCTTACTGAGCAAGAGGATGAGCTCACAACAGACACACAGGTACAGCAGCACGTCTGTTCTGGACAGTTGTGCTGTGTCCCATGTTTGTCAAGGAAAGATTATTCCTGCCATATAAGGTCTCTAATACAGTCAGAGTAGAAGTGGTCATCTACTCAAGGACAGATTGTGCTCCTGGAAGTGAGAATTGCGTCTGCCATCATTCCATCATTTCAATCCAGAGAGCTGTGGTCCCTATCATCATCATCTTCTTCTTCTTCTTCTTCTTCTTCTTCTTCTTCTTCTTCTTCTTCTTCACAGATTCAAGCCAGTAGTGTTTTGGCAGAGCTTAGCCAATCTCTTAACTCAGTCCCGTTGCCTGAAAGCAATGTGAATGACAAGATGTTGGAAGCATCTAGGCCTCTCATTGAAGCTGCTAGTAACATCATTGAGGTTTCACCAACTACAGATAAACATGTACGTCTTCCTATGCAACAAAAAAAAAAAACAAACAAAAAAACAGTATATGTAGTTTTGAAATGATGATTTTGATTAGATTGATTATTCGAATTTTGGTCATTTACTAACATGTTGATTTATTTCAATTCAGAGAGAGATCTGTGAGCATTTACTCAGTGCTGTAGACAATGTCCAGAGTGCTCTCCTGATAGGGAAAAAGACGTGCCATGGACCCACCATCCTGATTACTAATCAGATTAGTTTATATGTCCACAGGTAAGGAGCTACTGACAAAATTGCAGAGTGATTTTATATATGATGAGGTCAGATGCAAACCTTAATTTACAGAAATATTATTTATCTGATTGTAATCAACTTTATTATAAGCCTAATTCCTGTTGAACTGTTTTGGCATGGTATGTTTTTAATTGATAATAACATTCCAATTTTAGTTAGAGATTACCTAGATAGAAATTATTATAAAAACAACTAAATTTTTGCATATTTCTGACAGAATAGATGCTTGATAGTAAAAGAAATTGCACTCTCCATGTGCAAATAATTTCTTTCAGTGGCAGTTTTTGTAGTTGCAATGTCAATTGCTTACACCAAAATTTACCACACAATATCCCTCTTACAGAATGTCTCCAGGGAACCTTGCTGAACAGTCATTCAAAATTCAGAACTCCAGTTCTGCCAGCTTTACTTTGCCATCTTTAGATCCCTCTATTGTGTCATCAAAGAAGTCTGTGGATGTCCGAGTAAGAATTACAATGCTGAAAAGATATATGATATGATATGATATGATATGATATGCAATATGCAACATTTTCCTTGATGCTGCATTTTGCATCTTTCTAGACAGCTATTCTGTTTAGCCTTACATGCCACACTTGGTTGACCATGGCTCTGTGTTCCATGTCAGATGATGACCTTTGAGACAAACCCATTTGCCTGGAATGAAGCCCAGGCCATCAATGGCACTGTGGGAGCTCTGTCTCTCACCCAAAAGAATGGTTCCCTCATCCCTGTAGCCAACTTGACAAATGAGATTGAGGTTGGTACTGTATGTTTACAAACATTTTCCTATGGGGTGATTTTAAATGATAACTATATGACAGGTTTCCAGGATGTCACTTTAAAAAATGTTCAGCTGATACTCAATTGATTCCGTTTTGTGCAGATTTTTTTGCCGAGGAGTTTGAGTGTAGAAGTGAACAGCACCTTTCTGGACCTTGGAAACTTCAGCACCATCCAGATCAATGTGACATCACCTAATGTGTCTCTAGTGATCAAGCTGGATCCCTCAGAAGACGTCTCCTTGCATTTGCTAATGGGGTTCCAGGAGTATCCCAATAACACACATTATGAGGCACAAACCTACCTGCCACATGACGGAGACACACAAGGTTTCTATGTTATATTTTTCATTATTTTTCATATTTTTTATCAAATATTTTTCTCCAAATGAAAAATAAACTGAAATTACTTTTCTCCAATTGTACTGATGCTGGCCAGAGGAGAGATTCACATGGGTGTTGAGTCCCAATGATATGACCATAGAGGAAGGTGTGTATTACCTCCTAGTGAGAACAGTGGTAGAGGCTGGAGTAAATGCTACAAATGCTACCGTGTCTGTCACGTCCATTGCTGCTCAGTGTGTGTACTGGGATGAACTAAAGCTAAACTGGAGTGACTATGGATGCAGGGTATGTTCATTCACATTCTTGTTATTGTAGACTTTTACGTGAAACTGAGTGTGTAATATTGCATGTCTCTGTGTTGATAGTGTAGTTATGTCTGTGTAGATACTGTATTGTCTATTGAGTTTTTATATTGAAACTGAAGGCAAATTTCCATATTTGTGGATCTTAAAGTTTTCATAGTCATATTCAAATGTTCAATCCTTTTACATTGCTGCGTTAATGAAAGAGGAATGATGTAGATTATGAAGTAGTGTTAGGTCTGAAAGCTTTTTTAGAAATAAAAACTAGAGGGACTGAAAACATCATTTAATTGGGGTTCTGTAAACCCCCTTAAGATGTATTCTAATCATATGAAACTATAAAAAACATCAGAAAATTCAGCGAAAACAAGCAGGTATTAATATTGATATGTCTAATCAGATGAATTTAAATTTAATTTTGGAGGTTATTCATTTTATTTTTTCAGGTGATATTGATGGTGTTCTTTTCATCACTATTTTGTACATTAATGTCTGTGCCCGTATAGGTTGGACCCTTGACTACACCCCTGGTGACACAGTGCTTGTGCACCCACCTGACGTTCTTTGGGAGCTCCTTCTTTGTCATGCCCAATGTGGTGGATGTGAGCCAGACTGCCCAGCTTTTTGCCACCTTTGTCGACAATCCAGTGGTGGTGTGCTTTATTGGTTCTATTTTCCTGGCCTACTTCATAGCGGTGATATGGGCACGGCGGAAGGACATTCAGGACACAGCCAAGGTCTGTCTCAGTCGTAACAAACCTCACGGACATCTGTCATTTCATATATATATATTAGCCAGTTTAACAGTACTATTAAAATTGTATTAGATCCAAATAATGGTTTGAAAACACAAATTGTGTACTGCCTCTTAGGTTAAGGTAACTGTGCTAGAAGACAACGACCCCCTGTCTGAGTACAAGTACTTACTCAACATCAGCACAGGGCACCGACGTGGAGCTTCCACATCCTCTCAGGTTTATATACAGTACATGACCTGACTGTCAATATTTGTGGCATAATTATACCTATTTCTCTCACTGACAGGTCAAAAGGTCATAAGGTCTCTGTTGGTTTTTGTGCAGGTGACAGTGACTCTACTTGGCACTGAGGGTGAGAGTGAACCACATCATTTGACCGACCCGGACAAGCCAGTGTTTGAGAGAGGAGGGGTGGACATGTTTTTATTGACTACGCTCTTCTCACTGGGTGAACTGCAGAGCATCAGGCTTTGGCATGACAACTCAGGAGACAATCCTGGCTGGTAACACAGAACTTGCCTTATACTGCCACTGATCAATACCTCATGCTAGTTTTATCCTGCATGGTACAGTACAATCATTACACAACATTCATTGTGCAAACTATAGCTGTGATCCATACAACTGAAGAAGACATAGATGTATGCTATGTGTCAGATCTGAGGACAGTTTTGCATTGCATAACAGTCACACAGTATTATCCCAAAAATATAGGCCCATGGTATGTCTGGTAGGTCTATTACTACATCTGTTTGCCTATCTGTGTTTTCCAGTATATCTTCAGTCATATGCCTCTAATATTCTGTGCAAATCAGGTACGTTAACAAAGTGATGGTGCAGGACCTTGAGACTGGGCAGAAATGGCACTTCCTTTGTAGCTCTTGGCTTGCTATAGACATGGGGGAGTGTGTGTTAGATAAAGTCTTCCCGGTAGCAACAGAGATGGACTTGAAGAGATTTAGGTAAAAATCTTTCAATATGTTAAATATTTAATGTATTTTGATCGCTAAACACAAATCAACATTCTGTAGTGCAATTCTCTAGTCTATAGTTTATGGCCATTTGTCATGTCTTTCATTTTCTTAGCAATCTCTTCTATATGAAGACAGTCAAAGATTTCCGTGATGGCCACATCTGGTTCTCTGTGGTCAGTCGTCCCCCGAACAGCAACTTCACATGCGTCCAGCGCGTGTCCTGCTGTTTCTCCCTCTTACTTTGCACCATGCTGACCAGCATCATGTTCTATGGCGTGCCCACAGATCCTGCTGAGCAGACCATGGACTTGGGTTAGTCACTGCACACTTCACTCTTTGCCAAACTACCTCCTCACTGCTTATCATAGAGAAAAACACTCTAAATATGAAGAAAAACACTCATCACCATTGAGGAGGATTGATAGCCTATAGGTTTTATGCAATAGGCAGGTCACACATACACTGCTTGATCAACACATGTTCAAAAGTCACAAGCTTTTTGTCTTCTTTATCTGTCATAACAGGTCACATTGAATTCACCTGGCAACAAGTGATGATTGGCGTCCAGAGCTCCATCATTATGTTCCCCATCAACCTCCTCATCGTCAGCATATTCAGAAACACACGCCCCCGAGAGAAGAAGGCCAAGAAACCTGCTAAAGAAAAGAGTAAAACAGACACCGGTAAACATTCCAAGAGTGGCCGTGTGTCTCCAACCCAGCCCCCCTCTCCCGAGAGCCAGCACAGGGACATAACACCAGAAGCTGTCACCAAGGTCCAATTAAACAAATTCAAGAGCACAAAACTGTTCCTGCAATAGCTTTTTGTCAGGTTACTGCTAATAATTCATGTTGTTTCTTTACTGATGTGAGATGTTTGTGTCTCCCAGGACATAAAAAGAATAGCACAGTCACTCTCCAAAGTGATGAAGAATCCTCTCCCTAGCATAGCTGTGACATCGGACAAAAACCCTGACATCAACACTCTTCTGTCACTTGTGGAGGACATCATCCGGCAGCAAAACCGTGCAGGCGATGGGTTTTACTCAGACAACTCCAAATTCACTGTCACTTTGGAAGGTTACTAAATCATTGTATTTTTCATTGTTGTGCTATACCTTTTAATATAAAATTGGGGATGGGTCTGAAGGAAATAGTAACAGACTTTTATAACTTGGTTATTCTGCATGTAGAGGGAAATCAGAATTCATTTCAACAGTAAACTTAGAGGTGTCTCCATGTAGGGCTATGGCTCCCCCTAGTGGTGGTGGTGTGCTGCAAGGTAACAAAAGTGTCATTCTTTCTTGCTGACAGAGAGCCCTTCTTCTGAGAGTCCAAAGAAAACAGCCAGCGAGGGCCAAAAGGGCAGCTTGTACAGTCAGTACCTCTACCGGCAGCTTCAGCACGTGGAGAAAGAGCTGGGCCTGCTGGGCCCCACCCGCTTTGCCAACCCAGACAGCTACAGCCAGGCCGTGCAGCAGGTGAGGGGAATGAAAGGCCTCCTGGAGCCCCACTTGACCTCCACCTCCAGCGGAGACTCTCTCTCACGCAGCTCCAGCCCAGAGGACGCTGCCGGGGGAGGAGGCAGCAGGAAATGCTGCCAGGGAGGCCTGCCCTGGGGGTTTGTGTTTGTCGGCTGGCTTCTGGTTTTGGCCACCAGCGGAGTGTCTGCATACTTTACCATGCTGTATGGGCTGAAGTATGGGAAAGAGCGTTCCATCAACTGGCTCATCTCCATGGTGGTGTCCTTCTTTGAGAGCCTTTTCATCACTCAGCCTTTGAAAGTAAGAGACTGTAATATTTGTTTTGAATTAATTCCAGGTGATTCAAGACATATATGAAAATGCAGTCTTATTTGAATTAACTGCAGTTGATTCAAGAAATATTTGACATATCATTATGTATGTGTGATATTAAACATAACACAGGTGCTAGGTTTCGCCGTCTTCTTTGCTCTGGTCCTGAAGAAAGTTGACCAGGAAGAGTATGGTGATGTGCCTATTGAGGAATCAGTGTCTAAGCCAGGTAAAGTGAGTTCTAACCCCTAATGGGTGTACAAAGATCTAATATACAATATCATGCAATACAAAGGAAATAAACACATCTGCATGCATACTCCCAGGTGACCCTGATGCTGTACGGGTTGCTCGGAGAGACAGCACATGCAGCTTCTACCAGCCACCACCACCCTCAGACATTGAGAAGATGAGAATGAATATGATTAAGGAGCAGAAAGTTTTTGCCCTCATCAGAGAGATTCTTAGTAAGTCAGATCAATGCACTAATTAATATTGATAGTCATATACTGGTATGATAATGACAATACAATGCTGTTGTTCCATCCATGGAAGAAAGAGAGGGAGAATGTTTTTTATTATTTATTTCTTTGCGTAGTTTATGCAGGGTTCATGTGGATGCTGCTGTTGGTTGCCTACGGTCAGAGAGATCCGAATGCATTCTATCTGAACAAGCACATTCAACAGAGTTTCAGCACTGGAATCACAGACTCTATGACTCAAAAAGAGGTGTTTACTTGGGCCAACAAATCTCTTCTGAACAGCCTTTTTGGGCAATATCCAGGTAAGACATTTTACTTCAAGCAGTTTGGGTAAAATTTCTTTTCATTATTATTTTCAATATAAAAAGTGTATAGAAAGTACACTAAATTATCAATATTTGAATGAAAGTCAAAGTAAAATATTAATACTATAAACAGTTTCATCTATTTATTTTTTTACTGAAGGCTTCATAACAGATGGAAATTCCAAACTTGTTGGTAATGCCCGCCTTCGTCAGGTGAGGGTACAGAGAGACTCCTGTCGCATTGCTCGTTCCATGCGTCGGTCTGTAAGTGACTGCCGTGCTCCCTACTCCTGGGAAATAGAGGACATGGGCTCCTATGGACCAGGCTGGAACCGCTCCAGGGACATGAATTCTTCCCAGACTGCTGCTTCCAGTCCCTGGCGATACTTAAGCCAGTCCAAACTCAGAGCACATCCAGTCTGGGGCAATGTGGCCCTGTACAGAGGGGGAGGATTTGTTGTGAACCTGGGCCCTGATCTGGCCAATGCTACTAGGTAAAACACAAAACAAATGAAAAATTCAACACCTGAAATCTTTGAATTGAAACCATAAAAAACAACAACAGTTTGCTTTAGTATAGTTTGATATTACTGAGAGGCAAAGAAGAGTAAATTGAATACAAAAGTGTAAAAAATGAGAGTCTATTATTTTTTCCTCCACAGTATGCTACAGTACTTGTATGACAACACATGGCTGGATGTTTATACTCGTGGTATCTTTGTGGAGTTTACTGTGTACAACGCCAACGTCAACCTTTTCTGCATTGTCACACTTATGCTAGAATCAACAGCTGTGGGTATGGCAGACATCTTATTAAATTAAACCATTAAATGTATGAACACCTGAGATAAGGCTTAAGTACAAAATATTGTGCTATATATAATAACCTCTGGCAATTCATCAATATCATCTCTGCACAGGTGCATTCCAGTACCGCAATGAGATCCAGACAGTCCGTCTCTATCAGTCTACGGGTGGTTTGCATATTTTTGTAATGGCCTCTGAGGTCATCTACTTTCTCTTCATTCTCTACTATATGTATGTCCAGGTGAGCATTTTTCATAAAGTAGACCTACTAAAGTAGACAGTTTGTTCCACAAGGCTTTATCCAAAGGTTGTAGAGCGCTAGAATCTTTGGTTCTATCTGTAATGCCATTGTTCTTTCTCCTGTAGGCTAAGCTAATGAAGCAGCAGAAGTGGGCATACTTCAAGACCAAATGGAACCTTCTAGAGCTTGCCATCATTATCCTCAGCTGGAGTGCAATGAGTGTCTTCATCAAGAGGACACTGCTGGGAAACAGGGACCTGGAATTCTATCAAAACAACAAAGACCAGTCAGTGGTCGTCATCCTATCCCTGACACATGAACATCCTCATGGTATAGTACTTGCATGTTATTCTAACACCTCCTCCCTTCATCCAGGTACACTAGTTTCCATGAAACGGCTACAGCAGATGCTGTGCTGGGCTACCTCATCGCCTTCCTGGTTCTCTTGTCCACCATTAAACTTTGGCACCTGCTGCGGCTGAATCCTAAACTGCATCTCATCACCTCAACTCTGCAGAGGGCCTGGACTGACATCTCTGGCTTCCTGCTGGTTATGACCATCATGATTCTGGCCTATTCCATTGCCGTGAGTTTGACTTACCCACATTTGACATTCATGCCATCACTTGCTTCCTTGTTGAATAGTTTTGATTTCACAGAATAAAGCCATCAATCAGATATTTTGGTTTTAGAATATTACTGTATTTCTAATAACTCATTTCTGTTTTGTTTTTTAGTGCAACTTAATGTATGGCTGGAAGTTATATTCATACAGAACTCTTATAAATGCAGCAAAGACTATGGTCAGCCTACAGCTTGGTATGTTCAACTATGATGAGGTCAGTTCTGGTGAATGGACTTTGGGTAAAAGAACCACAAAAATAAATGCAGATACATTACTAGCTGCAGATTGCTCATAAATCCCTTTGTTTTGATTTGATGTGTAGGTTTTGGATTATAATCCAGTTCTTGGTGCTTTCCTAATTGGATCTTGCATCATCTTCATGACATTTGTGGTGTTGAACCTCTTTATCTCAGTGATCCTTGTGGCATTTACTGAAGAACAACTTCACCATGAGGTGATTAAAATGCTCTGAACCATAACATCCACTTTCTTTAGTGTAAGACTTGCATGATGTTAACTGCTGTCTGGTTTCCACAGCCATTGGAAGAGGAGGAGATTGTGGACATGATGCTAATGAAAATCTGCAGTCTGTTTGGTATCAAGGTGAAGAAGAAAGGAGTAGATAACCACGACAGCGCTAAAGAGAATGGCTTTTCTTCCTCCACCTCTAAGGACTTTGCACCATCTGTTATTTCATGAAGCCATTGGTCATTGGATGTCATTGTTATTGAAGACAAAAAGCAGAATAGAATGTCTGTATTTTAAGTAGTCTTAACATGTATGATGTTTCTGTATATAGGACAAATGTGAAGTCCATTGTCATTGCTTTTGGAGTGTGCATTGTTGCTCACTCAATATCTAGTGAGATTTGGGGGAAAGTACTATAGTTGCAATGCATTAGGAAACATCCTGTGGCTTTCCTGCATCCTTTCCGATGGTATAAACATCATAATAAACTGTCGAGTCAGTGCAAGATCTTGTATTTGTATTGAAACTGTATTTGTTAAGCTTTTCAGTGGAATGTCGGTATTTTATTATGTGGTATAACTGTAGTAGCCTATAGAAATGCAGTTAAAGAAGAAATCCAGTGTGAATCCGTCAATAGCCCTGTTTCCAGGTACCTGAATTCTGTCTTTAAGAAAAAGAACAAGAAAATTTAGTTGATGCTATAGTATAGACCGAATAACAAACCGATTACTAATGTAGACTCAATGGGGCATAATGAAATGAAACTGAAAGTAAGTTCTTCTGCCCCATCCACTTCGTGTCAGTGGCCGGTTCACTGCTCGGTCTATGTTGTATCAAATTTTCTTATTCTTTTTCCTACCTACAAGTACAACACTTGAGAGGGAGTTTGAACAACAGGGCTATGGATTGGTTTACACTGGCTTTCTTCTTTAAGGTAACAGCATGAACATACTGAGAACATCCCTGGACCTTTACACATAAGGGTCCCCTGAACCACATAAGAACATTTCCTGGATGCAGATGGACATGAGGGCATTAAAACATAGCCTTCTGTTCCATTCAACATAGCATCAGCTCAGGTAAATTAATACACATAATGTATAGGCCTATAGCACACAATCATCTATCACCAGATCTATGAGCTAGCATGCGCTATGTAACACTAAGAACTTTTAAAGAGTACTTAATGTAGGCCAGGCTAGGCCTAAATTTAAGCTAAAATAAATTTGACCTAATTTCCGGACTGGAAAGTTTGGTGTATGTAGGAGATACAGAAGTGGAGATTCAGAAAGCAAATTAGTGACTCAACTGCTGTATGGGCCTGGTGGGACTTCTGTGTCACCTTTATACACCAAACTTTCCAGTGTCAAAACTATATTTTACAGAAATTTGTTGATTTACATTTTGTAATCCTGAATTGTACAACATTTTGGCCTAATAAAGAGGGCAAAAGTCGATTTTTTAAGGCAGTTGGCTATATTTTCTGATAACGAAATAAGACATCCACAATCCCCTCTGTAAAAATATTGTAATATAATGTATTAACAAAATGAAAAAATAATTTTGAACCTAACTTTTTCCACTGTCCAGAGTTTTCTCTTTAAAATGTATGCAAATTTACACGTATTTAATTAGATTTAAACATAAAATTACTGAAAACTTGCAATACCGGTACATTTTTCTCCTGTTTGTGTGAGCAATCAACTGGTAAAGTTTCATGGTAATATCTGCAAGTTAAAATCTTTACCCAATTCACTTGTAGGGTAGTATCTTGCCTTAAAAAAATCACCGGCTTGCTTGACAGTCGAACCAAAATTGTTCTGTAGACCCTTAGCATCAAAAGTCAAAGCAAAACTTTTGCATCAACTTAAAATGAAAATGAAAAATTACATTGATATAGTACCCCACTATTTGTCATGTTTTGTAGGTCTATGTATCCCTCAGATACAGTAGCCTATGACTAGTATTCATATTATGAGCATGATGTCAGATGAGGTCAAAGCATATTGGATTGCTTTTACTATAAAACACTACAACTAAAGATGTGAGTGAACACACACCCACATACACAGATGGACAGAGAAGGTGCTCTCTGTCAATGTCAATTGTGTCAACATAAATACTTTTTTTACATTTTCAAACAAAAATCAATCCAAATGGATTTTTTTTGTGTCTTGTTAACTCAGCATGAACATCTATAGATATATCACAATAAATGTTGCTGCATGTTCTTATAAAAAGATAGCAGTTTGCAGAAAGGACATCTCACTAATAGCTGATTTGACTTGACAAAGCTCATCTTCCAAAGAAGACGGTGGCTCTCAGGCCTCCCCATCAATCCTCTGGGATCACAGATTGGCCAGCAGTTATTTACCCATGGGTCTTTTACAGCACATTTACCAGATGGCATTATTGTCTATAAAGGTTCAATGGTAGCATCACAAAGCAGCCCATCCTCTGTGAACTAATAGGTCATTTTCATGGGACAAGAGTGGCATGAAGGAAACTGACGTCAGTGAGCTTTAAATGTGCAGAGATTTCTGGCTGCCTGGGCCAGTTAACAGGTAGTGGAAAATGGCTAAAGGTGTCCTGGCAGAGGTGGCTCTCATAGCCATTTTACACATTGCTATAACACGTAGTGAAGACACCACAGAGGTACTGATCTGTGCAGAACAGCAGGAGGCATTTGACAGTTCTTGTTTTGAATTTGTGGCACAACAGCGCACCTTTCCGAGTGCCCAGCGCTGGTGTGAGCGAGGCGGAGGCCACTTGGCGTTCATTTTGAATGATGAGACACAGCAGTTCCTTCAGAGGCACCTCCAGCCTCAGCAAGACTGGTGGATAGGGCTAGCGCCGGCATCCGTCAACCTGACCCTGGACTCAGCTGCAGCAGAGGGTAGTACATCAGTTGTCTGTCTTTCTGTGTGTATACACTATTTTTTTAAAATATTGAAAACATAGGTAGGCATGCACAAGTGTTAAGATATAGGATACCATAATAGGGAGTTCTTAGTGTTGTTTTTCTTTTGTAACTTGTGTTCTTTCTATACTGTATGTGCCTTTGCTTTAGAACTGTCTTTCTCAAGTAGTGTTTTTGCAATCATTTCTTCTAAAGAAATTTAGAGGAACATGAGGGATAACTGCTTACCATTCTGTCTGGGTTCAGAACTGTGTGTTTCAGTCTTCCACTTTGCTTTGAGCTGTGTCTGTGGGGTGGGAATTTAGAACCAGATAACAAAAAGAACTGATAATCTAATGCTTTACTCTACTGGAATTTAATTGACCTTACCAACTCTCATCTTTTAGGATCATTGGCAATATAGACAACATTATAGGGTAGTGTACTGAAAAGCTTTCATATCTTGAAAATAGAAAACCTATAGACTACTTTCTCTACTTTTTGGAATTGCTAAGAGAATTGATAAAGAAATCAGACTGATGAGCAATATTCTTGTAGGCTACTTTTTTGACTTTTTCAATCCATATCATAATTAATTGGTAAAATGAACCATTAAGTGCAACCCTGTTTTACCTATTTAGAGGTTGACAAAGAGGTTAGAGGTTGAATTCTACTCCTTAATTGTCGTGCGCCATTGAGGGAGAAAAAAATTTAATTCATCAATTTGCTGGGGGGGACTGGACTTGCAGTCACCTGACTAGACTGCTAATATAAAATCAAAGTTATCTCTCTCTTCAGCTTGCCTAAAAGTGGCAACAGACAGCCACTTACAAAACAGCACCCTATGCATAGGCTATCTCTGATTAGCACTGCTGACAAGAAATATTGACTCTCACCATTTGGGGAAATATCAACACGTTTTGTTTTGCTGTTAGTACAATTTGCAAAGTTCTACCGAAGAATCTCAGAATTCTTTGTCAATTTTACAACACTATATTAGGTGTGATGCTAACGGTCAAATTTGATTTAATGATCTATGGTAAGCTTGAGCTAAAAGTCCTACTGTCATACTCAGAGAGCAGCTGGATGAATTCAAGAAAGGTCAAACTCAATTGTTTAACTCAAGGAGAGGTGAAAAAGAAGGGTATCACTTTAATCACTTATCACTTATGCCTCTGAATTGGGCCCAAGTATACTGTTGTGTCTTAGCCTGACATAACCCGCCCAATAATACAAATGTTCATCAATTACGGATGAACAGCAGTATTATGGTCGGGCTATGCAAGGCTAGTTGTGTCTAACAAAGTCTTTTATCTTCTTCACAAAAGAGAAAAGATTAATGACTCAGAGCACTTTAGGGCTTCTATTGTACATTTATTGATGCTCCTCCTAGGTCTTTTGTCTTGTTATGAAAATTTAGGCCTTGCTGTGGTCAAGTTACAACCCCAGTTTATGGTACAGTACATAAATTCTTTGATGTTGGACATCACTGATACATGTTATTATGGACTGGTTCTGACTGGTGGAATAAAAAAGAAATTTAGAATTAAGAAAAAATATTTTTCAAGTTCCTGTACTCAAATATAATTCATGTTGGGTAGCTGAATTTAAAGTTAGACATTAGTTTTTTTGTTTGTTTGTTTGTTTGTTTTGTAATGTACTGAATTAAAACATCACTGATATTTCAATATATCACAGGAACTCTCCTCTCCTGGCTTGATGGCTCTGATGTCAGCTACTCCAACTGGGCGGATGATCCCGTAATCGGAGCCAGATGTGGTTACATCCTCCGGGACTCTGGCTTTCAATGGAAGGCCTCTGAGAACTGCACCCAAGAGATGCACTTTGTCTGTGAATTTGGTAAATCTTGTTTTCCCCTTCTTTAAGTGTACAATACATTCTATAAGACAGCAGCTAAGTATTTTTTTTTCTCCCTCAGAGACTGGGAGATCACTGGCTTGTGCAAACTACAATGCGACGCTTCAGTGTGGCTCTGGGCAGGTGATAGAGGTGGACAACAGTTTCTTTGGCAGGAAGACCATACATTACTGCCAAGGGCTAACCTCTTCCCCTGTGACCTCTTCTCAGGAAGAGTGCAGCTGGGTGGATGTAGTAGATTTAATAGCAGGTATGCTGAATCGATACAACTTCATATATATAACGTTAGATTATTTTGTAAGTGTGTGAAATATGCATGATACCAATACAATGTTGGATTTACCATGCATGGAATGAACATTGACTTTCTGGAATAACGTTGGTTGCAACCACTGTGGCAGAGCTACTTCCGGTTGTGCTCTACTTTGTGACTGAGATACAAAAATCTCTCTGCTGAGATTACTTTGTGCAAACATTTGTTCAATTAGATGCTCAGTTGTCTGTATAGGATCAAAAGGAACAAATGATATAAACTAGCGTAATGTTTGTGTTGGTACTGACAGCTAATTATCCTAGATGCTTCAAAGTCTCAGGGGATAAATGAAGATAATACTAAATTAAATATTTACTGAGTCTGTTAGAAATATCTTTGTGTTCATTGATGAGGTCTCACGAACTCTAACAGGGATGAATAGTCAACAATGTATAATTGTCTCCTTTGTTAAACTGTGTTTATTGTGAATCCCCAATGCTAGTCACAGAGATTCGTTTAAATGAATAAAGAACTTTGAAAATATAGAAGTATAGACAGCATGTTCCAAACAAATAGTAATAGCCTACAATAATGGCTTTTAAATTTCAAGGGCACTGTCATGGACTGCAAGCCTGTCAGGCTTTGGCTGATGTGTCATCCTTTGGAGAACCTTGCCCTGGTCTTGGGAGCTACCTGTCTGTGGAATATCACTGTAAAGATGGTAGGAGGTCCTTCTCTTAATTGTTTGTTTGCTAATGCCTTCCAATATCCTTGACAGTATAAGTAGATACATATATAACACAGCCACTATCAGTAACATCTGTGTTGTTGAGTTATATGGAGAACTTATGAGATAAGTCTACATTGCAGTGATTATAGTGACGGTTGTCTAAGATGCTGTTTTATCTGCAACATTTTTATAAATGCCCTTTAGGTCTTCACTTGCTTGTGGGCAAGTTGGCTGCTGTTTTTGACAATGTCACCATCCAGGTGAAGTGGCTTTTGCACCCATTCCAAGGGAACTTGACCTGCACACTCACTGCTGGTGATGGCCACGTCATTGATCCCTACAGCCCTGACGGGTGAGTCCAGAAATGTACATTGTTACCTTACCTCACCTTTACATTCAGTGTTCTTGTGCACACTGCCAGAACATTTGCAGAGACTACACCCACTTTCACAAAGAAGGTTGATAATTCATCTGGAATATTGGTGAGATGATGAAAAAGACATATGAGGCAATGGATTAACTTTGTAATTTAGACATTATGGTAACACTTTATTTGAAGGTACCGTCATAAGACTGACATGACACAGTCATTCTATGACATGACGTTGTCAAGAATCTGTCATAAACTTTACAAACCTGTCATGACTTCTGACATACCCTAACCCTAACCATGACAAATACCGGGTGACACTGACAGAAGTCATGACAGGTATAAAAAGTTTATGACAGATTCATGACAACGCAATTTCATAGTTAATGACAGTGTCATGTCAGTCTTATGATGGTACCTTCAAATAAAGTTCAAGAAAGTAACTGTGTGCACATCCCACCTGTTAGGCCAGGTGCAGACATTTGAGACATTTTGGATTCATTTTTTAAACACGGTATCCCCAAACGGTCTTAATGAAGATTTCGATATCAAACCATTTATTTGATGCGGACTGTTTAAAAACTGATTGGGTCTTTACACATTATGTTTATGTTTACGTTTACCTGAGTATTTGGCTGGTTATTTGGGTTATATGAGTTTTTTCTTTTCTTTTTTGTCTTTATTCACTTGCCACTAGCAATGTATTATGGTTATTTGTCATGCTTGGATTATGCACTGTATGCCCTTTTTGTCGGAAACTTGTATGATGTTATGTACCAGACTTAACCCTGACACTCTTCAAGTCATTAGTGGGGCAATTAGGCTCATTAGTTATTGTCAATGAAGCTGCCATTGGTCCTCTTGTGGATCAGCTGATATCTGTGCCTGTGCATATATATCCACTCACAAATGTTCATACCATTTGCCTGAAGAAGACCACAAAGGGTCGAAACGTTGCTTTTTAGTTAAACTATGGGAGTATAATCAGTGTTGCGGACATTTTCCTTTCTTCTATACCTTCAAATAAAGTGTAACCGACATTATTGGTCATGTTGACAAATGTTTATGAATCCTTATGTGGAATGGACAGAAATAGGGACAGTGTGAAACATTATGAAAAGTAGAATTCTACTGATTTAGAAGGAGGGCAGAACAGGAAACACAGCTTGATTCTGACATTGTGAATAGACCTTACAGCATGTAAAATGTATACTGTAGCCAGGCCTGATTCTACGTATAGACGAGCTAGGCAATCGCCTAGGGTACCAAAAACCATGATGTATTTATTACTTTTTTTCTTCAGTTTTTCACTTGTATTTCTAGAAAAGTGGGGACAAAACTATGGGCTGGCCTAGGGCAGCAAAAAGGCTTGAACCAGCCCTGACTAACCTACATTTTTAAAGTCAAATAGAACACTTCCGCTATTCACAGTTAGAGGTAGGATGTCTGCTGCTGGCACCTGTTTTTTCTTACCACGCAGTTACTTGGGTTAACCAAATGGCTAGCACCGGCCTTGATGTCACATAACATGGTAAAGGACAGATAAGCAATCGCTGTGATCACTGTGTCTGTTCAGACGCTAACACCTCTGGACAATGCAGGACAGGCAAACAAATATTTGTACTAGAATTGTTACATTGATTGTTACAGATTAAAATCAGGCCTGCTCAAACAACACAACCCCTATTCTAGTTGGTTGAATTCGACTCCAGGCTGAAGTCAGGCCAAAAATCCACAGTGTCTGCTCAGAATCAGTGAAGCTCTGTCTTTTGTTAGATCACAAACCAGTGTGGTGCATCAGTACAGCCAGCCAGGGGTTTTCACTATTGGAGTGGAGTGCACCACCAGTGAGTGGCATGTGACTGCACAAAGGACCATCACCATCCAGGAGCCACTTGGGGAATATGGACTAGTCAAGTGCTTCAGCATGGACAAGTCAATGAACAGCACAAACTGCCAAGCCCTCGCTAACAACTCTCTTACAATCCAGGTTGCACTGGAGACAGGTAACCAGAACCAGTCCCAACACACAATACTTCAATGAGTTTTAAATGGTTCTATGAGATTAGCTAATGCTAAGCTAAAAGTCCTTTCTGAATTCTCACAGGGAGCAATGTCATTTACAAAGTTCAGAGTGAGGGCACAGTGTTGGTCTCATCATCCACTGATGTGGGTATATTCCCTCACAACATCACGCTGGGTCCAGAGGTGATGCGAAACCTGAGTCAAGGCTGTCATATGCTGACTCTGCTGGCCTCGAACAACATCACAGCCGCTGATGTTTCCACTGAGCTGGAGGTGTGTGTGTTAGAGCCGGTACGTGGGTTGCAGGCAGAAGTGTCCTCACAGGCTGGGCTGTGTCCCGAGTCATACCTCCATGTTGCGGTGTCTTTGGATCACGGAGCCCCCGCAGAGCTGCTTTTCCAGATATCCGAGGGCGATAATAACACTCATCAGGAGACAAGAGAAACATACATTGGAGGGCTTCAGGTTTTCAACATTTCAACAACCATCAAAGGTTTCTATGCCTGTGAAATTGATTTTCATCGCAATGTATCAAATCACAAAGGGCTGTATTCTCCAAGGTGCTTAAGTCCAGAAAAGTGCTTAATGAAATGCATGGAGCTAAGCACTTTTTTGGAGAATACTGGTCATAACAAATAGTCATGAAATTTATATGGTGTTTGTTTGATTTTAGGAATGGCACAAATGAAGATCAAAGCTTGGAATTCATTCTCAGCCATTGATCAGGATGCAGGAAATATAACTGTGGTTTGCCTTCCTGAGTCAGATGATAGTCAAAATTCAGTAGGTTTTTTCCCCTCAAAGACAAACACAGTTTTTGAGTCATTATTTGTTTCCCTTTACTTTCATACCAAAAGCTTTTCATGCACCAAACTACACTGACATAAACATCTCACATTGCTTAACATCTTGCATTTACACTTAGACAAGGGGGCACCACAGATTGCCAAGATCCAGTTTTAGTTTAAAAAGGGAGCCCAGCGACCCCATCATTGGTGAAAGTGTCACACTTTCAATTGATGGATTTCTTGCTTTCCTCTGGAACAGTTGGTCTTTCCTCTGGCAATGCAGTAAGTCAGTTTTCTTAAGTTCTGAAATACAATACTGACTAGCAGCATGTTAGTATTATAATGACATTTCTCATTTTCCCATCTTGTTTACAGCTGGGAATTGTGCTAGTTGTCCTGACTCCTCTGATAGAAAAATGGAAATATCCGAGCCTTGCCTAAAAGTTTATGAATATGTGGCATACACTTTGACACTGACAAAGACTGGCCAAGTGCGCACAGGATCCAAATGTGTTATGCTTTCTCCAGGGAATGACATAGCTGTGACTTTGCAGTGAGAATCTTGTTATATATATATATATTTTTTTTTTACACGATTTGAAGTGACACATTGTTCAGTGTCATACACCAGTTTTTATTCTTCTCTATTGTAGAATACATCTACTTGGCTACATCAATTTATTCTTAAATAAGTGAACTTAATGATATTTAAAGTGCATTTCTTTCTCCAACCATAAGCAATGTCTTTTTCAGCTGTCAGGACTGTAATCCTGTCAATGTTCATAATGACCTTAATTTAACCGTGAGTTGTCCTGGTTGTCAAACAATAGTGTGGTTAATTGAGGACTCATCACCAATCCCTGTGAGTATGTTCATTTGTTTAATATTATTCAAAATGAAATGTGTGAGACACCAATAAAACATAATCCATAATAGTCTAAATCATGGGTAGCTGTGCAGCAGTGGAAGCTGTGTACAGGTTAGGACCCCTTTGTAACCGAAGAGTGGTCAGTTTAATCCCCTATCAGTACAAAAAATGTGCTCGCATGTCCACATATTGCTGAGGTGCCCTTGAGCAAGGTTGATTTCATTCTCATATTCTCAATTTACACTGGTCACTGCTAGGTCAGATATGCAGTTTTTCTAGAATATTTCACTTTAGAGTTGGGCCCGATGTAATTTCCCAAACCTACCTTTTCTTTCTCCATAGCAAAATGGCATTTCATCTCACTGTATAGGCTACACTGTAGTTGAAATCACCACTTGAGTTGACTTGACGCCCTTGTGCACCCACACACATACTGTACACATTTTTTACAGTGGGCCTTCTCTGCATTTATTTACATATTTGCGTAATATTTTGCTGTATTATGTAATACTATTACCGATATGTTTTATACCAATGTTAAATGTAGTGACTTTTTCATTTTTTGTAGGACAACCTCAGCTCCTGTTTCAACTCCGGCGAAAAGCAATTCAAAGAGGTGGCTCGGGGCGTCAGCTCATGGGCAGTGCCCAAGGAATTGCTTCAAAATGCACAGCAGTTCCTCACAGTGCGTGTGTATGGTAAGTACGGTAACATTATTGATGGGTAGGTAAATTACACATTCATAGCATGCATGATTGTTTCATGACATTTGATTGAACATTCTTACTCAACATTTCATACATAAAGTGTGACGCACATTGCCCTGACTCATACTTTGATAATAATATAATGACAGTTCCAACATTTAAATCAAGGCATTGAAAACTTTTTTGCAATGGTACAGTTAGCTACTTACCACCTAGCGATATGCCCCTGGAAGCTACAACTACCAAGCGGTCTTTGGAGGACTGCATGAACATATCAACATTCCACTCTTTATGATGTTGCAATATACATGCAGTCCTTATCACCCCAGCATTTTCCTCTAAGCAATAGAGCTCTTGTTGAAATTTGACTGAAGTTGTCCTTTAAAGTCAGATGTGAATATGAATACTTCACAACTTGTGTAGTAAAGTGACTAGATTTTGTAAGTGAATGTAAAGCTCACTATTGTGTGTCTCACTAATTGGCTTTTATTTACTATATTCACTACAGGTAAGAGTGTTGTAAGCAATGTTGTGACATCTGGATCTACGGAATTTGCCATCCCATTACCTAGTGCTACAACAAATGGACCACAAACCTCTGTGTCTCTCACAACAAGTAGACAGTCGGTTACAGCTCCTGTGACCACAGACCCTCCCTCTGTTACAAGCGCACCCTCTGGGGTCACCACATCAGTGACTGGCTCATTCTCATTCTCAACCTCTCCTCGGACGCCTCCAGACCCCCCAGTTTCTGTCTCATTGTCAACCTCTCCTCAAACGACTGCAGTCCCCCCAGTTTCAACCCCATTGTCAACCTCTCCTCGGACGACTGCAGTCCCCCCAGTTCCAACCCCCTTGTCAACCTCTCCTCAAACGACTGCAGTCCCCCCAGCTTCAACCCCCTTGTCAACCTCTCCTCAAACGACTGCAGTCCCCCCAGTTCCAACCCCCTTGTCAACCTCTCCTCAAACGACTGCAGTCCCCCCAGCTTCAACCCCCTTGTCAACCTCTCCTCAAACGACTGCAGTCCCCTCAGTTTCTGTCTCATTGTCAACCTCTCCTCAAATGTCTTCAGGTCCTCCCAGTATTCTTTCATGCCAGGCAAATCCCACTGAAGGAAATGTTCTTTCTCCTTTTAACTTCACATGTAGTGTAACCCAGTCCTTCTGCAGTGTCTCCTCTTGCACCTACTGTCTCAAGACTGTCAGTGGTAAGAATCTAAGCACAGGCATACTCTCATCATCACAGTTTGAGCAGTCTCTGTTAGAAAGGAATGGCCTTGAAATATTTTAAATTGATCTAATCAAAGGTTTCCTGATTTGTTGTCTGTATTAACTAATCAGTAAATCTGTTATCAGTATGTCAAATGAACATTAATAGATATGCTTGTAATGTACATAATAGCGTACATAATCTATAATGTGTATTTAAGGATGAAATGTATATGTGTAGACTTCCTACCATAAAAATTTTATCTTTTTTACAGGCAATTATCTTTACTGTGGTAACAACCCCAGCGAGAGGTCACTCTTTCTGTCCCTGGGGGACCAAAACAATGACTACACGCTAACTGTGGTCGCAACGGTGCAGAGCTCAGCTGGAGAAACTTTAAACTCCACAATTCACACAAAGGTTTGTGATTACTAATATCATGACTGTGAGTACTTGTTGTAATTGCTAAACTGTATAAAAAGAGTGTCAAATGCAAAACCTTCCTTTTAACCGGTAAGAATAGCAAACTCTACATCAGGGGTGGCCAAACTTTTCTGCTTGTGTGCTTTCAATACAACCAGTTCGTAGAGTGTTGAATTAATATATCTATGTGCATTAAAATTAAAGGAATGAAATTGCATGGCAGTTTGATGACCACATACAGATAAGCCCACATTGAATACCTTTTATGTCTGTGATCTAGGTGCGGGAGTCTGTTGCAGAGTCTACTGTGCAGGATCTGCAGACACTCGTGTCCAATCAGGTGGCAGAGCTACAGAACCAAGGCCAGCTTACAGGGGTGGCCTTAGCTCAGATGTACCAAACTGTGTCCAATGCCTTAAATGAAGATTCCAATGAGGAAGACAAGAGTGCCCGAAAAGAGGTACCAGTGTAGATGCTTGCAGGGGATGAGTGTAATCTAGAAATAGATAAGAGGAAATATAAGAAGATGAGAAATGCATCATATATCCCAAAGGAAATTGAATCATTGTACGGCAATCATCACAACAGCACTTTACTCTGCATGTAAACGCATGCACTCTCTCTCACTCAGACTCACACACACACACACACACACACTGTTGTACTACCCTGTTGCAGCTGAGTTACACAAGTTAAAAATGTAACCAAACAAATGTTATATTAGTGAGGTGCTTGTGAGTTAAGCTCTATGAGATGTAATCCAGTTCAAGATCAAGAAGTATTGTTTTCTTTTCAGCTCAGAGAGCAGATGGTAGCCAATATGTCAGTAGCACTACAGAGCGCCCCCTTGGAGAGCACAGAGGAAGTGCAGGTTGTTGCCAGTGCTATGGCAGCGCTTACTAAGCAAGAGGATGAGCTGACAACAGACACGCAGGTACTGGAGCACATCTCGCCTGGACATTTGGTTGCTATGTTCCATGTTTGTCAAGGAAAGATTAGGGTCTCTAATATAGTCATAGTAGAAGTTGCCATAATATAAAAAAAATAATTTTGCCACCTACACAAGGACATGCCATTGGGAGTGAGACTCTAGGCCTGGGCCTGTCTGCATGTTGGAATTATAGGGTTCTAGGAACCCAGTTCCATCATTTCAATCCAAGGCTCTGTGGTCCCTGCAGTAATGACCTTTGGCTTATTTTGACAACAGAGAAGATGATTAGATAATAAGATAAATCACCTTCTCCTTGTTACTCTCTTCACAGATACAAGCCAGTAGTATTCTGGCAGATCTTAGCAAATCCCTTAACTCAGTCCCGTTGCCTGAAAGCCATGTGAATGACAAGATGTTGGAAGCATCTAGGCCTCTCATTGAAGCTGCTAGTAACATCATTGAGGCTTCACCTACTACAGATAAACTGGTACTTCTTCCTATGCAAACAACTGTGGTTTTGATATTATGCTTTTGTTAAGATTAACTATTCTAATTTGGGACAGGCACTGACATATTGACTTCAACATTTATTTCAATTCAGAGAGAGATCTGTGAGCATTTACTCAGCGCTGTAGACAATGTCCAGAGTGCTCTCCTGATAGGGAAAAAGACGTGCCATGGACCCACCATCCTGATTACTCATCAGATTAGTTTATATGTCCACAGGTAAGGAACTACTGGCTGTGATTTTATATGAAGAGTTTTGATGCTAACCTTAAGTCATATGCAATGAATTTACAGAAACATTATTTGTAATCACCTTTATTGGACAGCTTGGTTTTGATTTGTTTCCACTCGGAAATAACATTCCAGTTGTAGTTCGATAGAGACTACTTTGAAAGTATAATAAAAACAAGAGAATTTTTGCATTTCTAAAAATGGAGTTAGATCATTTGCATCTTAACTTCATATGCAGACAAGCGAAGTTTCTGACAGAATTGGTGCTCGATAAGTAAAAGATTCCTTTTACTCTTCCACAATGTCAAGCCCTTACACAAAAATTGACCACAAAATATCCCTCCTACAGAATGTCTCCGGTGAAACTTGCTAAACAGCCATTCACAATTCAGAACTCCAGCTTTGCATTGCCACCTTTAGATCTTTCTGTTTTGTCATTCAAGAAGACCGTTGATGTCCGAGTAAGAATTATAATATAATATAATATAATATGAGCTGTGGATGCAACATTTTCATTGATGCTGCATATTGCAGTCTTCTTGTTAGAAATCTTGTTTAGCCTTACATGCCACACTTGGTTGACCATGGCTCTGTGTTCCATGTCAGATGATGACCTTTGAGACAAACCCATTTGCCTGGAATGAAGCCCAGGCCATCAATGGCACTGTGGGAGGTCTGTCTCTCACCCAAAAGAATGGTTCCCTCATCCCTGTAGCCAACTTGACAAATGAGATAGAGGTTGGTACAGTATGTTTACAAACATTTTCCTATGGGGTGATTTTAGATGTTACTGTAACTGTATGGCAGGTTTTCAGGATGCCACTTCACTCCAAAAAATGTTCAGCTGATACTCAATTGATTCCATTTTGTGCAGATTTTTTTGCCGAGGAATTTGAGTGCAGAAGTGAACAGCACCTTTCTGGACCTTGGAAACTTCAGCACCATCCAGATCAATGTGACATCACCTAATGTGTCTCTAGTGATCAAGCTGGATCCCTCAGAAAACATCTCCTTACATTTGCTAATGGGTTTCCAGGAGTATCCCAACAACACACACTATGAGGCACAAACCTACCTGCCACATGATGGAGACACACAAGGTTTCTATTTTATTTTCATTATTTTTCATATTTTTTATCAAATATTCTTCTCAAAAGGAAAAATAAACTGAAATTACTTTTCTCCCATTCCACTGATGCTGGCCAGAGGAGAGATTCACATGGGTGTTGAGTCCCAATGATATGACCATAGAGGAAGGTGTGTATTACCTCCTAGTGAGAACAGTGGTAGAGGCTGGAGTAAATGCTACAAATGCTACTGTGTCCGTCACGTCCATTGCTGCACAGTGTGTGTACTGGGATGAACTAAAGCTAAACTGGAGTGACTATGGATGCAGGGTATGTTCATTCACATTCTCGTTATTCTAGACTTTTACGTGAAGCGGAATCCATGCTTCTGTGTTGATACTGTATTGTCTGAAATGCATCTGTATTGTCTCTTGAGTTTTTATAGTGAAACTAAAGGCATATTTACACATTTGTGGACCTTAAAGTTTTCATAGTCATATTCAAATGTTCAACCCTGTTGCATTGCTGTACTAATCAAAGAGGAATGATGTAGATCAAGATGTAGTGTTAGGTCTGAAAGCTTTTTTGGAAACACTGGAGGGAATGAAAACATCACTGAAGCTGGGCTCTGTAACCTCCCTTAAAATATACTCTCATGACACTATATAAAAAAAGAATCAAGAAATGCACCAATCAATCAACACAAGCCAGTATTGTTACTGATCACGTTTACCGAGTGAATTTAACTTTGAATTCTTACTTTGAATTGAACTTTAATTTTGGAGGTTACGAGGACAACTTTATTCGATTTAATTTTTCAGGTGATATTGATGGTGTTCTGTTCATCACTATTTTGTACATTAATGTCTGTGCCTGTATAGGTTGGCCCCTTGACTACACCCCTGGTGACACAGTGCTTTTGCACCCACCTGACGTTCTTTGGGAGCTCTTTCTTTGTCATGCCCAATGTGGTGGATGTGAGCCAGACTGCTCAGCTTTTTGCCACCTTTGTCGACAATCCAGTGGTGGTGTGCTTTATTGGTTCTATTTTCCTGGCCTACTTCATAGCGGTGATATGGGCACGGCGGAAGGACATTCAGGACACAGCCAAGGTCGGTCTGTTTCAGTCATAACAAACCTCATGTTTTTTTATGACTGTTCATATATGTAATTTCATATATATTAGCCAGTTTAACAGTACTGTTAAAATTAAATTGGATAATAGATAATGGTTTGGATAGATAATGGTTAGATAATGGTTTGAAAACACAAATTGCGTACTGCCTCCTAGGTTAAGGTAACTATGCTAGAAGACAACGACCCCCTGGCTGAGTACAAGTATTTACTCAACATCAGCACAGGGCACCGACGTGGAGCTTCCACATCCTCTCAGGTTTATATACATGATTGATATAACACCTGACTGCTCATATTTGAGAGGAATAATTAAACCCATTTCTCTCATTCACTGCCAGGTCAAAAGGTCATAAGGTCTCTGTTGGTTTTGTGCAGGTGACAGTGACTCTGCTCGGCACTGAGGGTGAGAGTGAACCACATCATTTGACTGACCCGGACAAGCCAGTGTTTGAGAGAGGAGGGGTTGACATGTTTTTATTGACTACGCTCTTCTCACTGGGTGAACTACAGAGCATCAGGCTTTGGCATGACAACTCAGGAGATAATCCTGGCTGGTAACACAGAAATGCCCTTATACTGCCACTGATCAATACCTCATGCTAGTTTTATCCTGCATAGTACAGTACAATCATTACACAACATTCATTGCGCAAACTATTACTATGATCCATACAACTGAAGAAGACATAGATGTATGTTATGTGTCGGATCTGACAACAGTTTTGCATAGCATAATATTCACACAGTATTATTCAAAAATGCAGGCCTCTAGTATTTCTGCTAAGTCTATTACTACATCTGTTTGTCCTATCTTCAGTCATATGCCTCTAATATTCTGTGCAAATCAGGTACGTTAACAAAGTGATGGTGCAGGACCTTGAGACTGGGCAGAAATGGCACTTCCTTTGCAGCTCTTGGCTTGCTATAGACATGGGGGATAGTGTGTTAGATAAAGTCTTCCCGGTAGCAACAGAGATGGACTTGAAGAGATTTAGGTAAGAATCTTTCAATTTATCATGACAAAGCCTCAGCATTCTGTAGTGCACTTTTATAATTAGTTTATGGCAAATTACCCTGTCTCTCATTTTCTTAGCAATCTGTTCTACATGAAGACCATCAAAGATTTCCGTGATAGCCACATCTGGTTCTCTGTGGTCAGCCGACCCCCAAACAGCAACTTCACATGCGTCCAGCGTGTGTCCTGCTGTTTCTCCCTCTTACTTTGCACCATGCTGACCAGCATCATGTTCTATGGCGTGCCCACAGATCCTGCTGAGCAGACCATGGACTTGGGTTAGTCACTGCACACTTCACTCTTTGCCTAACTACGTCCTCACTGCTTATTCTAATACAGAGAAAAACACTCATCACCACTGAGGAGGATTGAGGTCCTATAAGGTTTTATGCGTTAAGCAGGTTGCACATACACGCCATGTAAACACACATTCAAGTCACAAGTACTGCGATTCAATCTAAAAAGCCCTTTGTCTTTTCTAACTGTCGTACCAGGTCACATTGAATTCACCTGGCAACAAGTGATGATTGGCGTCCAGAGCTCCATCATTATGTTCCCCATCAACCTCCTCATCGTCAGCATATTCAGAAACACACGCCCCCGAGAGAAGAAGGCCAAGAAACCTGCTAAAGAAAAGAGTAAAACAGACACCGGTAAACATTCCAAGAGTGGCCGTGTGTCTCCAACCCAGCCCCCCTCTCCCGAGAGCCAGCACAGGGACATAACACCAGAAGCTGTCACCAAGGTCCAATTAAACAAATTCAAGACCACAAAACTGTTCTTGGAATAGGTTTTGTCAGGTTACTGCTAATAATTCATGTTGTTACTTTACTGATGTGAGATGTTTGTGTCTCCCAGGACATAAAAAGAATAGCACAGTCACTCTCCAAAGTGATGAAGAATCCTCTCCCTAGCATAGCTGTGACATCGGACAAAAACCCTGACATCAACACTCTTCTGTCACTTGTGGAGGACATCATCCGGCAGCAAAACCGTGCAGGCGATGGGTTTTACTCAGACAACTCCAAATTCACTGTCACTTTGGAAGGTTACTAAATCATTGTATTATTCTTTTTCTCTTTTCTTTTATTCATTTACCTTTCAATCTAAAAAAGAGGTTCATTTCTATTGTAAATGTAAGGGTGTCTCTGTGTAGGGCAATGGCTCCCCCTAGAGGTGATGTTGTAATGCAAGGTAACAAAAGTGTCATTCTTTCTTGCTGACAGAGAACCCTTCTTCTGAGAGTCCAAAGAAAACAGCCAGCGAGGGCCAAAAGGGCAGCCAGTCAGTCAGTCAGTACCTCTACCGGCAGCTTCAGCACGTGGAGAAAGAGCTGGGCCTGCTGGGCCCCACCCGCTTTGCCAACCCAGACAGCTACAGCCAGGCCGTGCAGCAGGTGAGGGGAATGAAAGGCCTCCTGGAGCCCCACCTGACCTCCACCTCCAGCGGAGACTCTCTCTCACGCAGCTCCAGCCCAGAGGACGCTGCCGGGGGAGGAGGCAGCAGGAAATGCTGCCAGGGAGGCCTGCCCTGGGGGTTTGTGTTTGTCGGCTGGCTTCTGGTTTTGGCCACCAGCGGGGTGTCTGCATACTTTACCATGCTGTATGGGCTGAAGTATGGGAAAGAGCGTTCCATCAATTGGCTCATCTCCATGGGGGTGTCTTTCTTTGAGAGCCTTTTCATCACTCAGCCTTTGAAAGTAAGAAACTGTAATAATTGTTTCAAATGAACAATGCAGGTGATTCAAAAAAATATATAAAAAGGCAGTATTTAATATGTTATTACATATGGGTGATATTAAACACAACACAGGTGCTTGGTTTCGCGGTTTTCTTTGCTCTGGTACTGAAGAAAGTTGACCAGGAAGAATACAGTGATGTGCCTATCGAGGAATCAGTGTCTAATCCAGGTAAATGATCTTAAATCACTTAAATCACAGTACAGAAATATCACATCTATCATCCAATACAAAGGAAATAAACACACCTGCATACATACTGTCAGGTGTACGGATTGCTCGGAGAGACAGTACATGCAGCCTCTACCAGCCACCACCCCCCTCAGACATTGAGAAGATGAGAATGAATATGATTAAAGAGCAGAAAGTTTTTGCCCTCATCAGAGAGATTCTTAGTAAGTCTATATGCGCTAATTAATATTGATAATACCTGTATGATAATAACCACACAATATTGTTGTTCCATCCATGGAAGAGAGAGAGAGAAGTTTTTTGTAATTTCTTTGCATAGTATACATAGGGTTCATGTGGATGTTGCTCTTGGTTGCCTACGGTCAGAGAGATCCGAATGCATTCTATCTGAACAAGCACATTCAACGGAGTTTCAGCACTGGAATCACAGACTCTATGACTCAAAAAGAGGTGTTTACTTGGGCCAACAAATCTCTTCTGAACAGCCTTTTTGGGCAATATCCAGGTAAGGCATTTTACTTCATGCAGTTTTCATTTTCAATATAAAAACTGTATAAAAAGTACACTAAATCACTTTATCTATATGTGAATGAAAGTCAAAATAAAATATTAATACTATAAACAGTTTATTTATTTTTTTACTGAAGGCTTCATAACAGATGGAAATTCCAAACTTGTTGGTAATGCCCGCCTTCGTCAGGTGAGGGTACAGAGGGACTCTTGTCGCATTGCCCGTTCCATGCGTCGGTCTGTAAGTGACTGTCGTGCTCCCTACTCCTGGGAAATAGAGGACATGGGCTCCTATGGACCAGGCTGGAACCGCTCCAGGGACATGAATTCTTCCCAGACTGCTGCTTCCAGTCCCTGGCGATACTTAAGCCAGTCCAAACTCAGAGCACATCCAGTCTGGGGCAATGTGGCCCTGTACAGAGGGGGAGGATTTGTTGTCAACCTGGGCCCTGATCTGGCCAATGCTACTAGGTAAAACACAAAACAAATGAAAAATGAAGCCATGCAACACCTGAGCATTTTAAATTGAAACCATAAAGTAAAAAAAAACACTACAGGTTGCTTTACTATAGTTTGAGATTAGTTTAAGAAACCTCATGAGTGTCCATTATTTTTTGCTCCACAGTATGCTACAGTACTTGTATGACAATACATGGTTGGATGTTTATACTCGTGCTATCTTTGTGGAGTTTACTGTGTACAACGCCAACGTCAACCTTTTCTGCATTGTCACACTTATGCTAGAATCAACAGCTGTGGGTATGTCAGACATCTTATTCAATAAAACCAATGTGTCTGAACACCTGTTATAAGGCGAGAACAAAAATATTCATCAATATCATCTCTGCACAGGTGCATTCCAGTACCGTAATGAGATCCAGACAGTCCGTCTCTATCAGTCTACGGGTGGTTTGCATATTTTTGTAATGGCCTCTGAGGTCATCTACTTTCTCTTCATTCTCTACTATATGTATGTCCAGGTGAGCATTTTTCATAAAGTAGGCCTATTTACTGTTTGTTCCACAAAGTTCTATCCAAAGATTGTGGAGCGCTCCAGTCTAGAATCTTTGGTTCTATCTGTAATGCCATTGTTCTTTCTCCTGTAGGCTAAGCTAATGAAGCAGCAGAAGTGGGCTTACTTCAAGACCAAATGGAACCTTCTAGAGCTTGCCATCATCATCCTCAGCTGGAGTGCACTGAGTGTATTCATCAAGAGGACACTGCTGGGAAACAGGGACCTGGAATTCTATCGAAACAACAAAGACCAGTCAGTGGTCGTCATCCTGTCCCTGACACATGAACATCCTCATGGTATAGTACTTGCATGTTATTCTAACACCTCCTCCCTTCATCCAGGTACACTAGTTTCCATGAAACGGCTACAGCAGATGCTGTGCTGGGCTACCTCATCGCCTTCCTGGTTCTCTTGTCCACCATTAAACTTTGGCACCTACTGCGGCTGAATCCTAAACTGCATCTCATCACCTCAACACTGCAGAGGGCCTGGACTGACATCTCTGGCTTCCTGCTGGTTATGACCATCATGATTCTGGCCTATTCCATTGCCGTGAGTTTGACTTACCCACATTTAACATTCATTCACTTACTTCCTTGTTGAATAGTTTTGATTTCACAGAATAAAGCCATCAATCAGATGCTTTCTTTTCAAAATATGACCCTATTTCTAATAACTAATTTCTGTTTTTTTTTTTTTTTAGTGCAACTTAATGTATGGCTGGAAGTTATATTCATATAGAACTCTTCTTAATGCAGCAAAGACTATGGTCAGCCTACAGCTTGGTATGTTCAACTATGATGAGGTCAGTTCTGGTGAATGGACTTTGGGTAAAAGAACCACAGAAATGAATGCAGAAACATTACTAACTGTAGACTGCTCATAAATCCCTGTTTTGATTTGATGTGTAGGTTTTGGATTATAATCCAGTTCTTGGTGCTTTCCTAATTGGATCTTGCATCATCTTCATGACATTCGTGGTGTTGAACCTCTTTATCTCAGTGATCCTTGTGGCATTTAGTGAAGAACAACTTCACCATGAGGTGATTAAAATTAACATGCTCTGAAACATAACATCCACTTTCTTGTAAGATTTGCATGATGTTAACTGCTGTCTGTTTTCCTCAGCCATTGGAAGAGGAGGAGATTGTGGACATGATGCTAATGAAAATCTGCAGTCTGTTTGGTATCAAGGTGAAGAAGAAAGGAGTAGACAACAACGACAGCGCTAAAGAGAATGGCTCTTCCTCCACCACTAAGGACTTTGCACCATCTGTTATATCATGAATTATTATTATTGAAAAGCAGATTTGAATGTGTGCATTTCTAAGTAGACCAAACATGTACTGTATGATGTTTCTGTATGTAGTAGGACAGGAAAATCCATTGTCACTGCTTTTGGAGTGTGTTTTGTTGCTCACTCAATTAAAATCTTGCTGGATTTGGGGAAAAGTAGTTGCAATGCATTAGGAAACATCCTGCGGGTTACCTAGAAATCTAAACGTACTGCCTAGAAATATAAACGTACTCATCATTTTTTAAATTGTTTTGAAGTGAATGAAACATTATAAAGTGTGTGCTGTACTACAGCCACATCCCTTGTAACTCATTACGTAGTAAGTAGTAAACCCTGAGAGATCTCCTCAACCAAATTTTAAATTGTAGTACTAGTGGACAGACAATTAAGCCCTTAAGACCAGTTTGGTGGTAGGGAGCAACATAGAGGAGGCATCATGCTACCATGACAGTGTCTTTCACGCTCTAAGTTCATGATCTTTGAGCAGAGCACCAATATAAGCAGGGTGTCATAATAGATGTTTATCTATTAAATACATACAAGTTGAGTGTCCCATTAAACTTCCTTCTACCCCCTTATTAAAACTAAGCTGTTTCAACTATAATGTTGAAAACGATTGATGGAAGGTTGAAAATAATTGATGGAAGTTTTTGAAATTTTGTGATTTTTTTTTATTTAGCAAAAATGCCTTATGTTTGTTGATTGATACCAGATCCTATGTGAACTGAAGGGTTCATGCGAGCAAGTTTTAAACCTGTACTTTAATTAAAAAAATTTAGGTAATGTGAACAATTAGGTCTACAATGGGTCCCTGTCAAGGTTGACATTTTCTTAAGGATGCAGTTGCGGTATACAACCGTCATATGCCAGCATCAGTGCTTCGCTTAAAACAAAAAGAGAGAGAAAAAAAAACAAAGACTACAAAATGAAACATTAGTTTTGACACACAAGGATTTCATGAGCAATGACAAAAAATGGGATCCCCTTCCCTCTCTTTTAATCGAAACTGAGCATGTGGAGTCCTCTTTTATCAAAAAGATAAATACAATGCCCGACCAATCCTGTACATACAAACAGGAGGAGGGTACCAAAAAAAAACAAACAAACATCCTCTCAACTTTAGTCGAGACTGTGCGAGTCCAAGGTAGAAGGCTAAGCACCAGTTCATTTCTTTTCCTTTTTCTCCTCTTTCTTGGCTGAGGCATCTCCCTTCTCCTTATCTTTATCCTTGTCTTTGTCCTTGTCTTCCTTCTTCTCTTTCTTACTGTCATCTTTCTCTTGGCCCTCCTTCTTCTCTGCATCACGGTTTGCGATTTTGTTGTTGATCAGATTGTGAAGGGCCACGACGGAACGGATGAGAGAGGCCAAGTAGACAACCAGCATCTGGTCATTTGTCTTGAGGTAGAAGGCTTTAATGAACTCCTGAAGGTTGACATCTGGCAAAAGGTTGAAAACATCCTGCAGCTGGTAGATGATCTGGTGGTTGATGGGCAGTTTGCCAGTGGCCACCTTCTCCAGGTAACTTTTGATGTCCAGCAGTTTGGAGTTCAGGCCCTTCAGACCATGGACTTGGTTGGTGATGCGCTGAGACAATGTGCCAACTGTTGTGTCCTTGATATCTCTGTGTAAAATTAAAAAAAAATAAAAAGTTACATTAGACGACCAATTAAAACTGTCAAATGATATTTGAACATCTATAAAAGTTTATGTCCATCACAGGACTGACAGGAATGACAGAGGACCCACCTGAGTAAATGCTCCACACCAACTTCCTCAGCCTCCTCAGCTCCAATTTCACTTGTCACATGTTCAAATGTCTTGGAAGTGGGAGTACCATCCTGAGATACAAAGCATAAATACAACCATGTCAGAGACTCATACTATGATAATTATTACTTTGTCTTGAATGTCTTTTCACTTAGAGGGGCTGATTGACTGACATAGTTTCACTTGTACTTTGAACACAAATACAAAATGATCTCTTACATCATGCACTTCTTCCACAGAGATGTAGGCTTCAGTAGGCAACCCAAGGTCTTTGGGCTTCACATCAATGATAACCAATACCTTTGCAGCACAAACACAAATCACAGTATTAGACAATGCAGTCAAGCAAAATATTGCAGTGTACTCATTTACATCCCATTTACTGGAACTTACAGAGTTGGAGCAGTATTGCTTCATTAATTCATTGATGGCAATGTCATTCTTGTGTAGTTTTGGACCAGTGTGATACCAGCCGACTATTCTTTCCCGAGCTGAGGACCAATTGAAAAGAAAACAGATATAGAGGTGAAGTATGCTCTCCCGCAGGGGACATAACTAAGATTGCATATAAACAATAACAATAACTAAGATTGCATACAAACAATAACAGAATCAAACTTACCATTTACTTTCTTGAACATTCCATACATATTTTCCAAGTAATCATGGTCCAGGAACCACACAGAATCATCTTTGTCATCCTCATCAAAAGGCACTGTATACCAAAGAAGGCATTGAATGAGCCACAATCAATAGCATTACAATTTCTCGGATGTTGTAAGGTAAAAAGGGGCAAGTTCATTGTAACCTGCAAAGCTGTTGGAGACGTCAAGAACTTTCTTCTGCCATGACCCGAGAAGAACCCCCACGACACGTTTCTGACTTCCAACTTTCCCAATTCTGTTATTGACGATTGAGGAAAAATGTTCGAAAAAGACAGTTACATATTTCAGTAAGACAGACAGTAACATTTCAACAATGAGATGCCAACCATCAAGTACATAAGCTTAATTTCTTAAATATCTTGTTGAGTTGTTATTTTCTTTATTACACGATGGATAACAAAACAGCTAGAACTCTAACGTTAAAAGTTCGTTATGCTGTCACACAAACTACGGTCAGAGAATTTATGGCAATCAAAATATATTCTAAACCAAATAACTTGTACCAACAAATTCATAAAGCGTAAAAACTACTCATTTAATCACTATGACATAGGCTATTTCACTGCAGAGAACAAACCGAACATCCAAAAAGAAATGAACGCTTGCCTGACATGTTAACACATTCATGCTAGGCTACTATGCTAGCAAACAAAATGATGTTTATAAGCCTTTGCCATGACACGTACAATACACGTACATACAGCTGGTATTTTCCTGATATGCCAGTGTATAATAGTGTATAACAGTAAATAAAGAAGACACTTATGTATCTGTTTGAGCGACCAGCAAAGATCTACGTACGCCTCACTAGCACGAATGACTTGCTATTTAGCTTAAGTTAGCGACGGCCCCCGATGAGTTAACGTTACGTTACCCAAGCCGAGGTTAGCTACTGTTGACAGTCTCCTTAATGTTAAGACAATTCCTAATTGACGTTTTGCTGATCCATAAGGGTAGTTGACAGTCTGAACAAGTAACGGTACACACATGCAAAATAGTTTCGGGATTTATATCAATGAAATCTCACTTGTTACTTTTTTACCTATTAGCTTGGCTAACATTTAGCCAATGAGCCAGCACTGTTGGGCCACTGGAAGTCAAACGACCCAAACTATATATTCACAAACTCACACTCAGTAAAAAAGAGAGAGAGAGAGAGAGAAACAACTAAATGCTTTACCTGTTGAAATGGTCAACCACACTCAGCAGCACGAGAGGGTGCACAACCACCTTTTCAACCGCTAGCTCCGGCATTTTGGTCAATGAAATTTTGTCCGTAACCTAGCTAGCTAACGTTCAGATTGAATTTTCACTTGACGTGCTCTCAGATTCTCTCCAGACTCTACTTCCTGTGAGTTGTTCTTGAAATCTTTCCGTAGATAACCTACCGCCATCCATAGGTTTGGAGGGTAAATTGGACAAACTAGAGAGAAGCCCAAATATGTGGAAGTTCTTTGGTTCAAAGACAGTCTGTTTACTAGAAAAGTATTAGGTCTAGAGCTGTTTAAGGTAGGCTACCACAGAAATGTATATATTACTGAATAGCCATGTAAAGCACATTTCTAAAACATCATTTTTTCACCTTAGAAACATTGCTAAGGTTAGGAAGTTCCTGTCCTTTGAGGATGCTGAAAAACTTATACATGCATTTGTTACCTCCAGACTCGACTACTGCAATGCTCTGTTCTCAGGGTGCAGTAACACCTGCATTAAAAGTCTACAGCTAATCCAAAATGCAGCAGCTAGAACACTCACTAGAACTAAGAAATATGAACATATTTCTCCCATTCTAGCATCTCTACACTGGCTTCCTGTCAAAAGTCGAATTGACTTCAAAATCCTTCTCATGACGTATAAGGCACTTAATGGCTTAGCTCCTGCATATATTACAGATTTACTTGTTCCATACCATCCAGCAAGACCTCTGAGATCTCAAAATGCTGGCCTCCTTGAAAAAGTGACCATATCTAAAACTACAATTGGGGGAAGAGCTTTTGCCTATCGAGCACCTCTTCTATGGAATTCTATTCCTCCCTACATTCGCGAAGTGAACACTCTCAATACCTTTAAGTCTAGACTTAAAACCTTCCTTTTGACATTTCCTATAATTAGGAGTGGGCCATGGCATATCACCACTCCTCTTGGGCTTTCCTGGGAGGGCTACCTCTGCTGTTTTTCCAAGGCGGCCACTGACCACCCCCTTCTGGGTTGGTGAGATGCCATGTACCATACCTTAGATATGCTGCGATAGCCTAGTGCTGCCACCTTCTGCACACTTGCCATCCTGTACAACCCTCTTTCTCCTCTCTCTCTCTCCCTCTCCTCACTCTAGCTAGATTATATGACACATATCATGAAGTGATATCCTCCTAGATTGGCCTAACCCTCTTGTTTCTGTTTCTTTTTGTCTCTCTTGCCTCCTCTGCCCCGACGCACTGGCTGAGTGATGAACCTCCCTGCCACCAACTCTACCCCACTACGGATGCTGACCAACCCCCCCGGAGCCACACACCAGGACCATCCTCCCCTTTTCTCTGAGGCCCGTGATGGAACTGGCCTGATGGCCCCCTGATGACCACTACTTAGATGGCGACCAACACCCAATGAACTCTGATCCCACTCCAATTACTGACAAATCCCACACTCCAACTACTGACTCCATCCCTTGGCCCTGACTGTCACACAAACTATGTGTATATCATCTCTGACTACATTCAGTACTCATACTGTTTTGTGTTAACCATGGTCAATCTATGCATCAGACTTTACGGATACTTTATTAGGCCCCAGGCAGGTAGGCTGAGTCCATGAGGCGTGGATCTGCCCAAGGTTTCTTCCTACATAACAAATTATTTACAAAGCGAGGGAGTTTTTCCTTGCCCCTGATTCTCATGGATGCTTCCCGTACTGTCTGTAAAGCGCCGTGAGACAATGTACTGTATTTGTGCGCTATACAAATAAAATTGAATTGAATTGAATTAGAAGTTGTATTTCTATGTAGGCTATGGTACAACATACACAAAGGAAATCCATTGAATCTTGCGTGTTTCAGCCTCGATAGTAGGCTCGCATATAAGTGTCAAGCCTGCAAATTTCATGGAAACAACTATGATAATTTAACGTGTGTGCAACAGTAATGTGTAGACATTATTTTGAGAAGGGCAAAAATGAGTATTAGAAATGACCACTTGGGGGCATGCACGTGTTATTTCACACAAAGCAGTATTCTGATTTCACAGGGATTCATGAATGTTATGAGCTCACAAACGAGGCTACAGCTTAAAGTGTTGCTGTTGCAAATCAAAGCAAAGCAAAGAGTTATTTGTTGCACTACGACTCTTGTATCATCACCACCCCCACCACCATTATCTGACAAATTTATCCAAGAAGGTGGTTTCATGATCCAATACCATTTGAGGTCACTCACACTCACTTAAACTGCATGCAGGGCACTGAGCTGCATTTCTTATCTTTACTTGATATGATCAAACAGGAATAGAGATTTTGTAGTGAAGGGATCAGAGACATACTTATCATCTGTATCACAATTACCAATAAAGACGGTCATTGCCAAGGGTACAGCTATAAAAAGCAGCCATGAGCCCTTTGAAGATTCTCCTTTCTATTTTGTTTCTTTTTATAGGTGGACCAGTGGACTTCTTATTGTGGAACAGCTGACAAAACACGCAGTTAACTGACTGTAATTATGAATATGTGGGTTCAGATATAGTGACGTGTCGTTCTATTTTGGGGATCTTGTGATGCTGTGGTTGGCTGGAAGTGGTCTTGTCCCAGGTTTGAGAGCGCTGACCTTGATACCTTGAGAGGCCAAACCAAATCACAATCATATTCAACATGTAGCCTAGGGCACACACAAAACAGAAGATGCAGGCATTAATTATGGCCTTCACACACGAAAACGTGGGAAATAAGTGGTTTATAATGATTAAACTCCATCACCATTGAGGAGGCATAGAGTATGTAGGCCTACAACATACATCTTTAAGCTCATGATAGGCCTGATCAGATGACCTTGAAAACAACAGCTGTGAAATACTGAAAATTACATTCACCAACTTGTAATACTGTATATGGGCACAATTCAATGTCAATTTATGTAGGCTAAAACAAAACAAAACAAAACAAAACAAAGAAGAACTAGAAAAGCACTCTGAGAGCGCAGACCCCCGCCGAGGCAATGTGGTCACAGACACCATATTAATTCCAGTTAGTTAGTTACTTGTCCCAATACACATGAAAATTTCATTCAAATCCGTGCAATACTTTTCAAGTTATGTTGTACACACATTAACAATGGTCTGTATGTCCAAAAAAATAAAAGGGGAAATCAATTAAAATACATTTTTTAAGCAGTACATCTAAGATAAGATCGAGGAGGGAGAATTTTTACACTATGTAATAAAATTGAGTCAGGATAAATAATTAGAAAAGCCCCAATCAATGTAACTGAATAAAATGAAGAAAATGACAAGCAGTAATATAGACTCTAGAATTAATGTAGAGAGAGTGTGAATGAAAAGAATTGCAGTGATATTTGATTTGAAAAATGTAATTATCAAACTTTTTTTTTTCAAATAAGGAGATCAATGATCATTCAGTGTAACAGCAATTTTGTAAAGGATTAAGAAATAGCATAATGCTTAAATGGCTTGCAGTTGATGTAACAATTCAAGAACAGTCATGACTGCAGTTATAAAATATTATGATTTTGTAGTAACAAGCCCAGTGCAATCCTATAATTAAGCAATATAACACGAATGGGAGTGAGGTTGTTCATGGATATCCTCACATGTGTGGTTCGGTTGCAGGCAGGCATGGACTGGCCATAGGGCATACAGGGCAATGCCCGGTGGGCCGATGGTCATTTTTGGGCCAGGGCTGTCATAATTTACTCATTTTATATTGAATAAAAATCATTGTTGGGCCACCATGGCCAAAAATGCCCGGGCCATTTTTTGGTCCCAGTCCGGCCCTGGTTGCAGGCCTGTATTATATACTTTACTACTTTACAATGTTTATAATGCTTTATACATGCAGACTAAACCATTGCTCACACTGTATGTGTGTCATGTATAGAAATTAAAAATGGCTGTGTAATTCTTGAAGGAATAGAGATGTAAATGGATGAACAGAATGGATTCTTTTAAAGATGACGTGGCAATGGTTATATTAGTCAGGACGAAGAATCCATCACATACACACACAGCCATACAGTCCCTGTCTCTTAAGTTGCTTTCTCTTTCTTTACAGAGAAAGGGAACATAACATACCTTTCACAGTGCTTGACCCGCTATTTCAGACCCGGGAGTTTAGTGGGTTCCAATCGTATATAGTTCTGATGTAAAAGGGTCCTCTCTCTCTCTCTCTCTCTCTCTCTCTCTCTCTCTCTCTCTCTCTCTTTCATGCACACAGTCAGAGAGAAAGACACACAAACAAGTGCTTTCAGTCTCACTGACATGGCCACATTTAAACAATATAAACCTCCCTCCACCATCTCAAGAGCCTCCTAATCAGCTGGTCAATTGGCTCAGGCACTCAACACCCGATCCCAGGTTGCTGTGAGGTCACAGGTTCAAGCATTGGGCTACTGAACTGCGTAAGATGACCTTGGTTACAAAGGGTGTAGGAATATTCTGATGTCACTGATACTGAGTGAAAAGGGATAAATCAGAAGCATAAAAACACAGCCTTGTAGCCTAATCAAAAGCTTGTAATCATGTGGCTATTTCTTTGCATGCTTCAATTAAAAGACTTGTGAATATGAAATAGCACATGAAGATGACATACAGTTCTTGAATAGAATGAATAATTTCACATGAATGTGTTCTTTGAACTTTTTTTATTTTTTTTTTTTACAGCAATTAGCTACATAAAGACAAGTTTTATTTGTGAGGTGCATAATAAATGAAAAGATGCAAGAACGATGGACCCTATATGCCACCTGTCAAGAAAGGTGGAGGCAGTTGCTTACCAGTATGTTTTGGAGGTATTAAAATCAGATTCATGTCACACTGTTTAGACAACATAAGCCAATTTCATCCTTCAAGAGGATAGCAACCCAATAAACGCTTACAAACTATGGCAGAATTTAAATGAAAATAATCAAGCAGATTTCTGAATGAAGGCCAGAACTGAATATTAGAGAACTTTTGTGGCAGATGCTCCTGAAAGCATGGTGTTAAATCTCATCAGATTAGGCCTACCTGGAAAATTTACAGCTAGAATGCTTACTGCCAGTCTGAAAAAGATAGTTTCTCAAATGAACACCCATTTCAGATCAAATTATTAATTATATCTCTAACAAGGACTGTTGTTCTCTCAGTATTTATTTGCTGTTCCTTTTCAAAATACATGTCATGATTGTTTACGTGGGATAACGCGGCCTATTTCCATGCGATCCCAAACTTTTAAAGTGTAGCCTATCTTTTGACAGCAAAACACAGAAGAAAGACATGCTAGACATACAGTATCTGTCCTGACTGACGCGCCTGCGTTAGGTGGGAGGGGCAGCACAGGAAACAGAGCACATTGGAAGCTCATTTTACCAAGACCCGTTTATACCTTACAGCGAGGCAGTTTATGAAAACGGATGTATACGAGTCTGTCACTTTCTCTCTTTGCAAACTAATACTTTGATTACTTATTTTGACCTGTTTCCCTAGATGATATCATAGCACTGGCACATTTCAAGAGCTACTGACCAGTTTCCCATCTCTTCCGAGAGGGATTGCGATGCCCTCTGATTTCGTATCTCTTCTGAGCGCGGACCTCGACCTTAATTCCCCCAAGTCCCTCTACTCTAAAGGTAAAGTTACTCGGCACCATTTTTAAATTGTATTTCACTACGAACGAAGTGAGTCTTGTTTTCTTTAATGAACAGCTTATCTAACGTTAGTGTGCGCTCGCGCTCACGCATGTGTGTGCATGCGTTGTTTGTTTTCTTTTTTCATCGCACGTAAGGACTTGACTTAACATAAGCTAGCTCGTCAAGATAATTAGCTAGCTGTACAATGTCACACATCTGCTGCCATATTTCTCGTTTCCACGGCACGCTTTTGAAATGTCCTCTGCAGATGTTCTATAAGTATCTCGTCATTTCACATGTCAATGTTGTTTGCATACAGCCTCAGGTGACTTAGCTGTTAACTTGGCTAGCTTGCGTCTGAGTAAACTTAATACTGCTTGAGGGGGCGGGTCAAGCGTCTCCGTTAACGTTAGGCTAAACTTGCTGGATAAACTCTTACATTACTTTTTGAAACTAACAAAGTAAGGAATTATGTTGATCCCGTTAAGGGAAAATACACAGTTGAGGTTTTGTTCGGTCCATTCCACTGATATTACCTGTCTCGTGATTTCAGCATCGTTTCTTCCTTCCTTACATACTGAGGATATCACTAGTAGCCTCTCGTGTTCTATTTGGCTAGCGCAATGGCTAATTTAGAGTATTAAGAGTTTAGAGTTTCAAAGTTTCACATTACATTTTCAGCACGCATGTGAGGCTACTAAATGAGCCTCTTTAGATTTATTGTATATTAGCTTAGGTGTGTCTGCTTCTTGTTTGATGAAAGTATCCTAGTCGTGTTCATAAATTATAATGTTCAGTCCCGAATGCTTGATCAATTTTAGTTAGAATGTTGCCATTTGGCCGTAGGTCGCGAGATGCCACGTTGAGTTTCTGAAACGACTGGCTGCTGTATGTGAATGTGAGAGTTTAGTTCTACATGTTGAACTTGTACAAGGCCTGATAACTAGGTTAACTGGCGGCTTTTAGCCAGGAGAGTACGCTGAGGTTGTTATAGAGCTTGTCAAAACGTTTCTCATATAGATAGGAACAGGAGAAAATGACAATGGCCATCCTTATATCTGATTAAAGCACTGCTGTTTATTTTGTTAGACAAGAGGCTTGTCGTGTTGTTGGCTGGGTAGCTTACGTTAACTGCCTGTCCTACAACATCTGTCAACTGCATGATCACATTACTGTAGGTGTATTTCTTGAAAACAAGTGATTCTTCCACACAATCTTGTTAGTGGAAACACCCCTTTGTTTCATTGATTGTGCCTTTTGTTTCATTGGTTATCCTAATAGGCCAATAGGCCTAGGTCTTTTGATAGACCTATTGATAGATTCAATAATTACTACTGATTTTCATCAGACCATGCACCACATCCAACACTGCATTGCTGGTGAAAAAATTCACTGCCATGCCAAGGTTCTTATGGTGAAGTTTACATTATTCCCACCAAAGCCCACGCGTTTTGATTACATTAGATTTAAACAACCTTTTTATTAAGTGAACACAGACCACATTTAGATCTATTAAGTAGAGAGGTTATCATAAAATGACCTTGTGATGGAATGGCATTCTTTTAGACATTCTTTGTGATTGTTTACTAAAGCCCTTAGGCAAATGTTTTGGTGTCAGTAGTTCACACTGACCTGTTTAGCTGATTGAGATGTATGTTGACTATTCAGCAACTCAATAACTAAATGAAATATGAGGTGTTTTTTTTAGTTGCCATTGTTTGCTTGGGTATTAGTTTGGTGAGTAGGAGACATTGATTAGTCAACCTCAAACATTCCTGTGTGAGTTTGGTTATGGCTTATGTTCACATTGGAATAGGTCTCTTTATGTTGCTCCGTATATCATGCAACGTCTTGGAACAGAGGTCTTTATTAAAGCATGGTTATTTGTAAGCCCTCTCCCTTGGTGTATTTTCAATTTCCTGTGTGTTTTTCTTCATGTTGCTCGTAAAAAGCCTCACTGATTTCCCTTGGTCTTTCCCTTGGCATAAGCTCTTAACGACAGACAGAATAGAAGAGGCAACTTGTAATTTTTTTTCTTTTAAATTTGGATATAATTATGTTACATCTATTGAATGTCAATTGATGCATCCTTTAGATTGGCTTATGAGTCATCCACCTATAGGCTAGCAATTTGGCACATTTGATGTTGACTAGGTTTTTAAAATTGAGCTAAAAAGTAATCCTGTTTTGGGGCATTATGGAGTGAAGTACCCAGGCTAAATACCTAGGCAAAGAGCTGGCATTACATAAGGACTAAGCCTGTAGGTAATCCTGGGTAAAGGTTCACTGATGGCTGCTGCAGTTGTTACTGAAGTATTTTGAGCACAACTGAGGTGCAGACAGCAAACCTTAACCTCATAATGATTTCTTCTCTTTTTCTTAGCCACTGACATGCATTTAACTCCTCATAGGCAACATGGTCTGAGACTGCATAGTGTTTTTATGTTGGAGAAGACTTTTAGAGTGAGTATTTTAGGTTTTTTTTTTTTGGCTTCAAAGTTTTTTTATGTGGTGATAAGAAAAACATTTCTCACAAGTCCCTGTTGGGGACTGTCTGCCAGCTGGACTGTTGTGAAAACCACTTGTGTAAAGCTTCAATTCCTCTACTTGTGACTTTTCAGATTTTGCAGTACTGATTGGTCTTTTCAAAGAAGATTGAGCTCCTTGTTCCAATCCAGCAATTTGTAGTGAATAGGATTTTTTTTGTTTTTCTGTTTTAGTTTGCTGTACCTCAATTGCTAATTAAAATCTGCCCCTGGGAAAAAGCACATGGAAGACCAGATGTTGTCCACGTTTCGTAGTTTGGTTAGTTCCCTAAATATGTCTGTTTTTCTCCTCTTCATGGTTGATGCAGAGGGGGGACAGTGAGAGGGAATGCTGAAATGTTGCCCAGGCCTACAGGCACACAAACGTGCTCTCTGTTCCCCAGTGTGGAGGTGCCCTAAGTAAATGCCACAGGCGTAGCGGTTTTGCCACGATGGCAGAATGGCACAGAGGTGTGTGTGTTTGTGTGTGTCCCATCTGTCTGTTTTCACACATACTTTTGGAGTGTGCTAAAGAGTGCTCTCATCAGTATTATGATGACTGATAGTGGATGTGTGAGGAAAACATTGGAAGCCTTGTTTAATATCATGCTTCTTTAAATGTGCACAGAAGAAGCATGAAGTACTTTGAAAAGTTTTTGCTTGCTCATCATTTGTCTCTGGAGCTCACGACTGAATTGAATGTCTCTCTATAGAAGAGTGTTGTATTCTTTTAGCACTGCTTGTGGATTGCCAGCTTCAAACCAGAAGAGAAGAGTGTAGCTCGACACATTGAACCCAGAGGAATGTTCAGGCTATTGTGAAAAGGAATGATCCATGTCCATCCTGGGTTTCAAGCTGCACTTTGTTGGTCTTTTTACAGGGTGAAACATTACAGAGATGTGGTTGAAGCACGTTTGTGAGGCTGCAAGGAATTTATTTGTATTCATCTTTTTTTTTTAATTTTACCATGCAATCCCCCCTAAGAAAGGCTGAGTTTTGCCTGAGTGGCTAACTGTTTTACATAATCATAATCCAAAGGAGTTTTTCAAAGGCTCAGAAAATCTTTATCCAACTTTTGTAATGAGAATGGAGTGAGGGGTTGAGAGAATGAGGACAGAATGTGGCAAACATCTTTACCAGCCCAGGTTGCCCCATTGAAGTGTGTGTGTGTGTGTGTGTGTGTGTGTGTGTGTGTGTGTGTGTGTGTGTGTGTGTGTGTGTGTCATGACATGTCTTGTGTCTGTTGGCATGTCACGTCCTCTGAGCTGGTTATCTGTTGTCTGTGTGCTTGCATATTTCTACCCACTGGTGTTAAGTGCCCCTGCCCTACAGCAGCAGGAGCAAGAGCAGTAGCTAATGAGGTAGCCCACTCACGTGATTGTTGCATGGGAACGGAGCTGCGTAGAGACGTAGCTGAACATACGGTTGTACATTCCCCAAGGATGGCAGGACGCCCTGGTGATGAGACTAAATGTATTTTTAGCCGCAATTCACATGGTGGGCTGTGTGCATGTATTTGAAAGAGAGAGAGAGAGAGAGAGAGTGTGTGTGTGTGTGTGTGTGTGTGTGTGTGTGTGTGTGTGTGTGTGGGTGGGAGAGAGAGAGAGAGAGAGAGAGAGAGAGAGAGAGAGAGATGCGTACAGTAGTTGTGGCGTAAGACAGGTGTGTGTAAGCAGTCGTGGGCAGATGTATTTTTCTAAGTAAACATTGTCCTGCCTGATTTGGGGAATACAGAAGACAAGTATAATAGCTGTGGCACACTACTTGAGGAATATAAATTAAAAACCTTTTTACAGTAACACTATGTAGGCCGCTCCTCACCTTTATGTCTTTCCTCATCCCCAGTGTGTAGCCTAGTATGTATGCTCCTTTTAGTAATTTAATAGTTTAGTAGTTATTGCTGTTGTATATCTCATCCTCTTTCCTAGTTTAGCTGAGTAGGCCTACTTGTCTTCCTCCCTGCCGTTTCTCCTTGCAGAGACCTTATGGGAGATTTTCATGTAGCAGTTGGTGCAGACTGATGCTCTGAGCAAGCTGAACAATTATCAGTATAAACATCACGTATAGATGTATTTTGGTCTGTGCATTTATAAAATGCATCATTATGCTCTCTCTCTCTCTCTCTCTCTCTGACAGACACACACACACACACACTCACACACACACACACACACACTTCCAGTCTAAGTTCTTGCATGAACAGAAGGATTAGCAGTACACTTATTATGACCTTTTGGATTAGCTATGGTTTAGAAAGAGGCTCAAATTGAAAAGAAATTAGCTCCACCAATTGACTGTTTCGATGCCGTGCTAAAATTCTATTTAGACCTTTTTTTTTTGGAAATAAGACGTTTTAATTAGCAAACTACCTTGTCATTATAATGATAATGGCAACCTAATTTAACCTATTTTTTTTAGTTTTTTGATAAAATGGGTTGGTGAAAATTTGCATGCCCTGACACACTGAACATCATAAAATTAGCTTTTGTTCTGACATAAAATCTACAAATCATTTTCACAACCCATTAATTGATTAGGTGAACTAGGTTTAGTTGTCATCATCTGACTCCTCTAACTTTACCTCAAGTGATATCTGAGAGGGACCTTTGCATCTGCCAATTGCCAAATGATATGCTATCTTTTATACTAGGCTGAAACCAAGGCCTACCTGCCATTTTATTAGCACATTACTCTCAATAACTCCTTTGCTATCAGGTGGGATCAATGAAGTCTGTTAGAAATAGGTGTAAAGTCTGGACTTTGCAAAACCTCTTGTGTGCTTTGCAGCCCTCATAGCAGACTTTCATTGTCACACATTTTTTCTATGACAATCCCAGCTTGTGTCCTCAATCTTTAACGTGGCTGATTAGGCTACTAGCCTGTGATATCATCTAGAAAAAAGACATACAAGAAGTGAAAGGCAAAATGTTTTGAACACGTAGGACAGTAGATGTTTAGAAGATTGTTTTCATAAAGCGATTTCACATTCCTCTGGAGATCTAGAGCTTATGCATGATGCTTACTGCTGAAATATTTGGAATATGCATGTGTATGGTCAATATGTCACAGATTTTTTTTTTTTTTTTCGTTTCATTTTACAGTATGTGCCTGTGTGCACTAGGTCTGTAGCTCTTCTGTCAGGAAAAAATTATAAATTAATATTTGCTTAATGTTTTCAGAACATTGGTCATAGCTATATTTATTCTTTTAAGATCCCTTGAATGTCAAATATTGTTTTGAATTACTAAGGTGACAAGCATAATTGTCAATTGTCTTTGTTGTCGTTTTGTTTTCCTGTGCTTTTCAATCATGTTGTCTAAAAAAAAGAAAGAATGAACATTCTTTAAGCTTTGAGTTGTATCAACATCTTTTAGTACCTATGTTTCGAGATCTAAGTGGGGTTAAGTTTTTCATTCTTTAAACACCTTTGTGCTTTTGCATTCCTATTGAACAACAGTCTTGACTTCAGTGGTATGTTTAGCTTGTGTGTATTTATGAATTGGCCTAGTGGTTTTTGCCGTTAAGACCATGCAAAAAAAAAAAAAAAATCAGTGACCTCCAGACGCTTGCCTCCAATTGCTTGCTAGGATCCCTGGAGGGAGTTTAAGTTTACTGATTCCTGATCCAGTGAAGGTAAATGGTCCCAAGAATGCCCAGATGGACCTTTTGAAGTGTGACGGTGATCTTTGTTATCTCGGCAGCATGGTCATGGGATTGTCCTCTTTACTGGATTCAACCAGCCAGTGAGTGTTTTATCTCAGCTAGTGGAGGACTCTTGTACCTGAAAACAGCAGGGTTCTTTTGACCATACCTTTTCCACCAAGCCAAGCTGTAGCAGTTATGACTCTAGTGCATTGCTGCGTGCTAACCTGACATATTGGCCCTTTTACATGGTCTTTTTCATCTTTTGTTATAGACCTAATGAACCACACATTACTAAATGCAGAGGATAAGATAAGATAAGTCATAAGTGAATGACTGTCTTCCTGTAGGGCTTTTTTTCTTACACCACTCCTGCCTCTGTCTCTCTGAGTGGAATAGACACAATGTGCACAGACTTGTTTAAGTGATGAAACATCTTACTGCAACCCCCCACCTCTGATGTCACAATTTCTCAACAGGTTGCATGTTGGCACTGTGCTGCTCATGGGCCTTGTATATACCAAGCTCTGACTGAAAGTTCCCTGAACATAGGATTAAGCTCCCTCCCCCTGTATCTTATGTCTGAAAAAAGTCATAAGTGGTTAATGGTTAACGTTAACTAAACCACAGTTTTAAAAAGTCATCAGCCTTGAGTCAAAATATTACCTCTTCCAATGTTTGCTGTGCACACCCATGAGCCTGTTTCACCACCAGCAGGACAATGCTTGAGTGGTTTCCCCCCAGTGCCACCAGCAACAGTCCCAAGGTAACATCAACACACACACACACACACACACACACACACACACACACACACACACACACACACACACACACTCTCTCTCTCACAGCTCACCTTGAGAGGGGGGCAGGGAGTTGACATTTGGAATGGCATTCTTCTCTCTGTTGCTATTCTCTTGGAAGTTTTGCACATGCATATCTTATCTAGTTTAGCCTAGAACAATCAGTCAAGAAAGTTACCCAGCCTGATGTACTGTAGGTTCTACTCAGAATGGTACTATCATACGTTGTCCTGTGGAGTTTTTTCCCCCTTCAGTTCACATCTGGGAAGTTGTCATGGCCAATATTGCCACTACTTGCTGACATGTTTAAAAATAACTGATTCATTGAACAGCTGTTTTCTCAACACACCCCAATTGATCACAGGAGAGTGGCTTTCTGTCAGAAGAAAATTAGCAGTCTTTTTGACTTAGATTGCAGCTTGAAGGGCTGGGGTGGCCAGTTTTCTCTGTCACAATCTACTGACAATGTAGAACAGAAAGTTGCCAAGAGTACTTCCTGATGTAATCTGATACTAAACTATTTCAGCCCATTATCACAATCGATATCAAGCTTGAAACATCGAGGCTAATGGATGTTGGCTAGCAGATGTTTTAAGAAGCTTCTGACTATGGCATTTACAGGAGATGTAGTTAAGGTCATACGCTATTGGTTGTCTGGTGGATATGCTTGATTGAAGATGGTAGTGTAGGCCTATAGCATTCTACACATTATGTCCAGCTGGCATGATGTGTAATTATCACATGCAGTGCATTTCTATACCAGGCAGATACATTTATACTAGTGACTCCAAGCTTCATTTGAAATTGGCAAGCATGTCGGAGTGAAGACTTTATCAAACCACACAAGGAATTTGATTATGGCTGGTAAGCCTGGCATTAAGTGCATATTGTAATCCCCAAGTCAACATGAAAATTTCACAAAGAACTCCTTAGCCAGTCTGAGGTCATGGTTGGCAAGAGATTCAGTAAATATTTCATAAATATATCGGACCATGGATTAAAGAAACGATAGGATTGTAGTCACGCCTATTTTCCCTGGTCAAGACTCCCGCTACTTAATGTGTACAGGGGTTGCCTTATCTCTAGTGTCTTGGCGTAGTGTACATAGTCTTATTTGTCTAATACACCGGCACTAACATTTGGGAACTACGCTAATTATCATAGTGCTCCTCAGGCAATGCTCATGGGAAAATATAGATGACTTGTGAGCCCTGTCATCCAAAACTGCCCTTTTAGCCTCCAGTGTAACATGGGTTTTAAAGTCACTAAACGTGTTAAATATTAAGGTGCTCAATCAAAGTGGCAACGGTATTCCCACCCCCCACCTCAAGGCTAAATGAGGAGAGCGGGTAGGGTGTCCAGATCAGCTTACAAACATCAACAGTCCTATCTCAGGAAACGGTTATGTTTGGCCAACCCATTGTTCTCCTCACAAGTCTACCATCTGCAGGGTAACCACTCTGAAGACTTTTTATTCAAAATCTTTGATGGGTTTATGAATGGCAAAAGTCTGAAAAGACAGTAGCCTATGCCTTGACCCAGTTAAAATGCGAGTGAGAGATAGAGGGAGAGAGAGAAAAAAAAGAGAGGAAAGGAGGATTTTGCAACTCCTAGAGCAGTTGTGCAATCTTAGTTTGGCATTTTTTTTATTCCTTTGTTCTGACTCACCTGTGACTTGGCTGTGGGGGTGGACGGTCATGGCATTATTGTGATTTTAGCGGCGTGGTGCCTCATCCGGATTTGCTGTGGACTTATAATACCCCAGATTGCCTCCTTTATAACTCATGTAAAGATGTTTTTATATGATGCTGCTCTGAGCCAGGGTCAGAGATAGTTTTCTTTTTTCTTTTTGTTAGTTTCAAAATAACTGCCCTGGCCGAACTCAAAAAACCCTCTGTGACTGGCACAGGCTGTATACTAGATTTACGAGTGGAGTGGGGGAAAAAGTACCAAGCGGTATAATTGATGTAGTAAAGTCTTTTATCTCTGTAGTGTGCTTAAGAAGTTTTGTAGTATGGCCTTTTTCTGTTACCCATATGAGTCACTCGCCAGAGTTTACCTGAAGTGAGCCTGGCTAGTATTAAGTGCTGGGAGGGAAGGCATGTACAACTGAGCAGGATGAAACCTGTTTGCTAGCACAGAAGATAAAAGAGTTATGATGTGTGGATCTTGATAATAGGACCTGGTGTGTAGTGGGTCTTTTTTTCAGATTATAAATCAATGGTTAGAGTGAGAGGAAACAGTCTCGTTTTGATTGGCTCTGCCCTCTTGGCACCAGTATTGACCAACTAGCCTGTAGCTGACCGATTGACATGGACAACATGGGACAATCAGGAGACAGGTTGTCGTTTTTTTTGTTATGGTATGCAGCACATGTTTGATGGGCTGGTGCTGGTGTGTGTGTGTGTGTGTGTGTGTGTGTGTGTGTGTGTATGTGTATGTGTATGTGTATGTGTATGTGTAGGCCCATGAGAGAGAGGGAGAGAGGAATGGAAGGATGTCACTTGTGATGGTCACCCTGAGGGGTTGACCGCACACCAGGTACCTCAGGCCTTCTAATGAGTGCTCTCGCTCTCGCTCTCTCTGGTTGTTTCTAATTAATCAGCAGACACTCTAAAGCCTTAATTAGATTGCGTGCCAAATCCTCTTACATGATTACTATGCTGAAGGTGTGGTCTTAGCCTGGCTGAGTATGAAGGCTGAAGGGCAAATCAAGTGCTGCTGCTGCTGCGGCTGATCAGGGTGAGATGGCTGGGTCATGATTAAATCTGTGATTGCCATTTAAAATGCCTTTATAGGTGCATTGACCCATGATGGTTCGCTGTTTTACTGTTTCGGACTCCTTTCATGTGACTATCTAACCAGTAGCAAATATGCAAATTTGACATATATCCATAAAGTTTTTTTTTTCCATAGTTTTATCAGCCAACAGTTGATTTGGTCAGCTCAAAAATCAATCTAGAAGACCTGTAGCTTAAATGTATTCTATTTTTAAATAGTCATTGGAAGTCTGTGGATAGCTTTTAGAACGTGTCCCCTGCTGTCTAAAGGTGATGTTTGATCGTCTATTTCATGGGCTGATGAGTAAATGGTTTGGAGTCTTTAATAGTTGCCGTCTGCAAACAAAGCAGTTAGTGATACAGCGACCACCTCAAAGGAGTGGCTATCAATCATTCACCCAGAAAAAGGGTCCATTAGCTCTCTCCCTTCCATTTTGTGTCTTTTATGTTTTTTGAAATAAAATCTATTTGTTTTGGGTGATATTTCTCTTCTTCTGGGCACATGATGGCTGCAGGACGACAGCGGAGACCATGTTTGTTTGTGGAGTGACGCTCAGTGATGTCACGCGGCTGGTCTGTTTTTGACCGGCTGTTATGAAAGCAGCCCCTCTTTTCCTACCGCATGGTTTTGCTTGCCAGCAGAAGAGGTCCTTGTGAGGGTTCTCACACAGCTCGTCCTCTGACCAGCAAAGCTAAGGACCTCAATCTTGCAGTCACATATGTGCATCCTTCCCAAAGGGGTTGGGGATGTGGCATCTCCTCATAGCTGGTGTGTGTGTGTGTGTGTGCGTGTGTGTGACTGTCTGCCTCGGCGTGGGTGTGTGTATGCTCAGAGGTTTGGCTTGTGTAAATAGCTGGAATTCCACAGCGCTCTGAGGTCTTGCTTTCATCTGAGCCTAGTGTCTGTTCCTTCTCCTGCTGGTGGAAGCCGCTGGTAAACACAGCGCAGACAAGCGCTTCCCTGTGCAGACAGACATTGTTGATCTTCTCCGTCCCACTGCCTTTTGCATGTCCACACACTTAGTGCACATACTGTTATGGGATCTAAAAGCAGTGCCAGATTAAAGGTTCGTCGATGTCCACAACACTCACAACCTATGGCGTAAGGATCACTTTCCAAGTTTAGCCTAGGTGTTGTGTGTCAACCATGCTGCTGGTCCAACGTAGGATCAGTAGTAAACCTAGTGTATTGACTGACTGACTGACTTGAACGTTTTCGCCAGTCGGGCAGTGGTAATCTAATTACATGGGTTGTTTTAGGTCACACCATTATTAGGTGACGTGAAGGAGGCGAATGCCGTGATGCCTGAACTCTTTGACATGCAACGCACGTTGCCTGTACCATGTTTCCACTATGCTCAACTGTGCCGTACGCAGAGCCACTGTGGAAGCAACCAGACACTACAGCAGCCAGCGTTTGTATTGCTATAGGCTGAAAGTATGCACCCTGTGATGTAGGCTAACTCTGATTATGCATTGTGCTGAGTTCATAGTATGACTAAACCTTATTCCTGGAAACAAGATGTTAATACGACTATTGTGAGGTTTTCATCTTCTTTACATTTTTCATGGTGGATTTTTTTTTCTCAAAGTGATGACATAGTTTCTTGTGTCAGGAAAACCAAATGTTACAATATTTCCTAAGAAAGGGGTTTGCGCAATCCATTTTGGGCACCACAGAGTGCAGTGGTGTAGAGTCATATAGTGTATCTCAAAGTCGAGAATGTAAGTGAGAATGAAAGTAGCACACTCACCTTGGAAGTCGTACACTTCAAAAACAAGATTGAAAAATCTATGAACAAAGGCCTCTGTCCTTGCTAGAACTTAGAAGGATGCTTGACTTTGGAACAGTACTTGGCGACAGATAATGAGGTGGAATGCTTGAAGAAGCAGCCTTCCAAGCATGCTTCCTTGACTTTGAGAGACACTCATAGAGTGGAAGTTCATTCATTCATTCATTCATTCATTCATTCATTCATTCATTCGTTTAAAAAGCAAGTTGCTAGTGTGCATCAACATAATTATAATTATGATCATCAACATTAAAGCTTTTAAAGTCATTTATAAAGAAGACCCACCACAGGACTGGATTCCTGTCATACATCCTAAATCGTCCCGTGGCTACCATAATCACTTACTGCTTCCTAGCCTGGTCCCCACTGCATGGAATAGATTACTCATAATAGGAAGCACATGGTGGCGCCCAGAATGGAGTAAACATCCGCCCTGTTGCCCACTGGTCTTTTACTGGTCTCTCTCTCTCTCTTTCTCTCTTTCTCTCTCTGTCTTTCTTTTCCTCTGTCTTTCAAAACGTAGTCTTACTTTTTTGTCTGTCCATAGATTCATTTCAAGGTTGTTCTATTGTTTGCCCAAGACAGAGTGACGCTAACCTAATAATAACATGTGGCATTGCCCTGCCAACTGGCCCCCATGGACCATGCTATGATGTGAGATATTCACAAAGGATGACTGGGCCAAACTGTTTCTCTGAATATCTCTTTCAAAAAGATGTCATCAGCAGGAAAGCCGTTTTAATACTTAATTTCAACAGTCCTGATTACAATACCGTAATTTCCCGACTATTAGCCGCGGCTTATACATTGTTTTTGCAAAATTTCTTCCACTATGAGGTTAAAACAGGGGGGCAGTTAATATGGTGTTAATATGGTTTTGTTTTTTTTAACTTGCATAAAACGCTGTCCTGCGGCTTATACACAATGCGGCTTATATGCGGGAAATTACTGTACCAAGCCACTGCATTTCTTCAGAATATATGACACTAGGCCTAGATTAACAGAAAGGCTTCCTGTTAGCAAAGCGTATGCATGTTGATTTCCACAGTATAAATTGCTGTGCTGCATTTCTGGTCACCATCTGTCTGCTGATCTTATATTATTGTCCCAAGGGTGCATGGTGCAACTTCCAATGAAACATGACTCAAACAGTTGAAAAAGCAATTTAGAATTGAAAGTCTGAAAGTAATGGGTTACAGTAAGTAGCCCTACATAAGGCATGCAATTGAATGTGTAAAATCTAGGGCTGCAGCTATTGAAAATTATTTGAGTAGTATTCTGTCAGTTTTTTTCATCGATTAATCAAATAATTGGATAGCATAACACATACTTTTGTTTTTTAAAACAGTAATATTAGTAAGGTGTTATGCAACATGAATGGCCTGTGATAATGACAAAGCAATTGGCTATAGCCTAATGTGTGGTCAAAAAAAGATTTTACTTCAAATCCCAACACCCCACACTATGGAAGCATTTCAGGAATTGTTATCAAATATTGAAAATTATATATGGCATAATTCAAATCATTTTTTATTTTTATTATAAAACAACACATTGAAATCTTGTTAACTGCACTATATGCAACCAAAAATAATCCACCTAGCTGTGATCATGAATCCAACTTAAACATGCACCAGCACTGTGAGTTGAAGTGAGCGGACTGTTTACTGTGTTAAGTCTGGCGTCTGTGAAGATTGGCCTTTACAGAAAGGTCTTCACACATTTGCAAATGCTAAAGAGTCCATTCTTCTCAGCTGCTGGCAGAGCCCTGGGTCTGGCTGTCACTTAGGCTATGACTCGCTGTTTTCTTTTTAGTAATAACTGTAATGAGTAATGATGTGGGAGTGTTGGGGGAGGGAGCAAGGAGCACTAAAGTTACGTGTTTGTGTGCCTTTTCTCTCAAGCTGTTTGTTAAATCCCTCTTCCTCGCTCTGTGACGACTGATCGAAGGATGGATATCAGGCAGGCAGCGATTTAATTCAGCACGGAGTCCTGTCATTAAACTTTTAGCATCGCAAAGATTGGCAGGCAGGTAGAGCTCTCAAATGACACAGGCAGATCACCTTCTCCACCCCCCTGCCCTTACCCCTCCCCACCCCAACCCATCATGTCAGATGGAAGCACACACACCTGTGTTGTGGCAAACCTGAGACACACACACTAAGCGTGCACTTCACCACTCACCACCTGACTAAATGGACCCAGGATTGGCATGAGCCAGATTAGTGTTCAACACAATGATGGTTACTTCGGATATCAAAAACCATTTGTTGTTCTGCCTGTGCCCTGAACTCAGCTGGTGTAGAGAGAGGTCGGAATAAATGTAGTCGAACATCTACCTTGTGAAGACAGGAGGTTCACCACTGCTGCCCTCAGTGATAGAGTTGGAACCTAAAGCTCATTTGAGCGATTGCCTTGCTGCCAGTCAACTTACATGCAAGGGGGTGCTAACAGGAAGGCTCCACTGGATGTGTTAAGTCAAAGACATATCTTCTGTAAGCAATTAACTTCAACTTTAATCAATGTAACTAGTTACACCGGATTAGTCAGTGCAGCAAACATTCTAAGAATATATTTTTTTTTTACATAAATTTAACACATCTTGATTAACGCTTCCATAACCCATCTAATGTAACCTCCAGGGCCTAGGGTAAGAGTGAGAGGGTTGTGGCATCCCTATCTGCACCTGCCATTATCTGAACGCATTCCACATCACTTGATAGTCACGCTGAGAATTCGTGCTCATTGGGTGAACACAGCTCGGTCACTTCACTCCCTGCCCGGGAGCACCTTCACTCATGGCTGTGCCATGATGTCATACCCCAATACGGACCGTGCTCAGGCCTGTATTTGTACATCCATGTGACTGTGAGGGCGATGAGGGTAGATGACGAACGTCACTCGAGTGTAGTTTGTGTGCGCATCTGTGTAAGCTAGCACAGACGGGCAAGAAGAGTGGCACGAGGGCACCTGTGTGGCATGATGGCTAAGCCGTCTGGATGTCGCTACATGAATTAGGATGCCAGCAGTGCTAATCCCTTGCCACCACAGCTGGTGTGCCACTGCATAGACGTACGTCTGCCACCCACTCATTGTAGGGTCTCTGGAAAGAGTAGGGTAGGAATGCCCAAGGTTTTAGATTTATGATGTCCGCCTTATCAAGCAGTTGATTTAACTGATTGTCTCTAATCAGTTATTGTCCAGGCTTTCCGCTAAAAGAAAAGAACCTTTAATGGTTATTTTTGGTTTGAAAGGACACACTGTACCCACCTGACAGTTAACTGACATTTTTTTCCAATAAGTTTAGGTAAAAACCCACACTGGGCGCATAGACTGTTTAAACTAGCTTAAGTGTCAATAGGTCACACTGAGCACGGTTTATGTGGTTATTGATTCACTGTAGAGAGAAATATGGACCATTTTGTTTCTTTGCCACCTCTCTTCTGTACACCTACAGTATGTAGCCTCATAGCTCATAGCCAATCATATGTTATACCAGAGCTACTAGATCATGCAAATTGAAATTGTGTGCACAAGGCATGTATGGGTACTCCCGGTCTAGTCCCTCCCCATTCTGTCAATGGATCCCAAAAGCAGGGCCAGAGATCGGCCATGGACACCATGCTGTTTCACAGAGCGAAATAGAATTTGTAAAGCAGCATGCTAAGACAGCAGACCTGCAGTGTGATATACCGGTATATATGTTGGTGCTCTAGGCTATGATGGCTGCTCTTTGTCAATGCCAAAGCAAGTGTACACAAAAGCTCTGTGTGAAATTGAAGTTGGCAGAAATCTACTCCACTTCCAGAGCCTATGCGGACTGTGTGTGGTCTTGATGTCTATTATGATGAGAAATAAAGTTATCAGCTCGCTTGAACGCAGCTGTTTGGCCCAAGGCTGTGACAGTGAGCGAGGAGATCTTTTATTCGCCCTCCTTTCACACCTACAGTATCTGGCCTCAACAGGGCAGGTCTCGTTACTGTGCAAGAACTTTCCACCAAGGTGTCATCCGTTCTTTCGGGGCTTTGTTGTGGCCTTGGCGAGCCGAATACAAGCCTGTCCTCTGAGCCTGGGGCCGCGCTCTGTGCCTTTGATGGCAAGGGACTGATAGATTCCAATCAGCAGAGGAGGTCAGTGAGCATGCTCGTTTTCAAGGAGATCAATTTGTCAGCGCGAGCCCCTCTCTGTAACTCTGTCTTTGGAGATAATACGGCCGTCTGCATGACAAGCAAATAGGAGGCAATCAGTTTACAGAGTTGCTGAGAGAAACTGCTGTGCTGAGTAATGGTGCAGACCTTTGCTTTGAGTATCAGATGAAGCTTTACCTTTTTAATCTCCGCTGTCTGTCTCTCTCTTTCTTTCTCTCCCTCTCTCTCCCTCTCTTTCCCTCTCGCTGGCTAATTAAAGCTCAGCAAACGCTCTGATAGACAGGGGAGCTTTTTCTCCTGCGTTGCTATGGTGTTTCCGTCAGCTCCAATGTGGACTGAGTCGTAAACAAATCACAAGAGCTGTAAATGACTGTATGCCTGAGCCAACGCCACGACCCCTTGGGTGCCTTTTTTTGTCTGGTCGGACCAGGAGGGACCCTATCCAAGTCTCTGTCAGTGCTTCTTTACTGGGACCTTTTTTGCCTTTCCTGGGATGGACAGGCCTCTTACAGGGAGGCTACACTTGATACTGTATGTTACCGATGTGTTGAGTTAGAGCTGCATCTGCCGTAACGATTAGCTTCAACTGTAATAAATGGAACTGGCTACACCAGACGTGACAGTGCCATGAACATTCTAAAAAAGTAGACCAATCTTTTAAATGTATTTTGACGCAACTTGATGTAATTCCGCCGTACTAACACATCCAGTGTGGCCCTTGGCTTGTTCCCTATGATCAGCTACATCTGCCCTCAATGTGTCTCTGTCTGTCTGTCTGTCCGTCTCTCAGACTATGGATGTTTATCTTTTACTCTGTGTCTCCGTTTCTGCCTGACAAGCTTCCCCATGACAATGGCACCAACCTGTTTAGCTAGTTAACAAAGGGAAAGGGCTCTGTTAACATAGCAAACAAGGAGAAGAGAGGGAGAGAGAAAGAGAGAGAGATGGGAGGGGTTTGGGTTGTGGGGGTGGGGTGGGGGTAACAGGCCCTCAGCCAAAAAACATTGCCACACCCCAGGTGTCAGGGCCAGTGAGAGCAGGCAGGAGGAATGTGTGTGAATGAATGGGAGAGTAAGTCCCGTCTTTCTCATGGTGAGTGCCTTTCTCTTTTTTTTCAGATTCTCTTGGTTGTTTTCAACCAAGCTACAGACATCCATTGTTTTTTGAATGATACACACCAGAGACACTCTGAGAGAAGAGAAAAAACAGAAGGAACAATTCCCTGTGAGGAGTTAATGTATAATGTTAGCTTGACTCTTTGGCTTCAAAAATTGGGAGATGGTAGTGAAAGTTCATCAAGACAGATTATTGGTTATGATGTGGTTTATGTTGGATTTGGGATGGTGCATGTTGATTCATTCATTTAATATTTGAGGGAAGGTTTCATAGCAAGCCAAAGTACTAAAGAGGAAAGAAAACAGAGCTTTGCAAGAATTCAATACAAGATGTTTTTTTTTCTGTGTAGCAAATTTGTCTCTGGTTTTCCATTGAAACTAAAGAGCTAACCACATGGATGTCTGCAGCAACAATGTCAGTGTCGAGGGATCCAATACCAGGTGAAAGCCAGATTTTGTTTTTGTTGACATGGAAAGGATAGTTGTCTTATTCCTCATGTTAATTACATTGACTCTTTGTTTTTCTTTTCCCTTGGTGAAAGAGCAACTGTTTTGACGTGAAAAGCAAGCACTGTTTTCTGTTTGCGTAGGAGGAAACTATGCAGCAGAATAGGAATTTTCACTCTTTTAAAAACGAGTGGAAACTCTTTGAACAGGCCAGCCACTGATTCGGGACCGAGGCTCTGAGAGCAGAGTACATATTTTCTGTCTGTGTGGTTGGCAATCTGTTTACTGGAAGGGCCCTGCACAACCAAGTGTGTGTGTGTGTGTGTGTGTGTGTGTGTGTGTGTGTGTGTGTGTGTGTGTGTGCGTGCGCATGTGTGCATGTTTGGTGCGTTCATGTGCACTCATGTTTTAAGAGGCAGCTTCTAAGCAACAGATCTATGGTTGCTGATGCAGAAACAAGATGTGGACAATCGCTGGAAAGGCTCAAAACACTTTGTAGGTGACCAAACAGAAATCAAAAGAAAACAATGGCTTCAAGTGCCTTCTATTGCCATGGTGAGGACTGTATCTTTTTGCAGGTGGTGATTGAACTGAAACTACTGAGACTACTCACATCATTCATGTCCATGTGTCATATTAAACTTTAAACTTCTACACAGTGGAGGAGTTATGATGGAACCAGGGTCTGCTAGGAAGTCTTATACAAATATTGGCTGGTATTCTCTCAGGTGCTTAAAGGAATAGTCCACCTCTTTATGAAAATTGGTTATTCACCTCCTTACTCGGAGTTACAAATGTGGGTAAAGGCATTTTGTTCTCAGTGCTTGTGTTTTCCTAGTATGGCATCACCAATTTCCCCCATTTTTTAGCTTTAGCTTAGCATAGGCGCTGGAATGCAAAGTTGCCAGCTAGCAACTCTTTGGCAACTTTACTTTCCAGTGCCTATGCTAAGCTAAAGGTAAAATTGGGGTTGCCAGAATAGGACAACGCTTGAACTGAGACCAAAATGCTCTTACCCACATATGTAACTCCAGGTAAGGGGGTGAATAACCAATTTTCATAAAGAGGTGGAATATTCCTTTATGTCCAAAAAAATGTTCCATGTGTTTCAGCTTACACTAAATACTCTTTTGGACTTAAGCACCTGGGAGAATACTGCCCATAGTGCATAAAGTGTGCCCACCTTCATCAGTACCATAGTCTCTCAGAACTTCCTCACTCATGTCAAAGGAAGCGAGTGTCGTAGCACAACCTGTCCTAGCTCTTGTAAACAGATTGTAAATTCAGTTGAGAGATGTGCCAGAGACTCTGCCTTGGCCTGCATGGTGTTGATGGTTTGCATAGTTTTTCCTGTTCTCATGTTCATATTCTCACTCGCAAAGCCCGGTCTGGATGGGATCCGTTTTTATGATCACTCTTAAGATTGAGGGAGGACTCTTTAAGCTTCCAAGAGGGCTCCAACATGCCTGTGCTTGTGTGGCCAACAGAGAGTCATGAACAGGGAGTTAGAGAGGGCAGAGAGGGCTCTAGTACTGTCTTGATTTGCGATCACTCTCCTGGGAACCTGTACCCGGTTGAAAGTGGCAAATGCATTCAGCCACAAAATAAACTTTGGCTTGGATTTTGTTGCATCGGTTTTGTAATGTTGATGACTGTTCGATTTAGTTTGCAAGCCTCGCTCATTAGGAGAATTTTGGCTCCAACTATACTTTCTTTGGTCTTGTGTTACACCCGTTACCCCCCCAAACTACCAACAACACCAACCCAGACGTACCCTCCCCCACACTAGAGGCGTTTGCCCCCACCCAACAACCTTGTCTACAGCAGCAGTGTTTTCAAAGCTGTTCATCAGCATGCTGAACATGCCTGGAGGGCATTGTGCTCTTGTACCCGTAAATAGCCTGCCATTGGTGAGCAGAGGGGGCCGTAAGCTTTAGGTCTTGGCACTTTGCTCGATGGTTGGTTGGGTGGGTGGGTGATGCCAGGCCACTGATAGATCAGAGAGGCAGCCATGCACTCAGTGTGAGGCGGTATTTATCATCACTAGTGGCCATTTATATATAAAACAGGCAGACCTCTTTCCAAAGCCATGGCCAGACAGAGGAATGGTTGGATTCCGATGGCAGGACACTCTTGGTGTGTTATGATGTGAGCTCATTCATATCTGTGGACAAGAATGAATGACCATGAACCCCAAGTGCAATAATGGCCCCAAGGACACCACAGAATGAAAAAGTTGGCTGTCACGTGTCGTGCATGTCACTTGCAACTTGCAAAACTTGACCAGCCTTAGGACATGTTGGCGGAAACCTGCCAAGAAGGCCTTCATTACTACCAACAACGAGCAAAACCAGAAAGAATAGTCATGGAAAGTATGCAGACTAGCACAGCAATACATTACATTGGCCAGGTCGTCACATTATTTAAGTTCTGACTGCCATGTTGATGGGGCCCTTTTTAGTTTTGCTGAAGAATAATTGACAGTGTAATTAAAGTCACACCTAAAGACCACAGCACTTAAAAACTTTCTTACAAATTGCCATAGTTCTCATCTCAGCATTCTGAAGATTATAATTGTGTTGTAACCGTTTTGAGAGAGAAAGTGTATAAGAGATTTGCAAAATTATTCTCCCACAACAGGAAATATATTTCAAACAACGAAAAAATGGCATCACCTTAGCTATGGTAGGTCACTGTGTATGAAAATCGAACCTCCCAGCTCTCTCTCTCTCTCTCTCTCTCTCTCTCTCTCTCTCTCTCTCTCTCTCTCTCTCTCTCTCTCTCTCTCTTTAAAAATATGTAAAAATATTAATCTGTGCTCTTCCTCTTTCTCCCCTTTAGAATCGGTGTATGACCTACTCCCCAAAGAGCTGCAGTTGCCACTCAACACTGAGCTGAACGTCGGGGCCATGAGTCAGAAAAGCGGCGGAGAGGCGGGTCCTCCCCCTTCAGCGGCGTTTGCTTCAGGTAGGCTGTCTCCTCTGCCTCTTTGCATCCCTAGTGCCTCACAAGCGCCATGGTAACAGTGAGCAGTGCTGTGACTGGTTCCCTCCTGTTGTCCTCATGGCCACGTTTATGTAGGCTACCTACAAGACCTGGCCAAGGCAGCATGCATGTCCTGGCACTGAAGACCATAGACTTGCAATATATGTGCAGACAGGGTGCATTTTGCAGGGTTGATGTATTCAATGTAAAAGAGAATAGAAAACAAAAATGTAGAATTGCACACACAAGGCCTTCCAGGCTGAAAACTGGAGTTGCAAGGCCTACTGTAACTCCCCCCTCTCCTTCTTGGGCCTCAACACCAAGTGAGCCACACCCTCTAAACCAAACTCTTTTCTTTTTTGTGTGAAGAAAGAAACTTTCACATTTGTGTGTTGGCTGTGCATGGTCAATAATAACTGGTGTTTATAGCCCCAGGGGAGAGGTGAAGCAGCCTTGTTGGCCTGATGTCTGTCAGGCCCAGCTTTTTTAAAAGTGGGGTCTATACAGCAAAAGTGGGGTCTATACAGCAGGACAAAGGAATAACCAAGCTGTAGTTATGGTAAACTACTGAGGTCTAAACAAGCAGGTTTAATGGATTAGGAGTGAATGTGTTTTCTTTTTCTGTGTGCAGTTAAAGAGTACCAACGTCCTTCATATGTTTATTTGCATGCATTAAAAAAAACATTAACATAGGACTGTAGACATGTGTCCATCTGGAGAGAGACAGTAGTTTATTGTTTATTTTTTGGTTATGGTAAAGCAGAATGAATGTCAGTGTCATGTCAATTTTAGAATAAAATATTTTTAAAGCCGGAAGTGCTCCAGCTGGGAAAACTGTACCTTGTCATTTAAGTCTGAGGAAACCACATTAGATTTTATATGAGAAATGATTAATTGAAACATGTCATCTATAACAACCGAGAGACCCAAGAAAAAAATCCATGTACTGTAGCTTGGTCCATACTGTAAGTACAGCCTGTTCAGGGATAAAGTTCTTGCATCTTGAAATTCTAAATACAAGAAAGTATTGGCTACCCTTTCAATTCAGCACGGAAATCTAGAGAAACTTCAATTAAAATTTTACTAAAATTTCAATTGGCCATCATATACCGGTATTTCCAGGTACCTGACAGACATATAGTATAATAATTGTTTCAGGCTGAAAACAATACCATAGAGGTACAAAACCGTCTCGGTACTGCTCACAACAATCATTGATTGCCACCAGAATTGGTGAAGGGATTTGATGAAGGGAGGTCATCTCTTCTCTTATATGTGTTTTGTGTTTTTCAGTCAATTAAATAATTTTGTTTTACAGATAATTTAAACTCTTGGTTTTAAATAAAATAATGCAAGAAGGTGGGTTTGGGGGGGGGGGCAACAGCTACTTTTAAATCTTTTACATCTCTTCTTCATGGGCCAGGAAGGTCTTTAAAGGCAAACGGAAGATTCCTCCAACACCATCCTTTCAGTTCAAAAATTTGTACTTGAACATTCAAAATGCGATTCACTTTAGTGTTTTTTACTCTGCCCCTTTATCATAGTACCCAGGTTTAGGGTGAGTTTGAATAAACCAGGAGTCTGTTGCCTTTGGACATCAGTACCTAACTGCAGCCAATGCATCCCTGTGACGAGGCAGGACTTGCTGGCTGTAGCTGGAGGAAGGTGAAGTATTTCTAAGCTTAAATGAATCTTAATTCGGGACTGTAGGTTTCACTGCAAATTGGCCTGACATCTTCTGGCTGTTTTCTCTTCTTTTTTAAATGTAATATCTTATTTTTTTATATCTAAAGATAAATAAGAATCAAATCCCTGAAACACGAGGGCTTGTTTTATTCAGTGAGCCATAGGGTGTGACAGAAACCTTATACAGTGGCTGTAAATGTTGTCTGCTCACTGAAGAGGGCAGTTTGTAAAGCAAACTCGCATCAGCACCCAGATGGAAAGTTGGGAAGGGGGCAGGAGGCGAGACAGGTGGATTAGTATGAAAGTAAAAGGGGTATCTTCCCCCCCCTTTCCCCCTCACTTTATTTTCTGTTTTTGTTGTCGTCACTCTCTCTCTCGAGTCACACCTGTGAAGTGAGCCTGTCGCTCAGGCTACCAAGACACACACTTGCTGCTGTTGTTGTCACTCGCCCTCTTCTCCTCCCCACAACCCCCTCACCCCCCCCTTGGCGCCCCTTCCCAGAATGCCCTACACAGCCTACTGGTGTGTCAAAGGGAGCCCATACATGAAGATGCTGCCTCAGTCACTACCTCAGCGCTATGCTATGCTACCTGTGCTAAGCAACAAAAAGAACGAAAAAGGCACTTAGAGAGAGAGAGAAAGAGGCTGTGCACTTGACACATCAACTACCTCTATTTCCTGCTCGCTACTGAAAACTGCTATTCATAGCTTTGCCTGCCATGACACAGCCAGAGCCCCTGTGTTGAACTGTAGCTCGACCTGGTTTCCCCCTTTCAAGCTCTCTCTCCCTCTCCCCCTTCCCGCCCCCCACCCCACCTTCCTACTAACCCTCAGCTAGCTTCAGAGCCTGCAATCCCCTCTCCTCCCTGCCTGCCTTTGGGAAATGGCTAAATTCAATAGTGCTAAAGGGAAGGCTTTGGGGGTGACTTCATGTAAAATGGTTTAAGTGGCTCCTAATTTACATCCTGATATGTTTTTAAATAGTTTTGACACCTTTAAAAACTCCCCTTTTTTCTTTATCTGTTGTTTTTATTATGCCAATGTTTCTTTTGTCTGAATGTTTGAATTGAGCATGAATCATTGGTGTTGTATGACATCCATCTTCTTCCTTGCCTTTCAGTTCGTCCAAGTGTTATTGGAAAATATGGGCGACGGGATTGTGTGTGTTGGTGCTTGAGTTAAAGGGTTGTTCACACTGAAAGCGATTACAAGAGCACATCTTCATTAATGTGTATGAATGAAAGTGAATGACATATCCGTCGTGAAACCTGACCATTTTTTCCTTTTGGCAAGATATCCAAGTTCAGAGAAAGCCAAGTTCATACATGGTGCACGCAATCATCTTTAAAACCAGTATTTGCAGAGGACATGCTTTACCTCTCTGCCCTTTGCTCTAAATGGCCTTAAATAGCATAGCAAAGCACTTATCAGAAAGTGTGCTTGAATTGTCTCTTGGCATGTTTTTATTTGTGACTGCAAGACCATGTGATTGCACATAATATTGTACTTTCTTTGTCTGGGATCTGTAGATGTTTTTTTTTTCTATTAATAAACCTAACTTGCATTTTAGCTGGGCTCCACAGGCGTCCGAGTGGGTTGTGTGAGAGTGTCAGTATTGAAGACACTTAGTCGCAGGGGCACTTAACCCATCAATTCTCAACCAGGGTGCCACCTAGGTCGGTCTGTCTTTTAGACTTTTTTACCACTCTTTTTTTTTTTGTTCATGTATTTCAGATTGTCTCTGAATGCACTATCAGTGTTTTCTTTTTTTTCCCCTCATGTTTTCACAGTGACAAAAACTGTTAGTTTGGAGCACAGTGATGTTGTCAAGGGCAAGAAAGCAGTATTTTTACTGCTCCTGTGGTCACATAGGTGGAGGCAAGGGCTTGTGGGTTGTATGCATCATGGGCGATATTTATTATGACCCTGTCCTGTCCAAGACTCTCATCTTGCAAAGGAGAATGTTAAGCAGCTTGATTCTGTTTGCTTGATGTATGTGGTGTTAGAGGGTGATTGATTCCTGTATGGTCTTGAGTGTGTGAGATCCATTTGGTCTTTCTGTCTCCTTGATACAGTGAAAGATCATATAACCAACCATCCCATTGCTTCCATCTGCTGGGACCTACTAAGTACCTCTCAGACATTTTAATGTCTTCAGTGCCCTGGGAAAACTGGACTGTTGTTTTGCAGCTACTTTCAGCATGATAAGATAACACTTAGGCCTGAACTTATCTTTACTGAGCAAAACCTTGTTAAAATCTGTGTCAATATGGTGGACTAGACTGCTACATATAGGAAGCCAGGATTTGTAGAGTCGCTTACATTAGCAATCCGTAAGAATTCTCCCATGCCAAAAAAAAAAAATAAAAATAAAAAATAGGCCTACTACAGAAAGTAGACCAACAAAATAATTAGTCTTTTATTTAACTAGGCTGCATCTAGTTTGAATGGTGAATACCAATGCATTTCATTATTCTCAGTCTTAATACAAAAACATTGCTCATGTTTCTGATTTGGAGAGAGCTCAAATTTCAGCCATGCAAGTTAATATAAACAGTCCCTCTGTTAGAGGTGCCACGCCTCCCTCTGCTTCAGTATGGTACGGAGGAATCGGTTGAGTAAGAGTTCTTCCAGTATTAACAACCACAGCCCCACATTACACAAACCTTCAGTTTTTTTCATTCATTTATTTATTTATTTGTTTTAATACGACTGCATCCAGTCAGGATCTAGTGTTTCAGAGTTGAAAGTTCTATGCACCTATAAGACAAAATTCTTGCATTTTGAATCTGGAATTTCTTGTGTTAGAATGACCTAAATTTTAAATGATGTGTTGGGGGGGTAAAACTCATTTAGAATGCATGATCTTACTAGGGAAGTGACAAGACTATTATAATCATCTTAAAGTAGCTGCAAATCCATCACTGTGGTTCCAATCATTTGGTCTTCATGGGGTTTTATGCTGCAATTTGTTTTGCATGGTTTAACAATGTCTGACCTATTGCTATTAGAAAAAATACTTATAAATTACTTTTAAAAAATCAATCAATTAATGTCAACTAATGCTTGATTTTCCTCAGTCTAGAGTCATGTTTATTGCTTTTAAAAATCTTTTGATTTATTTAACATTGGTTAATGGTCTCTGCAATGCGTGAAAATGGAACATAATATATCTTTGGCACTTTGCAGACTGTGCCTGTTATACTGACAAAGGGGAAGGGGAACAAGTTAATTTTCTCTCAGCTCTTGACAACTCTAGTATCATGAATACATTATGTCGTCTTGTTTTAAAGAGCAACGGCCACTATCAGTGGAGGTGGTTTTCTCATTCCACTTTTGGTCCATTGTATGCTCTTTTAGAGAAACATTGATATTTTACTGCCCTCAATGAGTTCACTGTGCCTTTAAGACGCATGTGTGTGCCAGAGTGTTTAAGTTTCTCATTGTCATGTAGGAATGTTTGAGTGAACCTTATGTTAGCACTCCCATTTTCCATTTAGCGTTTCCATTAATTTGGACTATTAGTTAACATATTTTCCTTCTGTCCGTTTTGCATTGTGTCGGATCATGTTGATAGACTATGGAATTAATGTAATTGGCCAAATTCTGTTTGCTTGTGAAGCAGTCCTTCTCTGCTTTCTGTGTCGTATTTTGTTAAACGCATCTTAAAGGTACAGGGTCTGTGTAGTTGATGGGCCTCAAAATGTCCTCTTAGACTTGAAGAGATGTGGATACCAGCAAAGGGCTGTACGGTTTGAAAGCATTCTTTTACATCAGACTCTCTGATCCTTGGTGGTCTAGCCTAATCTCTGTGTTGTTGCTTTGCAAATCTGTGTTCTTTGCATCTTGTTTTTACCTCTGCTGTCTGTCTGGAGTTTGTGCTGTGGTAGTGACCAAAACGTTGTCACTTTTAACTTATTTGGGAGTAGTTAAGATCAGTCAATCATGTTCCATAGTCATTATTGCTCTTCCTGGACCTTCTGCATTGGCAGTTATCCAAATGATTTTGGCTTTTGATAGTGACTTGAATATTGTCTTTAGAGATGTTGCTTCACAGACTGTGAGACATTACCAAATTCTCCTGTTTGGGGAAGTTAATTTTTTTAACAGCATCATGTTTCTAGTGTACTTTGACGTGGTTCCTTACCAAAGAGCTCTTCTGCGGTCTCCGTTTGTATTATGTTTTCCCAGAATTTTTTTATTTTTATTTTCTTTGGATTGGGTGGCCAAAAACTGGTCTTCCATCTAGGCCCATTGGAAGCTTCAGTTATAACTTGAGAAAGTCAAGTGTGTGAAAGTCATTTGATCCTTCAGTCCTTCAGATGCTGGATCCTTCAGTCTCCCAGTCTTTTTGCTGTTTGCATTACTACCAGTCAGTCCCCATGAGTTGGGGCATAAAATTCAGACAGGGTATTATTCAGACGTGGTGGCATTGTTTGATCACCAAACTAAAATCAAAGCTGGCCCTGCTGCTACTGGCAGATCATCCAAGCACCCACGAGATCATTTTGAGCACCGTGTGGGCTTGACAGACCAGGAATGTCTTTGAATGTATGTTATGGATTCATGACACATTGTGTATTGTTTCAAAGACACTGCAGTGTTATAATGAATCAATACTGACATATTGTTGCATCAAGACGTTAGTCCCACATATATGAACATTTGGAATGGGAAAGCTAAACTGGTATTTCAAAGGTACCGTAAACAAGGAGATTGGAATTTATACTTGGGTGATTCCTCATCCTGAATTGGTGTTTTCTCAGTGAATACCAATCACCTAACTCTTGACCTCCAGAATGCAGTCTGTTAGAGTTAAAATCACAGGCCAGACAGATTCCCACAGAAGTGAGTAGTTTCGTAGGTTTCAAAATCACGAATGCCTGGCCTGCAGACATTCCTTTTACAGGCCATTCTTTCCATCATAAAATGCTCTTAAACAGTTCTTGAGATGTGCCTTATATACACACTGCGTTGTGTGGCTGCAAGAATGTTTAGGTGGTTATGTTAGAAGACACATTGTCTGATGTGTGTTCATGTCTCATCACGTCTTTATTGTTCATATTTGTTTACAGTAAATGTTCATGGATTTAGTTTGCTTTTGCTCTTTCAGTTCCACTTTAAATACAGTCCTCTTTATAAAACAAAAATGTCAACATTGCCCATATAAGGAGGAACTTTTTGTTCCCCTCACAAAACACGGTGCTTTGCCAGCCAAGGTGAAAGTATGACATACAACACCTTTTGCATAATTTGCAGAGACCTGTAACTGTGTTTATGTAGTCTTAAATGTAGTCTCACGGGTAATCCTGTGATTGTACTCTGTACAACCACCTAATCAAGGGCAAATTTTTGCCACACAGAGAATGAGTGACTTTAAAAAAGCAATTTTTGAAACTTCTGATAATATGTTAATTTGTCCTGTCTGATTGCTAACAGAATATTACCTAAAAAACAAATCCTCAAATGACAATCTTAATAATTCCTCACATTTGCTTCTCATGGTTGATTTCCTCTGTTTTTTTCCCTATGAAATCTCATCATAATAATCTACATGTATGCTTGTCTGTCATGTAGGCATCATCCCATTTTTGTCCTATCTGCATGATTAATCAGTGTTCCCTACATTGCAAATTCCTTCATGGGAATGCTTTCAAAATGTAGCCTTTGCTTGAGTATTCACATCATACTGCAGATATATTTATGTTGTGGGGTACAAAAAGAAAATAGGATGGTTCGGCTAGATCTCTTAAAATATGGTTCCATTTTCACAAACAAAAAAAAAATAATCTAAATACTTTTATATTTCAACACATTTTTATGGTGGTTAGCTTTTATTGCTCATTCGTTGTCTCGTTTTTATTCCAGGAAGTTCCCTCTGAAGCAGGGAGTGTCTGCATATAAAATGGTCTGCAGGTCTCTGCTTCATAGGTCAGAAGCTGGTTTATTCTGTTCTAGTGGCTACGCTCAGTCCCAACAGCCAAATTGTTTAAAACCACTATGAGAAAAGAACCAATTGGCATGCATCATCTTACACATGTCAGGGATGACGGTTCTTAGTTATACCATTCACTTAAAAGTGAAATAATTGGATATTTGTGGTGTAAATACACTAGTAGTTACACACTGTCTAAAATCCTTACCCAATTAGAAAAAGAAATGTAAAGAAGACGTAAAACATATACAATGGCTAACAAATATTACTTATGCTTATTTTAACAAATATGCATTCCAAAATTAATATTTGCTTTTTTTCTTTTACCTTAATTTTTCTTTATGCTTTCTTCAATAAACATTTAATTGACAGAACAACCTCTATCTCTTTTTGCACACATCACATTCAGTTACACACCTACACCATGATGCAGGAAAACAAACCAAAAATATATCCAATTAAAATTGGGATTAAATTTTTGTTGGAAAAAAAAAAGAAAAAAGAAAAGAAAAGAAAAGCATTTATTGCTCAAATTTCGCTGCTTGAATGGGACTGCTAGCCAGCATATGTGTAGAAGCCTCTATTCACTGTCTAATTGTACACACTGCAGATGCCTCGTCCACCTCCTCTGCTCTGACCATGGGAAGTCCCCGCAGTGCTTTTCCCACCTCTTCCAGCTCCAAGGTGCACTCCTCTACCTCAGCCACTGATCGGCCTCCCGCACCCAGCACCTGCACTCCAGGAGAAGTAAGTAGTCGGGGGTTGTCTGAGCTGTTGGATGCAGAGGGCAAGCTTTGTGGAAACAGCACCACCAGGTCCATGGGGAAGAAAGGAGCCGGTGGAGGAGGGAGCATGGCTGCCCAGCAGGCCCAGGCGCATCACCAGATGACTCCATCCAAACGCTCCGTGTTGAACATCTCACCCCCACCAGAGGACCTGTTTGATGACAGCCGCATGTCCTGCCAGGATGAGCTGTCGCTGGACTCTGAGCAGAGCAACAGCATCTGGACGGACAACTCTGTGTCTAACTTCAGCATCATGAGCTCCAGCTCTTACAATGACAACACAGAGGTGCCACGCAAGGCCCGCAAGCGGACACCACGCCAGAGGCCCGGACCAAAGCCCATCCCAGCACAGGAGACCAGCATGGACATGTTTGATGCAGACAGTGCCAAAGCGCCCCACTTTGTACTCTCCCAGTTGGGCCCGGACAGCAAGGCCTGCACCAAAGGAAGGTAAGAGTCCTTCTCTCCTGTCTTTAAGAATCTCAATTCATAGAGGCTGCATCTAGTGTTTTTACTTTTAGGTTAAAACATTAAAAAAAGAACCATCAGCCATTCTGATGCCAAAACACCTACTGTATGCACTGTTTTGGACCCAGATGTCCACTAAAGATAGCATGCTAACCAGCCAGCTCTGGACGTTTGCTCTTGACACATCAAGTGGTTCGCACTGTATCAAAAACAATGCAAGTCAATGAAAAATGTCAACACAAATACTGTACCATGCTATGTTCAGTCTAACAGAATTGCATACTTCATATCATGTGTAGCTGCTTCACATCTTCATATCATATGTACTGTACAGTAGCTGCTGTTGCTTCAGCTAGACTATCCTAACATAATGGGCCTCTCAGCATATTCAGTCAAGCAGCTCTTTTCAAAGTTTATCCACATCTGGTAAATTACAGTAGGCTAGAAGAAGAAGGCTATTAATCTTGCAAATCATACTACTGAGACTTATTTCTAAATACTATACCCAGCTGCTCTTAAGAGTTGGGCAAAGCACCTGAACGTCTATGGGTTTTGAAGTTGAGTTGTTTGAGTTTTAAGCTTAACTGATCCACTGAAGTGTGGCTAGTGAAAGGCAGCCAACGAGTTCGAACAGGAAACCTGACACTGTAGACTGAGAGTTTCTTAACAAATTCAGGGCAGGGTGCACATGGATAGGGCACATGTGAATCAGGGTGCATGAAATGAATGCATCAATTCACTTTTGGAAAGAAGCGGATGCCTGAATAAAAAAAAAAATCCAAGTCCGGTAAGCATTTATATCATATATGCAGTTTAATCCACATACAAAAAAGAGATACTTTAAAGGCCACATGATATATCCAATACATACAACCTATGAGTAATACTTCCAGTACAGTATAAACTACAGCTCAGTAACATCAGATGATTTCATGAGAAGTTAGACTGGCGAAAAGAAGAAATACATTCCCTTCTCCGTTTATTAACATCAACATTAACAAATTTAGCTAAATCAACACATTAACCCTGGCAAATGCGGTAGTAATAGTAGTAGCATGTCTGAGCAATGCTTTTCACTCCTTGGGTGTGTTCAGTTTTCTGTTCAGTATAACCCAAGCATACTTTTTAAATTGCAGTTGATGGACCTGATCCGTCTCCCTCCCTGAGTTCATGTTAATGTCTCCGCATAAGTGGCTGTGGTATAAGGGGGCCTTGGGGGGCGCTGCCTAACTGCCTGCCTGCTTGCTTGCAGCTCTCGTAATGGACGAGCTCCAAGTCCTGCCAAGGCCTTTCCCACTCAGAGGAAGTGTGGTGCCAGGAGAGGGGCCCGTCCTTCCCTTCCTTAGATAAATGAACACAAGCTTTGCATAGTTCTGGAGTCACACAGACAGCTCCCGCTCCCCCTGGCCAGGCCTGGAGCAAGACTCTTTCCTACACACTGTATATCCCTGTCATATATATACATACATACATCAACATGTAACATCTGTTAAAAGTCACAAAAGCCCTTTGGACAGCTCACTCTTTCAGATTGCCACTTGCTGGTTGACTGCAAGAATAACAAATGTCAAGAAATGAGGAGCCACCACACTCTAGAATAACTGTAGACTTCAGTGCAAACAACAGAGCATAACTTCAAAGACAACGCCACATATCGTTTGTTTGCTTCTTCATTTGGTTCAGGGGAGTGAACCTAATACAGCCAACAAGTGATATGCATTGTTAAAAATCAGTAAAATAAATTATTAATGTACCCGCTATTATGTCAATGTGACAGCAGCGGTATAGCTAGCCCTGCTTTTCTTGATTGTGAAGTGTACCTCAGTGACAATAATGGGCATTTAACTTTTCTGTTGTGTCTGTGATGTGTAGTGACAGAACAGTTTGTGTCCTTGACTTCAATAGCAGTTTAGCTTGTATTCCACAGTTGCAGGTATGGGGACTTGGGGAGCACGTTAACAGTAGAATTCTCCCTTTCAGTTCCACAGATGGACCACAGGGGTCTGGACCGAAAGGAGGCATTCTCTGCGGACAGTTTCCTCAGAAGAGCGAGGGAAAAGAGCTGAAGATCCTGGTGCAGCCAGAAACACAGCATAGAGCCCGCTACCTTACCGAAGGCAGCCGAGGCTCTGTCAAAGACCGCACCCAACAAGGCTTTCCTACTGTCAAGGTGTGTTTGCACAACTACACTCGTATACCAACCTGTCCTAATTAAAAACACAACACCACACATACTGTCCCCTTACAGAGAGTACACCATATACACATGTTCACATACATATACTGTTAAATGCCAGTCATGTTTTACGCGCCTTCTCTGTGTATTTCAAAGCTGTCACTAAACCTGCCATCAGCATTGCACAACAGTGCCTCATTGAGTCGTCAGAGATGGCTCAGTTCAGACTTGTTATAAGCTATGATGCAACTGATCTCCCATAGCACTCTCCTTTCTTCCACATGCAAAAAAAGTTCAAATTTCAGTAAGCCTGTTAGAGATCTCTCGACCTGATAAAATAAGACGAAATCGTATTGTTTTTGCTATCAACATCTATGATGTTATCGTAAAACCGTACTGCATGCCTGGCTCAAGTTTCAGATGGCACTGATACTTCTTGTGGCATTTCAAAAGCATTTCTGTTTTTGCCTAAAAACAAACCGCTTTAAAGGAAGTTTTGATGTGAAAACACTATGAATGAGGAAAGGTCTTTGTAACAGTGTATTTCAACAGCAGTATTTCTACATTTTGCCATAATAACAGTACACAAGATAATGAAATTCCTGAAAGTGACCATATAAAGCCTCATTTATAGTTGTCAGACGCAATCAATATGCAGACATCATTGCAAAACCAAGACGATGAAGACTCTACAGATTGAGTGAGCATGTGATGGGCCTAATCGCTTTCTTATGGCTTCTTACCATCCACCGTAGGGTTTGTTAGCATTATGCTAGTTCACAGGCCAAGTTTGTAAATAATTTGCTATGTTTTGGATACAGTGCCTATATTTTTCAACTGTGTAAGCAGTTGCCCACTTGTGTCTGTGAGTTATGCTAGGTTTACTACTGCTAAGGGGAGTTGTGAAATCCTCGCATAACTCACAGGCTTGAGTGGGTTCTTAAGTTTCACCATTAACCTGCTATGGCTTCTTAAACAAAAAGAATTGTAGAAAGTTATCCATATTCCTCAGCCATTTTTCTTTTATCTGAACGCACAAGTAATTCACAAACGCAGCCACCATTCATTTTCCCACAAAATAGGCTTCATAATATAACTTTGTTTGTCAGGTTTTATTTATATATAGCCTTTCCTCTCTTCAATCACCTTTAAGCACAACTCATTTCCTCCCGTAAGACTTTGAATGCTAGGGTAGGTTGCATCTTTATGCCCTGGTTAGACCCAGATACTAATTTGCTGGTGTTATTTTTGTCAAATGGGACTCACACATATCCCACACCCCCACTGATACTTCAAACATCAAGTAACTTGGAACAAGATCCACAATAGGCTAATCCAGAGCCATAGAGAGGCTCTAGGCTAATCTATTTCAACATGGAAAAGGTCAGAGGAGACAGAAACACAGCCAAAACCTGGAAGGAGTTTTGGACAATATTAGTCTACTTTGATGCATGTTCACTTCAGCCCCCACTGTTATTGGACATACTGGAGTAAGCCCAAAGTATTTGTCTAGTTTGACTTGAAAGCCTTGCCATTTTCTAGCTGTAGTATAGAGAATAGAACATGTCAGGAAATTGGAAGCATGTCAATCACGATTAATCACTTGACTTTATTTAATTTCTATATCAATTGACAGCCCTAATATGCTCCAAATATGCTTGATACTTCAAATATGCAGGTATTCATAGATGTCAACTTCTGTTTTTCTTTCAGTTGGAAGGTGTAAATGAGCCCGTGGTTCTGCAGGTGTTTGTGGGTAATGATGTGGGAAGAGTAAAGCCCCACGGGTTTTATCAGGCTTGTCGGGTGACTGGGCGCAACACCACGGCTTGCAGGGAGGTTGACATCGAGGGCACCACTGTCATTGAAGTATCCCTTGAGCCAAGCAACAACATGACCTTGCCGTATGTAACAAATGTGTATTTCCATTTCACACAGTGGGTAGAGGATGATGACAATGAGATTTTTTTTGTCTTTTAGTCAAGGAAGTAAGGTCTTAAGTGAGGCATTTAATACTGTGATCTTTCTATTGTAGCATAATACACAAAAATCCTTTGAAGATTGATAGAGCTCCAACACACTTTATTTGAAGAAAAGCATGACATATGAAAAAAATTATGATGATTTAAATTGTATACAAAACACACTTGATCCAAGTCTTGGCAAACTTTAATAGCCATGAAATAGAGTTTAAACCTTTGGAGAAGGAATATATCAAGAAGCTTAAATCCAGAACCTAAAATTACTGTTAAATGTGTGTGTGTGTGTGTGTGTGTGTGTGTGTGTGTGTGTGTGTGTGTGTGTGTGTGTTTAAAGTCATCTTAAAGATGATTAAAATCCAGGACTCTGTAGTTCTACTTAGCACTCTATTCACGGACAGTTGTCTTTACAGGGTGGACTGTGTGGGAATTTTGAAACTGCGCAACGCGGACGTGGAGGCTCGCATCGGGGTGGCTGGCTCCAAGAAGAAGAGCACTCGGGCCCGGCTGGTGTTTCGGGTGAACATCCCACGGGCGGACGGCTCAGTCCTCACGTTACAGACACCCTCCTCGCCCATCCTGTGCAGTGAGTGACCCTGGGTTATTCATAGCTTTCGCCTGCCAGCAGCGGTCTTCTAGGAACCCAGCTGGCTTGCCTGTCAGCGCATAGGAGAGGGGGGATTAAGGCAGAGGGATAATGCTCATTTATATCATGGGCACTTGACAGCGGGCGGGGGAGCGACACAGGGAATTAGATTTTTTCTTTTTTTTTTTTGCTCTGAGCCTGCTGTTGGATTTTCAGAATGACACTTTAAAGTTGTAACTATGATTTTAAAGTTTGCAATTTTGCCTTGTACTGTTATATATTTTCTAAATATATTAGCAAGGTCATGCAGATTTTTTTATTTTTCCTCCTCTGCTCTTTTCCCATATAATAATCTTTTGGCTGGCTTTGCCTATGTGTTTATGTTAGAGAGGATCCATGTTGTCTTTTAGGTATAACAGTGTCTTGGGCCTATTGGGGTGTGGGGTGATTGCGCTCAACAGTAAAAACAGGAAAGGTTGCTGATGGGTGGAAGAAAGCCTTTCTTTCTTGTGGTCCGTCTCAGAGGTCTGCACTTGAAACAGGAGAGAATGAAGGAGGGCTCTTGAAGAGAAAGACGAGGGCTCCTTTTGTTTACATGGATTGTGACTGCAATCTGAGTAGGAGCACCTGTGGTCAGAATGTTGCCCACCCCCCAGTGCCCCCTCCAGTCAGCCAAAGTTGTGTGCGGCCAATGAAAGCTTGTGGTCCCTTTTTAATTCGGCCTCTCTGTTACTGAGATGTGAGAAAAATGAATTCTTCAAGAGTTCTTCTTTTGACTCGCCACAATCAAAACAATAATAATTTTTGCAATGAATAGGAGAGAAGCTTCCAGAGACGCATACCCACAACTGATTTTGTTATGTTTAACACTCTGATTGAAATCCCAGACAAAAGACACACACTCATTTGTGTATTCCTTGAAGCAAACTGTGGATATTATTAAACTCGAGCAATAGTAACTTCTGAACTACAGCTCAGTTTGAGAATATTCAAACAATCCAGAGAGGCTTTTTGAAACAACAAAATAGTATCCATGTACTGTGTATCAGTGACCCTCTATCAGAACTCTATGGTGGAAATACAAGGTCAAGTATGTGTAAATCTGAAGATGTCATTTCTCATGCCAACACTTTTTGTGTTCACGATGACAGCCCAACCTGCTGGTTTGCCAGAGATTTTGAAGAAGAGCCTCCATAGCTGCTCTGTTAATGGTGGAGAAGAAGTCTTCATCATTGGGAAGAACTTTCTCAAGGGCACCAAAGTAATCTTTCAAGAGAACATAGGAGGTATGTTATTCTGCACATGCAAATTCCTAAGATTCCAAATCTAAATAGAATCCAGTGCTCATGATAATTATTTTTTTATTCCTCATACATTTACAGATGAGAAGTCATGGAAAGCAGAGGCTGAAATCGATATGGAACTCTTTCATCAGGTTGGCTTTTGTTTTTAAGATATCAGACTGCGATTTCAGCTGATTCATTGTCTGCACATCATTTCCAGTTTGCATAAGCCTCGATATCATTTGTATTGTGATCAAGGCTGATGAATCTTGTGTACTTTCCCACCATCTGAATGGAATTGCGACACCATGAGCAGGCACACCCTACTTCAACATGAAGTGTTTTTATAGTACATGCTCCAACTTCTACTAAAGCCTCATGTCTAATGTCTGATCTCACTACACCGCCTTTTGATACACTATATCGAAGAGTATGTTGTGAAGTCTTGTTCTGTTTTCTTATACTGCATAATTTTTATGCCAATTATTAATGTATGTTGTAATGTTCCATTTCCTCCCATCTAGAACCATTTAATAGCAAAGGTCCCCCCTTATCAGAACCCCAGTATTTCCTCTCCTGTACCGGTTGGGATCTTTGTGGTGACCAGCGCAGGCCGCTCTCATGACGTACACACCTTTACTTACACTCCAGAGCCCGGTGAGTGTTACGTTTCCGTATGCACAAACTAATCATGTAAGTCCCCATTTGTGTGCATTTACATCAATTGAGTTATGTTTGCCATTTGTTTTCCAGTTAATGTTGAAGTGCCAGTGAAGAAAGAGGTGTCCTCTCCGGTGAAACCCTGCTCCTATGATCAGATTAAAGGTGGCCCATTTATTCACCAAAGCCATTAAGCCACTGCTGCATGACACTCTGGTTTATAGTTTAGCCAAAGTGTCTTAAAGGGCACGCTATCATTTTCACTCAAAGTTTTCTGTACTCTTGTAAAGAAATGGTTCCCTCACATAAACCTTTATATTGTAAATGCTAGTCAAGTACTTTTCAGGTGGTGGCTAGTCAAGTATTTTTGTATTTTATGTTACTTTGGATAAAAATCCCAACCAAGCACACATAAACTAGCCAGGCCTTCAGACCAGCATTGCCTTTGCTCAATATCACATTTCACATTTCTCTTTTAAACAGCAATGGATGGTGCTTTAATGGCCCCGGTTATACCTCTTGTTAAAAGAGAAGATGTTACTCCAATGGAGGTGTCTAGTAACCCCTTGTCTTCAAGTGTCTTCAAGGTATGTCTTCAACTCATAAACTTGAAACTCGAAGCTAAATCTTACACACAAAACCTCTCTGTACAAGGATGAATAGTCTCTGATAGTGTCCAGTGTTTTTTGACCCTTACAGCAGACCCAAGATGTGATTAATTCAACTCCACAGACCTCCAGCATCCCCACCAACAATGGCTCCTTCCCCAACACCCTCTCTTGCCAGCCTGGAGAACAGGACCAGACCCAAAGTACCGCTTTTGCCAGCAAAGAAGCCTTAAGCACCATACAGAAACAGGACATTGCCCCTGCTAGCTCTTTCCCTGGGAAGCCTATCCTCCAACAGGGATCTTTTATTATGCAGGGTATGGAGCAGGAGCGGTCAAACAGTAATGTGGGCACAGTTGTTTCTCTCTCCCAATTGGGTGACTCTGCCCAGCAGCAGCAGCAGCAGCAGACACAACAGCTTCCGCTCCTGCCCTTGGATGAGGTGGCACAGCTAGAACAAGCTGTCCGTCAGTTGCAAGCCAAGGGTTACTGCAGCCTTCCACTGCAGGCAGAGAATCCACTGGCTAAGCAGCAGCAGCAGCAACAGAAACAACTTCAACAGCAACAGCTGCAACAACAACAGCAACAGATTCAGCAGCAGCAACAGCAGCTCCAACAGCAACAGATGCAACAGCAGCAGATACAACAGCAGCAACAACAGATTCAGCAGCAACAACAGATTCAGCAGCAGCAGCAGCAACAGCTTCAACAGCAGCAGATTCAGCAACAGCAGATTCAGCAACAGCAGCTTCAGCAGCAACAGCAGCAGCAACAACAACAACAGCAGCAGCAAGCCCTGGAGAACCTTCAACATCAGTTGTTTCCTCCACAGATACCAATGTCCCAAAGTGCTCCACAGTCCATGGTACAGAACAGTGGTTCCCTCTTCCAGTCATCCCAGCAGCAACAGCAGCAGCAACAGCAACAACAACAACAACAACAACAACAGCAACAGCAGCAGCAGCAGCAGCAACAGGCTGCTCTTTTTCAGCAAGCCAAAGACCTCATCTCGATCCAGACTGGCTTTCTGCAGCAAACTTCCTCACACGCCTCACCACCTCTCTTCCACAACCCCAGTCCCATGTCTGATGGCCAGGACCCACAAGGAGGACTATTCCACTCCCCAAAGACATCTCCCAGTCAGGAGCAGGTCCAAGCAGCCCTTTTCCAGAACAGTCTGTCAGCTCTGAACGGCTCCACTCTCCCAGCAGAGCCCCAGGCATCTGCGACGAGCATGCTCACGTTTCTGAACTCTCTGCAGACACAGAGTCTCGAGACCTCTCCATCTGTATTCCAGAATCAGGCTCAGATGTCTGCCATGCAGCAGACCACCCCTATGGACCAGCAGCAATGCCCACAGCCACCGCCACCACAGCAGCCTACCCCTCAGCCAGGGAACCTTTTTCAGAGCCTGGCGCACTCACCTTCCAACAAACTCCCACAGACTCAGCCCCAGCAAGGTGGCCTGCTGTTCTGCAACAACCCTCTGCCTTCTGTGAACCCTGAGCAGGCCTCGGGCCTGCTGTTTGGGAACCAAGGGCAGATGTCCCCTCTGAGCACCAACAGCATGTCGTCCCCCGAGCAGCCGAACCCCAACCTTCCTTTCTCCCAAGCCAGCATGGTGACCGTAAGCAGACCAGACTCGTCGGAGCCCATGTCATTCCAGAACCAAACGTCTGTGGTAGGAGGACCCACGGCGAACAAGCCACTCCAGCCCAGCATCTTCCAGGACCAGCAACCCATGCAGCTGACACCCAGCACCAACGGAGGATCTGGGCAGCAGTCGGTTACGCTTTTCATGGCTCAGTCTAATGTGTCCCAGGAGCTGCCCCAGGCTGCACTGTTTGCCACTCAAAATGGAGTCGCGGGGCTTCAAACTACCACCTCCTCGCCAGTGCAGCAGCCCGGAGTGCTGTTCCAGTCAGCTGTCAACGGTACCCTCAGCCAGCCTGGGCAGACTCAGCAGCCTGGGCTTTTCCTCTTTGACCTGCAAAATGGTAAGAAAAAATACATAATATATCAATACATACAATATACTATTTCGATTACATACATATAGATTATATACAGTACATTGTGTAGCAGTACTTTTTACTTTTGGTTGTCGTAGTTTTTGAATATAGACAGTAGACAACCACATTTAAATTTAGATTGTGTGGATTTGTGGCAATGTATGTTAAATATTAGCCTGGTGAATGCCACACTAAAATCACAAGTGATATTTAGTCTGGAGACCCACCTATTGCTTTTCTTGTAGCGGAAGTGTCGTGTACGATTGTCCAGAGTTGTTTATTGGTGCTACGAATGTCTATCATACCCAGGCTAGTTAAGCATAGCTATCCATGTTAAATAGTTTCCTGTTTGTAATGGTAAACAAATAAGTATTAATAGGAGTGTGTTTTTTCTTTTCTTTTTTTTCTCTTTCTTCAATGACTCTCTCCTAGATTGTGGTGGGTTGATGAACTCTGCTGGTACCACCTTGTCAGATCAGATCATTGCCATCAGCCAGTCGGGTCAGAACCAGAGAGAGGCAGAAGGCCAGATCCAGCCTATGCTCACACAGTCTATTTCTGAATCTGGCACATTGCAAAACAGCATGACTGCCAGTCAGAACATCGAGAAGATCGATGATCTTCTTGTTAGCCTTCACGAGCAAGGCAACAATCTGTCTCGCTCCTATTAGAGGTAAAATCTACTGTCTCCCTTCTTTAGGATTTCTGTGTGTCACATTGTAAGATTATAATGCAAGGTATAATAACCCTATATTATATATATTATATATACCCCATGAGGGAATTAGTTAAACACAGAACACCGTGTTTGTGGCTATGTTATGTTACGTCTTATGTGTTCAACTAGTCTGAGGATATTTTTAAAAAATTTCTCTTTTTTGTTCTTTTCAGGACCCTCTACTCTGAAAGGACCTCCCGCTCATGTTTGCCTAGTTGTCAGATGGTCAGACTAAAACCAGAAGGGCTGACAGGTGTTACACTGCTTTGGACTGGTTGAAATCAAGCAATGCAAGGCAATATCAATTACAGTATATATTGAATGTGGATGTGAGATGCAGTTAACACAGTACAGCTGTGCAGGATCAACGGATGAGGCATTTGGGGAAGTACTGCTGTACATCTCCCATTTCCTCTTTTGGGATTGCTACGTGTTTATTGTTGTTGTTTGTTTGTTTGTTTGTTTGTTTGTTTCTCTCCAACTGTGAATGACAAGGATCATAGGATAGAAAGTTATGTTTAGCACTGTGAAGTGCTGTTTTTTTGTTTTTTGTTTTTGTTTGTTTATTTGTAATTACCCATTGACACAAGCTCGCATGCATGTGTCCTGTATTATCCAGGACAAGATGGTGTGTCCTTTCAACTGTTTTAACGCATCAGTTTTTATAGCTAATGAACTCTTGAATGAATCAAATATCATATTGAAACAGTAGAAATCCAAGAGTAACACTTGTAAAGTAGCCTGTGTTCTCTCTTTCCCTAAGCACTTTATAATGTTCTTCATTGTGACCAGTTTCACCCTATGGTGGACTCGACATTTTAAGGCTATTAACTTTTTACCTGAACTAGTGTTTACTGATTGTATATCTCCTGTAAACTCTCTTCATGCCTATTTCACAAAGACTAACTTTTATATTAAGTACTGAAGACCCATCCTATCAAACTTTAAACATACAGTATAACATTCTCACTCAGTACATTCAATACATTGTATACTGAATCAAGAGAGGAATCTACCTTTAGGTCATTCAGTATTCATTAGCTTACAAGTTTGTAACGCTAATGTTTATGAGTATTCCACATGCATCAGATTGCATACATATTTATATGTGAACATTGTACTCCAGACAGTATACTGTATTCATACTCCATGGAAGATATTTTTTAGTTGTAAGTATTTTTTTCATGCCTTACAACTATGTTTTGGATGAAATCATTTGATTAAGTATGCTACAAACACTTAATCTACCAAGGAGGATTCTGCATATGCTGCCATATTACAAAAGATGGCAGCCAATTTCTCTTTAAAATCTTGCCAAGGTGCTACTTCCTGAAAGAGCATAGCTTTTTGCCATGCTTATCACCACCTTCAACAACAATGTAAATAGTAACATTTGCCCTACTGTAAAATACAGTATCAACATTCTCATGTAAAATTAGCCATCTGAGAATTAGCTGTGCAGTCTCGCCTCATATCCGGCTTCTTGGCCAGTTTTATGGCTTGACTGAGCTAGGTAGTTTGTGCATTTTCTGCTATGTCAAGAGACTGGAAATATTTTTGGTGTGCCTAAACCATGTGGTGGGTGTGTTCATCATCTCTCTAAATCTCAATGTCTGGCATGTTGTAAAGCTGCCAAACTGGTTTATGTGGTTTGTTTTCATTTGTATAGTTGTTTGGGATGGAGGGATCGTTGATGTTGTTTTTTGTTTATAGAGATAGTATACACATTACCAGGGGCTGGTCTCGCTGATGGCTAATAGCTCTATTGAGCCTCACTCTTGATGTTAATTGTTTATCTGGCGTAATTTTTTTTTCCACACTGTCTTCATTTTTCTTCTAATCTGACTGTTGGTCAGCTTATACAGTATAAAGGAGAGTGTGAAATCTTGGAAAATGCTGTCAGATATTTAACTGAGGAGCATGAGTGGTGTCCTTTTAGATTTTTAAAGGGACCTGCTGATGGAGAGGTGTTGAATCACAAGTGCTTAGTTGGGCTTAGTTTGGTCTCTTTAAAGTACTGTTGGATGTGTTTCTGTACTGTCATGAATATTTATGTGGGAAATGCACACTTGTCATTTTATTTTGTTTTCATATTATCTCTTTTCATGTAACCATATCTAATTTATTGTCTGGAGTGTTTAGTGATTGCTTCCTCATCCTAGGTTTTTAGCACTGTAAACAATGTACACAGCTTATATTATAGAATGTCAATGGACACACTTTCTATTTTTCATCTTGTGTTGTAAATTAGAAACCTATTTCTCTACTGGCCCATGTTGTATGGCGATCCCATGAATGAGGGGACATACATTTACTTTTTTTTTCCTCTCTCCCTCTCAGATTGAAGGGTGTTCAAATGTACCCTGCTCACAGTGATACAGTTGTACATTCCTGTATATTAACTTAATTTTTATGTATTATATGCCACGTTTAAATAAATTCCAATGTATTTTTTTTATCCACAGCTTATTTGTTAAATGGAGATACAAAAGAATCGTCATCATTGACCGAAGGTTGTCACCATAAGTGAAATAGCACAATGAAATGTCATGCCAACCACAAAGCCATACATAAAAAAATATCAATTCCCGTTCTTGGAGAATATGGATATATGTAAACGTAGGCTGCTGCAGTTGCCACCTTTTACATTGGACCAATTGCAAAGAAGTACATTCTTTATATATTGTAATGAAAGATTGTATACACTTGAGTTGTAACTTGGTGTTGAACTTGTTTTCTAATATATGAGATATTAAATCTTTTAATCAGACCGATGTCACAAGTAGAATATTTTAGATAAATTAAGTATATGGTTTTTAAGCTGAAATAAATAAATATATAATTATATATAGAGAGCAAATTTACCAGTGGCTTTTACCATGCCTAGGGTCCCTTTTTCCTTCCGTTTTTTTCTATTGGGAGACTATATTTGTTGACAATGTTGACAATTCATATGTGATCAAATTAAGAAAATATCAGTCATACATATTGAGGTCTTGCTCAGTGAATTGGAGGATACATATTTGTGCCTTGACAAACTTTATATTTATATGGAAACTACTTTTGCTCCAGTGCCTGTTGCACAACAGTGGCACAGTTCTCAGTGGTTGTTGTCCTATCTCAATGTTATATATAGCAAGTCACTAGAACTGTGACCTAATTATGGCAACTCAATAAGTGTACTGTGATGTGCAATTTTGTTTGTCCATTTAATGTTGTTTGTACCATATTCATAGTATTTGTTTCAAGACGTCAGTGCCGTTGACATTTTATCTCAACCTGCCATGCAGTTTGATTCCATACAATATTAAATCTGTTACCGTTTATGAATGTTTTCTACCTGGGCTTTCTCTTTAATCTTCATAACAAAGGACACCTCTGACTATTTAAAACAATTACTTTTTTAAAATAAACACAATTTTTTAGTACTCTAACAATTTATGATGCCAGTAAACTCACATATATTTGAATTAAAAATGATTTCTATAAATCAGTGAAACAGGGGAAACAAATTTGTCACTTTTTGTTCCAATGTATTTATTAAAGTTTTATCTGAAAATCCTCATATAGTAAATGTATTTGCCCTTCATGTTTGTGGTTTTCATTGAACCATAGATCTGTTTCTGTTTTGTTACCATGATACTGTGTTGTATCAGTTATTGAGTACAAGTTGCATACATGTTTTTGCTACAGTGTGAACAACTTCTTAATCATTCAAATCTATCAAACAAAGAAATATCAATATTTTTGCTTTATTGGGGCATTTGTATACTTTTGCAGTTATATTTCTGTAAACTTGCTGCTATCTATCAATAAAATAGATCCTAAATATATGCTATAACCAGGAGTTTCTCTTCATTTTTCAGTATTACTTCAGAAACATTCCAGTGATATGTTAGTGTTGACCATGTGGTTCGCCACAAAAGATGACTCAGGTGAGGTTAAATGAAGTCGCCCATATTTTCTGGTCAATTTCAGAAAAAAACTGTTAAAGGCCAATCAGTTTGTATTTCTAAGTAGGCCTAATAATCACTACACAGGAAATCATTAATCATTATTCTTCATCAGACCACAGTAAAACTGGCTTTACCTTCTTACGATTTTATCTCTCTCATATAAATCCAATGCAATTTAGGCTGTATGACATCCTAGCAGCACATTTGACACTGAGAGTGACCCTGATAGTTTATAGGGAAACTGCAGTAGGCCCAAGTGAGAATCTCACTGTTTAATTATGTGGTTGCATATGGATGTATTGAAGTTAGTTGAGTTGTTTTTTTGGATGAGATAAAGAAACTATCTTTGGATAGATAAGGATTTATAATAGAGCTGGTGGTGGTGGGCTAAAGATTCATTGCCAATCCATAACCAATACAATTTATGGTACAACTGCACACTCTAGCGTTTTCTAAAAAACATACAAGATAGGTGGAGTTGTGGAAAGAGGAGGACATCGGAGGAGTGAAGCTGAGTGTGATTGGTTTGATGAACGCAATTTACCATCATCCATTGCGCGCTGACGTTTACGTCGTTCTCCATTGGTCAACACGCGCACGCAGCAAGTCAAAGAAGATGGCGGATGCGGTAGCTGTAGATGGCGAGAAACTCAGTAAAAAGTAAGCTAATATGTAATACAATGGCTATTTTCAGTAGTCATGCCTTTCCAAGCTTCCTGCACGCCATTAGTGGTCGATTTCTTTTTTTGTTTTATAAAGGCGGGTCGTTTCTAGTGATGTGGCCAAGTCGCCATGCGGCATTGCATGGAATTACATCAGAGGGAACTGCATGATGGGGCCGTGCATCTGTCGTTCTGTACCATAAGTTAGCAACTAGTATCGCATGACAGATTGGTGTATACTTTGTGTTGTTTTTTCCAAGCCTTTCTTTAACCTTTCTCGCACAAACATTCTTATTATCGTTTTAAGTTGGAATGTGAGTTCAAATTCATGGGTGTGTTACATAGCCTGCTCAGTGGCAAGTCGGCGCTAACGTTAGCCAACGTGATTAGCCTTGTAAAGTCTGATAAGTTTCAGTTTGATGCATGTTTCCAGCAAAAGTGAAACTAAGTCTAGACGATTATCATTCATCACGATCACCAATTCTGGACTACTGACATGGCTAACTTGGCTAAAATGTAAATAAAAGGCAATCTGGAGTTGTCCTTTCCACCACTAAAGGTGTCCTAGACGGCTTTCCTTTGTATGTCTCCTCCTCAGGTCTGTTCACTGACCAGCCGCAGTAACAGCCCCTATCATGCTGTCTCTGGTCAGAGTGACCGGGCGGCAGGTGTGTCAAGCCCTTGGGGTCAAGGCACAGTTGTCAAAGTTTGTTTCCCCCAATCCAGCAGCCGTTCCTGTGCTAATAAAGGGAAATCGCTGGCGAGGTGACAAGAGGTTGGTGGCTTTTCCATCTAATGTGAAAAACAACCAACCTTTTGTCACTGGAATTAAGTAATTATTTCTTCTTGCTTGTAGGACTTTCTGCATGTGCACTGAACTTCCTACTTATCCTCCTTAACCCCGTCTGGATTCATTTGTGTAACTTCCTTTGGTGTGTATTAAGAGCCATTTGCCTCTACTCTTTCAGTGAGCTGAAAAGGCGCATGAAGGCTGAGAAGAAGGCTGCTGAGAAAGATGCCAAGGTTAAGGAACAGGTGGATCAAAAGAAGACGAATGACAAGTCTGAACTGAACAACTATGGGGCTGATGAGGAGACTCTGGACCCCAATGTGAGAACAAAAAGACCTAATAGTGTGCTGTGTTAAATACAAGCTATGTTTACTGTAAGAAAATCTTAAAATTATATGTTTTTGTTTTCTCAGCAATATTTCAAGATTCGCACGCAGGCCATCCAGGCATTGAAGGGCACAGCGGAGGACCCCTACCCACACAAGTTTAATGTAGACCTGTCACTCACAGACTTCATTGAGAAATATAACCACCTACAACCAGGGGACCAACTAAATGAAGTCCTTTGTGTCGCAGGTAATTATAACCAGATGACTTTTGTGTGAGAAAATGTTGGTATCTGATGTTTCCTATTTAAATGGATATTTTGTGGGTAGGTCGTGTACATGCCAAGAGGGCCTCGGGTGCCAAGTTGCTGTTCTATGACTTACGAGGGGAAGGCGTGAAACTGCAGGTTATGGCTAATTCCAGGTGAGATATGGGTGAGGCTCAGAAAGACTTGTTTGTCGTAATGATCTAATTTATGCCCATGCTTATTAATTAGCCGATTGATATTCGTGATAGGAGTTACAAGTCAGAGGAAGAGTTTGTGCACATCAACAACAAGCTGAGACGAGGCGATATTGTTGGAGTCCGTGGTAACCCTGGAAAGACAAAGAAGGGTGAGCTTAGCATTATTCCTGTTGAGATGGTCCTCCTATCCCCATGTCTACATATGCTGCCGCATCTCCACTTTGGTCTCAAGGACAAGGTAAGATCCTACATCGCAACTTTCTTACGTTAATCTTTCAAATGTAGAAATAATTTATCAAGATAACAGTTATGGGATGCAATGGGAGCAAAGGGATGTTTTTTGAAATGTACCATGAAATGTCATTGTGAATTTGTCCTTAAAGGAAACACGCTTCCGTCAACGCTACTTGGACCTGATTCTAAATGACCCTGTGAGGCAAAAATTTATTACACGGTCGAAGATTATCACTTACCTGCGCAGTTTCTTGGACCAGCTTGGGTTCTTGGAGGTAAGAAGCCCACAAGGGGGCAGACATTATCCACTGAATAGGAAAGGGGAGGAAATTATTTGCAAATTTTGACCGGTCAAAAGGGACAGCTAAACTGGATATGCTTGTAAATTGCTTAATATCACTGAATAAGGTGTAGTTCTAATACATGGTTTTTCAAACTTCCTCATCCTGTGTCCATGTTAAATGTTAAGTTTTAATTTGCACAAAACAATAGAGGGAAGTTGGCACTCATTTCTTTCTCGATTTGATTGCAATTAGTGAATGACTACGACTTTCAGACATTGTATGTAGAGCTAGTGTCTTTGAAGCTAGAACAATGTTGTTCATTGCCTTCCAGATTGAAACTCCAATGATGAATCTCATTCCTGGCGGTGCAGTTGCACGTCCTTTCGTTACCTACCACAATGAGCTGGACATGAACCTGTACATGAGAATCGCCCCCGAGTTGTACCATAAGGTAACAGAATGTAACACCTCTACTTGCAGGAAAGTGTACAATACATGATATCAAATATCTGGGTGCAGAACATGAAAATAGCTACTGGTGCATGGGTAATCTTGGGATTACATTATCTTTGATGTGCTGGTGGACTCATAAGGTATCCTTATACAATACTAATCCATGTGACCCCCTTGTTTAAAAGAAGACACACTTCCAGTATATGTGAAGGTTATGTGTGGAAAGTCAGACAAAAGAAATGTTGATGGTGGTATGCATGTAACACTGCTTCCCCCATGTTAATATGGCCATCATTTTCTCCATAGATGCTGGTTGTTGGAGGTATTGATAGAGTGTATGAGGTGGGCCGGCAGTTCCGTAACGAAGGCATTGACTTGACACACAACCCAGAATTCACTACTTGCGAGTTCTATATGGCCTATGCTGACTACCATGACCTTATGGATATCACAGAGAAGCTCCTCTCAGGTAAGATTTGAATAACATTGTTTTTATTTTTAGTGTTTATCACCAGAGACTGACCAGAACACCGATCCACAAATCCTATAACAAGTAACCAAGGATCTCTACCAGTAGCACACCACCTGCTTAGGAGTAGCTTTCCACAGAGTCCAAGGAAATGTAAATTAGTCACAGTCACAAAAATTATTACACCTGTTAAAATTTCTTTAAAATAATATTCAAACATTGTATCCTATCTCCTAAATTATTCTTTTACAACTATCTGATCAGAGTTTATGGTAGTGGTGCACACACCAGATTTGGCTTTACGTATGGAAAATAAAGGGGCTAATAAAGACTAATTTAGGTGAGTGTTTGCGCTGCCCTGAAAGTTCATGAAAATAAAGGATAGATGCAACATGTATCCCATGACTATCAATAATGAAGATGTTAGATAGTAGTAGCTCTCGTCCACATTAATTTGTAAGTATATCTTGGAGGCAAAAAGGTTGGAAACACCCTAAACTCTCATTTCTGGTAGCATCATCAAAGATCTTTGAATCCTCTCTGGTATCATGCTAGCTAGGCTACCGTCACTTAGTGTTTTTGCTCAGTTTAGTTTCACACTGCGTTAAAAATCAATCCATAGGCTTAGCTTTCCAGCGGCTCTGTGTTGTGCGGGCCAGCCAGTGAAAAGAGGAATGGGTGAAACAATTCTGAAAGTGCAGTTCAACGTGTAACATCATCATCAACCCGTAGCAATTGATTGAAGCTGAAACTATCTGCCAACTGGAAAGAATGCGTATGCAAACGGATCAGTTTCAGATGACTGCACATAGTGAAATTATGTGAAAATGTTTATAATTCTTCTTGCCAATACATGGCAGGTATTCAGTGTTATTGCCCTGTTATTGTAGTCTTATTTCTACACAAGTCTGAATCGAGTTCATTTCTTGTCAACCTACCTGGCCTAAATGAGGAAGTCTTGTTTTTGTAATGGTGCACTGGAATTCAGACGTTTTGACTTCAGATATTTTAACTGTGATGGAAAACAAAAGTGAAACTTGCTTTGTTCTAATTTACCATACAGTGTAACAAAATTATACTGTGAAAGGTTTTTAGAATTCTTAACACAGTCCATTTTTAAATTTATTGTGATTAACACTCCACTGCTATTCTGTCTACTGTAGAAACTTAATAATATAATGTGCTTACGTCTTATCAACTTGCATTCCACTGGTGAATACTTTGTAGAGACTAAATCAAATCTCCTAGAACACTTGGTGTGATAGGATGTGCTTTGTCTACGTCTCATATGGGTTGCTGTCCACTAATTTCCACAATGCTTTTTTCTCTTCCTGCTGCTACATTTTTAGGAATGGTCAAGCACATTACAGGTGGCTACAAGGTGACCTACCACCCAGATGGACCAGAGGGCCAAGCGTATGAGATTGACTTCACCCCACCCTTCAGAAGGGTGAGCATGGTGCATGACCTGGAGAAAGAAATGGGTGTGAAGTTCCCTGCCCCAGATACATTCGACAGTGAAGGTGAGGCATCCCACAGACACGCCTCTGTAATCTTGAAAACAATGCCATTCAAGGCTGTGTAAATTGTATGAATGCTTTTTATTTTAAAGAAGATATGCAGTTTTGAGTACTCATGTTGTTGCTTAGTCAAAACAAGCACAGGTATGCAAATAGGTTTTCTGTTAAAGATAAATCCAACGTCTTGAGCAAAGATTAAGCCAATAAATGGTTAACCACACCAGAATGTTTCATATTTCATGGGAAAGAACTATGCAGGTGTTGCCGTTTGACAGATTTGGTCTTTTTCTCTACATCTTTACTTTCTCCAGAAACCCGCCAGTTCTTAGATAAACTGTGTGCCGAAAAAGGAGTGGAGTGCCCTCCTCCTCGAACCACAGCTCGTCTCCTGGACAAGGTTGGTTATCATTTCAGTCAATGTTTCAGCAAATGACAAAATTGTATATAACATTCTGTGGTGGTAAACTGAACATTTCATCATTGAAAGGCATTTATCTCTTTTTCTGACCGGAAAAAAATGGGTAATAGCATTTAAAACATATCCAAATTCATTTTCTTTCAAACAATCCCTGGATATGGGGAGACGGGAAGAGATACAAGAATGTTCATTTTACCATCATAGAATGCTACAGAACGTCGGAATGTTCAGATGTGAAATAGGCCCATACTGTATTCAAGTAGCCTGACAAGCCAGACTACAGCATAAAATGTATAGTGTGACTATGATTGATAGACCCTTCAGTACGACTGGTACAACCAATCAGAGCAACGAACAAGTCAATTCAGACAACGCTAAGCCTGGCCAATGACTCCCTGTCCACATAATAGAGTGTCGTGATTGGTTAAACACCACTGATGTCTGAATACAACCTATGGCTCATGACTAGACTACTCACTGAGCAAATCAATTTGCTACTGCTAGGGTACGTCTAGAGTTCTAGGCTAGTATTCCAGTACATTAAATTATTTAAAGTATGTTATTGCATACTTAGAAAAGCACTCGGAGAGCGCATTGCCAAGGCAATGTGGTCAGACACAACATAAATTCCATATTGTGTTCTGGATTACTGATTGCCGCCAAAATTGAATCAGTTCTTACTTGTCCTGATATACACATTGTCCGAAAATGTCATCAACATCTGTGCTGTACTTTTCGAGTTATGTTGTAGAGACAGACAGACAGACAGACAGTTGCAGGCGAAAAGATGACCTCCTTGGCTGAGTTAATTATGACATTTGTGTACTTGCAGTAGCTGATGTGCCTCCTGTATCTTGGTGTTTCTCTGTTACAGTTGGTGGGAGATTTCTTGGAAGTAACATGTATCAACCCTACTTTCATCTGTGATCATCCACAGATCATGAGTCCACTGGCCAAGTGGTGAGCCATAGTGATGATTATATTAATAAATGTTCATGACCTGTTTGTTTACTCTGTATATCATCTTGACTTTGTCTTTGTACATTCTGTGTATTTCACACTTATCTTTACTGTCTGGAGGCATGACTGAGATGGCTTTGACATGTCCTCTAGCAACCCTTGTACAGTGGTGTGATTATCACTTTGTATTAATTGCGTTTTACCCTTTTCCCTTTTCCCTATCCACCAGGCACAGAACGCAGAAAGGCCTAACTGAGCGCTTTGAGCTGTTTGTCATGAAAAAGGAGATCTGCAATGCCTACACAGAGTTGAATGACCCCATTAGGCAGAGGGAACTCTTTGAGCAGCAGGCTAAGGTGGGTATAACCAAAAGCATTTCACCATACTTTGGAGTACATAATGGCATTAAAAAACAACAACTTTTTTTCTCTGAGATATTGACCTGGCTTCTCACACCAGTGTTAAAATCCAACAAAAGGAGCTGTCCAATCAGAAGCCAGTATTGAAATTGGCAGTGGTAGACGGTAGTAGCGATGCTTGCACAAAAAAGGTTGTCAAAAATGTTTACTTTGTATTGTAAACATTTTTTTTTTTTTAACAAGTGGCAAGCAAAATACCTTCCATATCCAAGGGGTGCCACCCGAAAGGGGAAGTTTACTTTTTAGCATGCTAAGCCCCTTTTCTGGAGGGTCTCGGATGAAATGGAATCACCAACACCAAAATTTTGACGATTGCTCCAGTCTCTGATATTTGGCTCATTTGGAATCCCCCCTCTGCTTCAGAATGGCCTGCTTTGTGCATGTCCGATAACATCCTTAAACCAACCTTAAACCTTTATTTTAAAACATATGCTGCTCACCAACTGGTTGTCTATTGATGTTCCAAAACAATTATCGTAGGATCATAAAATCAAACACAGAATTGATTTCTAATAATATACTGTACCCAACTCCGAAAGGTTGGCAAGATAGACTTGTGGGAGAGACATATCCCACACTTATTATTTATTCATTTTTAATTTTAGGAGTTATGAAATGCTGCTGCTAATTTGTTTTTCATACAAGTTAACTGTTCCTCTCCCTTTGTGTCCATGGCTGTATGTGTGTGGGACTGACTGCATCTCCAGGCAAAGGCAGAGGGTGATGACGAAGCCATGTTCATTGACGAGACGTTCTGCACTGCTCTCGAGTACGGCTTGCCTCCGACCGCAGGCTGGGGAATGGGCATCGACCGCGTTACTATGTTCCTCACAGACTCCAACAACATCAAGGTGCAGTGTGTTATACACAAACTTATTTGTTTACTTCTAGTGAACATTGAACAATGAAGCCCCCCTCCAAACACACACACACATACATACTGTATATACACACAGACACACACACACACACACACACACACACACACACTCTTAAAGACTTTTTGGAGTATTGTTTGTAAAAATAATAATAATAAATAAATAAATGAATAATGTAAATAAATATAATATTCAAGAAATATTTTCCATAATAATTAGAATGTGAAGGTTACTTTGACACTGTGGGGTTGATCCACACATAACCAACTCTTACCTCATATCCTCTCCTCCCTTCGTTCACAGGAGGTCCTTCTGTTCCCTGCCATGAAGCCTGATGACAATAAGCCTGCCCCAGCAGCTGAGGGAACCTCAGTGTAGTACAGCTGTGCCGTCACCTTCTTTTACCAAAGGAAAGACACACTGTCAGAAGGCTTTACATCAGACATAGGAGAAAATATGTTATTGTTGCAGCAACTGGTTTTGATGGGAATGTAATATGTAATGTTACAGAGATAAAAAAAAGAAGTGATGTCAGAAGGTGTTTTGGTCTCTGCAAACATAAGGGAATGGCTTGTACAGGTGCCGGTCATAAAATTAGAATATCATGAAAAAGTTGATTTATTTCAGTAATTCTATTGAAAGAATTAAACTAGTGTTATGCATACATCCATTCCACATAGATGGATGTATTTCAAGTGTTTATTTCTTTTAATTTGATGATTATAATGGAAAAATAATGGAAAAACCCAAATTCAGTATCTCAGAAAATTAGAATATCACTTAAGACCAATACAAAAACAGCATTTTTAGAAAGATTTAGTCAACTGAAAAGAGTCATCATGAAAAGTATGATTATGTACAGCACTCAGTACGTAGTTGGAGCTCCTTTTACGTAAATTACAGCACCAATGTGGCATCACATGGAGTCCATCATTCAGTGGCACTGCTCAGGTGGTACGAGAGCCCTGGTTGCTCTGATAGTGGCCTTCAGCTCTTCTGCATTGTTGGTTCTGGTGTCTCACATCTTCCTCTTCACAATACCTCATAGATTTTCTATGGGCTTATGGTCAGGTGAGTTTGTGGGCCAGTAAAAAACAGGGATACCATGGTCCTTAAACCAGGTACTGATCGTTTTGGCACTGTGTGCATGCATGTGCCAGGTCCTCTTGCAAAATTAAATCTGCATTTCCTAAAGTTGACCATCAGCAGAACATGAAATGCTCTAGCACTTCCTGGTAGACTGCTGGGTTAAACTGGGAGCTCCTAAAACACAGACCTCAGAACCAGTTGATCTTGGACCTCAGAAAACACCCACACCAGCAGATGACATGGCACCCCAAACCATCACTGACTGGGTTTGGTGTCTCGCATCCTCTAGAGGAAGAGAGGAGAGGCACAAAATCCATGGTACTCGTGGTCCACACAGGCAGTCAGTGATGGTTTGGAGTGCCATGTCCTCTGCTGGTGTGGGTCCACTGTTTTCTGAGCGGTTCCAAGGTGAATGCAGCTGTCTACCAGGAAGTGTTAGATCATTTCATGCTTTCTGCTGCTGGCCAACTTTATGGAGAAGCAGATTTCATTTTCCAACCAGACCTGGTGTCTGCACACAGTGCCAAAGCTACCATACCTGGTTTAAGGACCATGGTATCCCAGTTCTTAACTGGCCCACAAACCCATCTGACCATAAGCCATAGAAAATCTATGTGGTATTGTGAAGAGGAAGATGTGAGACACCAGAACCAACAATGCAGAAGAGCTGAAGGCCACTATCAGAGCAACCAGGGCTCTCGTACCACTTGAGCAGTGCCACTGAATGATGGACTCCATGTGATGCCACATTGCTGCTGTAATTTACGTAAAAGGAGCTCCAACTACGTACTGAGTGCTGTACATAATCATACTTTTCATGATGACACTTTTCAGTTGACTAAATCTTTCTAAAAATGCTGTTTTTGTATTGGTCTTAAGTGATATTCTAATTTTCTGAGACACTGAATTTGGGTTTTTCCATTATTTTTCCATTATAATCATCAAATTAAAAGAAATAAATACTTGAAATACATCCATCTATGTGGAATGGATGTATACATAACGCTAGTTTAATTTTCTCAATAGAATTACTGAAATAAATCAACTTTTTCATGATATTCTAATTTTATGACCGGCACCTGTATGTTGGGTTTTCTGTATCAGTATTTGTAGGACTTCCCGTTGATCAAGAAAACTTGATTTGTCAAAATGATTTCAACATCCAAGAGGAGTTGGCTGCTGATTTATATGGCTGTCCCTCTGGTTTTACAGTCTGTCTGTCTTTTTTTTAATCATCAAGCAAAACAAAAACCTTAAATCCTATACTGGTGGTGACAGGAATTAAAGAATTAAAGAGACTTTAAAAGTAAACCTTGAATGTTTGTGATTTTTGTGTGTCATGTTTCAAAACATTGTTTACTTTTGGTAGAATATATGTTGCTTATGGTGTTTGGTAAGCTTTGTATGTAAAATGTTTCCTATGTCCTTACAGAAAATGCACCAAAATAGGGAGGAAATCTTTGAGACCAGAGAAGCTGCAGACATATTTCTTGAGCTGCTCTTCAGTTCTTAAAATGATGCAAATGGCTAGTTGAGATGTCTGTTGTATGCATTAATATGGACCTGTACAGCAGTCAATGAATATGTGCCACTTGGATGGCATGAACTCTTGAGGTTTATACAAAAGACAAAAAATTGGTGCATTACAACTAACATAGTGGCTAACTAATTTATAACTGCTTTTGGGAAACAGACGCCTGTACAGCAGTCAATGAATATGTGCCACTTGGATGGCATGATGGCATTAAATATTACTACATTCATACCAAACAGGACACCTCAGTAAAGACAGAGAAAGACTTAATTTCAAATGTAAATGTAAAAAAAGTTGGTTTTCATTGGGAGACATGGCGTTATGGATGTGACGTTATGGACGTGACGTCTGGAAAAACCCTCCAAAACGATACAAAACAATTGTGAACGGTGGATTTTAACCTGTAACAAGAGAAATAGTAATATAACAATGAAAAATAACTGATAGTATTGCAGCTTTGTGTGTGTTATCACCCACTTATGCCCATTATAAGCCCCTCCATAGACTTACATTATAGCTGAATAGGGTAAAAATTTTAACAAACAGATATCCTTTCGAAACTTGCTCAGTTGAATATTTACATCAAGACAATACTTTTTTGTATTGGAAGTTTTCTGAAAGAATTTGTATGTCCATGTAGGTGAGACTTAAAGTTTTAAGGTGAGGTTTACTTTTTCGTGGAATTGCCCATATATATAGTTTTTTTTAACAGATTAAGTAGTTGTACAATGCCTAAATTAAAACGAAGCATTGGCGTGAGCAGAAAGCACCATATGAATGAGCGACCCAAGTGCCCATTAGATAAAATCAATGCAATTAATTCTTGAATATTATCCCCATTTTAGGATGCTGGTACAATGCGTGCGCTCATACTTTTTTGCGTTTGGGCAGATCACTGATTTGCAAAGCCACAATTGCTTAGATCATGTAAAGTGGATACAAAATCTTGCACGGCACATCAGACACGACGAAAAAATAGTCTTATCAGGAACTCGACTTAAGATGGTCAGGAATGGGACTATCTAAAGGCTTTGTCAGCAAAGATAGGCTATTTGTGGGCCTCGAACTTGGACCCTTGTGTTCCTTTCATGTATCGAGAACGCGCTTGTGAGTAGAACTGCGCGCCTCACTTCTCACGGTCGAGTGCATCAGCATTATTTATTACACAGTAGTCCCTTGGTGAAGATGGCGATGTATTCGGCTCTTCGGTGCGTTTCTTCAAACTTTTGCGCTACATTACCATTGTTAGCCAGATCCTCCCAGATTTCATCGTGTCAGTATTTCTTGCGGGCCAACTTCCATCGCACGCTGAGCACAACTTCGCCTCTCTCGTCAGGTAAAAATTTAAACATTGTAACGTTTACCAAAAGCGAGCGTTCGAAATTGCGAAGGGCTATCAGTGGTGGTCAGGAAAGGCAGAGATTTAAAAAGCAAATCACATGGGTGAAATGTGCCACTATAACTCATGTTATTAGTGTTGTGATTTAAACAGATTTTGATACAGATGTTGAGCAAAAGTGCGTGTGAGATCAACTATCAAAGCTTTAGGAGCTTGTAACAAAGTTCAACCATTGGAATTTGGGATGATGCCGAGAGCTAAGGCTAGCGATGGCACTAGGTTTGTGCTGCAAGAAATAGATGCTAACTACTTTGATGAACGACACCTAATTGGAAGACCCCTTTTTAAAATTATTGTTACAGGTTCTTTATTTTAGGAGAAAACGGTCCAGTGGTTTTTTTTTCGATCAGGTGCACCCACACCCAGTTCACAACCTTGGTGTGCTCCGTGAATCTTGCATTGGCATTTCAGAAAACACAAGTTGGTAAATAATCTCAAAAAGCCTCTTCTTAGATCTGTCTTCATGGCAGTAGGGCAAATCGCCACTGATTCTCACATGAGATCATGTGCGTTTAATTATTCCAAAGCCCGAAATAAAACTTAGTTAAACACTCGTCGAGTGTCTCGTGTGTGCACAAGAGCAGAATTAACCCTGAGCGAAGAGGTCAGGCTATGTGAATGTGTGATTCAATAGAGCAGAAAAGGTCTATCTTTCTGCTGTATTTTCTACTGCTATCTAATCTAATTTATTTTATACGTTATTTTCTTGTAAGACCTATGCATCTCTTGACGTAACATTAGACAGGTTTGACGGAAGGCAACGCAAGGTGTCTTTGGAATTATTCAGCCACGCTTTCAGATACAGCTGAGTTTAAAATCTGGTTTAAACCTGTATTTTTCTGCATGGCCTGATGCTGCCATTGAAAATTGTTGAAGCATCGAAATCCAGCGAGGTCTGAAACGTGGAATGACACAGAATAGGCTACTGAAAGACTTTGGTCTGTCCTAATTTGGGACTGGCATTTGTCAATTGCATATGATGGTCTAATAATATGAAATTAGGATTAATTTCTGTAATGTGGCTCACTTGGGCATTTACACATAAATGGTGCTAAAAAGTGGACATGGTATAAATCTAAGTTTTGAGATGGGTTGCAAAGTTTGCTCATTGATTATTTCCTGGCCAATAATTCTATGGCTCTTGGGGGAGTTGCCCATATCATCTCCCAACTTCAAGTTCATTGTATTTGTCAGGTCAGCTTTGCACAAGGTCTTAAACCCCCGTGTGTTATGTATAAAATCTTGAAACAACTACATATCGTAGAAAGAAATCATATTTTAATTGTTTAATTAAAAAGTACCACAGCACAATGTACTTGAAGTAATGTACATGTTCCTATTCTTGCAGCCCTCAAATTCACAGATAAGCATGAGTGGGTTCGAGTGGAGGGGGGAGTCGGAACGGTCGGCATCAGCAGCTATGCTCAGGTAGGCTACACTCTTTGTTAATCTCTTTGAAATTGACAGAATATTGCATCCTGTCCTTAATGTACTCTGTCTGATCTTAAATAATGTCCACATAAGAAATATAGCCAGGGCCGGCACAAGCCTCTATAACTACAACTCCTGCAGTTCATTAATTAATTGGGTGGCAGTAGCAAAGACAAGTTCGGCATTAGTGTTTGTTGCACTGTGTGCACATGATTTGTGATTGTGATTAATTGTTATTAACCTTACAGGGGTATAAAACTCACAAAAAAGGTTTTGATTAACGTTTAAATAAATCAATAAATTTGGGTGTGCCATCTATGAAAATAATAACAACAACAACACCAAAACAATGAATACTTCAAATAAAATTGTGTAACTTTTCTTTTATTATCATGTGCTTTCAGGAGGCATTAGGTGATGTTGTTTATTGTGGCCTTCCCGAGGTCGGGGCAAAGCTTGAACAAATGGGTAAGAAGATGAACATGCTGCTGAACTGGCATCAATACATTTTTAAAATGTTATGAATCTATTTTACTAGTATTAAGTAATCCTGACACAATCTGTGTTTTGCAGAGGAGTTTGGAGCATTGGAAAGTGTAAAGGCCGCCAGCGAGCTTTACTCTCCACTGACAGGGGAGGTAACTGAAATCAACACAGAACTAGCGGACAACCCTGGCCTCGTGAATTCAGCCTGTTACGAAGGAGGTGAGTGGGTTCAGCAGCTGTCTACAATGAAGCTCCTAGGGCTTCCACCTTCTTTATATGTTCTCATTACCATTCCAGACAAACTTAGATCATTATTTTGAATTTGAGTGCTGTAATGAAGTCTCAAGAAGCAACACTTAGTCATTTGTGATTCTTTACAGGCTGGCTGATTAAGATGACCATTGATAACCCTGGAGAGCTTGATGGTTTGATGGATGAAGATGCGTATGGCAAATTTGTAAAGTCACTTGATGGCTAATCCTATTAAGATGCTGTTTTTCTTACTTGACAATAATTAAATTGAAAATTTGCATCTTTTTGGGAAAATACTAATGTTTTACTTTTTTCATTTTATTTATTTTGATTGTGATTGTTACAAAAGTAATTAAACAGTAGTTTACCTCAAATGTTAACCAAAAACTTACACATAACACTTTGAAATTATGTTTCCAAAGGGCTTCAGTCACAGTCCTCTTCATGAAATAGTTGGGACCAGGTTCATATGGTTGATCTTTATAAGCATGTTCTTTTTTGTAAACAAAGTGAAAGAATAAAACAAAACTCTGTGATCAAAAAGTTATCAGTGAAGTCTTTATTTGCCAATATTCAGCTTGTTTCAGATACCGGAATATGGCCAAATTGATTCATGTCAATCAGAATGAGGAGTTTACATGACTCCTGTGCAAACCGAATATAGCCAACATTCCATTTAAAACCAGACTAGTCCCTGCATACTACTCTGGTCATTGATAATTGATGCAAAGAAAGAAAGGTGTGCACTTTGAACAACACGCCCCCCTAGATAACCTCTTTCACAATAACCACTGTATCTGCAATAGTATTTGACATAGAACTGGACATACAGTATGTCTTTATATAGTTGGGGGGGACCTTTGCCAGGCGTTTCTAAGGTTGCATATGGGGATTCAGGAACGTGCTCTTATGGACTGTCACCTATGTTCTTTATGTGCACGTGATGTACATGTATGTAGACAGAAGCAGTTGCCCCTGTGACGTACTGAACAATTTAACACTCCTTGACCTTTGCTCTCTGATTAAGATAAAGATGCACTATGGGGAGGAAGATAATCAATCATTAATGATGAGGTCAGAGTATAAATAGATACAAGCAAGCATACAGTAAGAGACTAGAAGCCTACCTTGCTTTTAACTTCTTTCACTAATTAATAGGGCATTGTTCTTACAACGGTGTGCTAGATAAGCATAGCCCTATTAACCCTTCAACCCTCAGGACAGCTGAGCTTGGACTTTGTAGATGTTAAACGTTCTTCAGTTAGGTGGTCCCTAAAGTATATATATTCACACTCTGTACAATAGCAGCTATAGTTGTTTAATTTGACTATTGGTTTCAGTTTTAACAATGGTCAGAATGAATGCATTCTGCTGCCTATAACGAGATTAAAAGTCAATTCGAAGTATAGATACTGAGTATGCAACATTGCAGTGAAATAATTGAATTGAATTGAATATTCAATAATCCGATACTGCTTTGGAAGAGAATCATTTTAACATTCCATGCTTTTTATATCATTATGTATAAGGTGCACAAACATACTCTACAATGCACTTTTTCCGGGATGTATTAAAAAGTAATTTGGTATAAGACTAAACATTCATTGTTCTTAAAGGCCTCTGTGTGCAACAAATCCTTGGAAAGAAAATATTGTTCTCATACTATTTCCTTTTTTTCATTTTTGCACCACAACCCTTCAAAAAATAATAATAATTTGCTGCAAATTTTACCACAAATCAGAGAAGAGTTAATGGGCTCTGATATGACCTTGTAACAAACATGCTGCAAACTTTTGGCAAACTGCAAATTTGTCACCAAATGTTCATTAGAAGTTTGCCATTACTGGCAGATACTTTCACTGCAAGTGGCAATTTGTCATTCAACACTATTTGACACAAATTGTAGACTTCTAATAAACTTTTGGCAACATATTTGCAGTTTGCGGCACATCCCCTACAACTTTGCCAGGAGTTTGCACCAAGGTTGCTATAAGGTCATATTTTCACATGCAAATTGGTTCGCAGCAAAATTGCAGTAATATTGCAGCAATATTACAGTAAATTTGTTAGGACACTTTGCCATGGCTTTGTCTCAACCTCTACACACATTGACCCGTACAAAAATTACTGCAATATTTCCGCAAACTAATTCGCCACAAAAACTTGCCATAAACCTCAAGCATAGTTGTGGGGGACTTGCAGCAAACAGCAAATTTGTTGCCAAAAGTTAATTAGAAGTTTACCATTTGTGGCAAATTGTTTTGGTAAAAAAAAAAAAAAAAAGGCAAATTGCCACTATTGGCAAATATATTTACCATTGATTTGCCATAACAGTTTGCCAGTATGGTTCTGATGAACATTCGGCGACAAATTTGCAGTTTGGCAGAAGTTTGTGGCAATTTTGTGACAAGGACATATTTTCACAATATGGTGCAATATTGCAGCGCATTTGCAGCATTTTTTTTATTTTTGTAGGGGGAATTTTCAGCCATAAGCTGTTCTCAGCCAAGGTTTCCTTAGTATGTGTGCTTAAATGTTATGCATTTGTATAGGCCTAAGACCAGACGCCTAAATTTCATCCTGGATTAATAAAGTCTCTTTCTCTCCCTCTTCCGGCTCTCATGTATTTAAGTCAATTTACTGCCACCTACTGATTAGTGGGAGTGATACAAACTCACTTGTTGGCCTAGGTCAGAGGTGGGCAATTTATGGCCCGGGGGCCTCATGCAGCCCGTTGGGCTACCGTATTTAATCCGGTCCGTGGAGCCTTCCCAAAATAGAAGTTTGTCAAATTTGAAGCAATCATGAAATACAAATTCCCCCATTTAGCCTCGCATGTTAACATGTCCTCTCAAGAAAGTGTGGCTACTGGTTTGAGACTTGCCAATTTACCAGCATCAACCCCCATCAACAGGTTGACTGTTAACACTCTGCTGTCAGTCACTATCTAAAACCAAATGTGGCCCTTCTTAAGACAAAACAATATGCTCACCCTGGCTTATGTTATATGGTTAAGTGGTTATAAGGTCAAATGTGCAACTCAGACATTTATCTTTAACTGTCATGCGTTATATTTACATAAAATGGTAGCCTGCTGTAGCCTACATTGTCAGTTATGTTGCATCTTACCCTTTTTTGTTAAGCTTATTTTAGACCTATGAATCTCTTTTAAACATCCCTACATATGGTCCATTCTGTGGAAGTAATTTCACACTTTTTTGTGTTTACATATCTTTTATGATTTGTCCATTGAACTTTCCCCCTGCCACACATGTGTTAACAATGCGTTTACCATGACATATACCATGGTGATGCTTCTTTCTGAGCATATTTTAAAACCCTTCACTGAAATCATAACTTTGATAGTCAGTTCAATACTGACCACCAATTTTGTTACCTTGCTTTGATGACCCCAACATGTATGCTTGTGGACTTAAGAAACGAAGTATTATTTAATGTGAGACACTCCAGTGGCAATATTTTCTTTTATCATCTACTATAAATTTCCTCTGCCAACCACAGGGAGGCAGCAATTTATTCAAACAACGTTTCGCCTGCCGGAAACCAGACGAAGAAAAATATTACGCTTTCAGCCATTGGTTGTTGCTCTTATATCCCACAATGCATCGCCAAGCAACTTCCTTTTCTTTTCGGCCATTTTCCGCCCCGAACGGTATGTGAAATTAACTCAGGTTAAGAATAACTTAATCTTTTACAATCCAACGTTTTTACTTTGTTACAGAACTAGATAAAGTCGTTTTGTGAAAGTATGAAGTACCCTGGCAAAATATGTTTCATTATTTCAAGTCTAGCAAGTCTGAAGATGTTATATTGTAGAGTCAAAGTTGAACAGCATCAGTGGTCCGATGCGTGTCTGTACATGCTGACTAGAGCTGTACAGTTTTGTTGGATTATAGTAAAACTGGCACGCTGTGATATTGTAGAATAGTAGTATTTAATAATTTACTTACACTGGGTATTTATTGAAGTATGACAGAAGTCTCCTTCCTATAAGCAGTCCATGAGCTAATGTCGTTAGCAAGCCGGCTAATGGTAGCCTCCAAACATCACCGAACAGTCAACATGGTCTCTCTTGCTGATGTGTCCTGCTGAATTTCAGTGATATGAGTAAATTGCTTACTTTAGAAGTCTCACCTGTATGTTTAGTGACCTGTTATGACGGTCTGTTTTTGTGCAGCTTGTACATGTACTTAATTTATCAGTCAGTTTAGCCTGGTCTGTCTTCTGCCATGCTCTCAGTCGTGTGTGTGTGGTGTGCTTATGCATGTGTGTGTAACCATCTATAAATGACTGTGATTAAATGATTGTGTACTTTGTTTTGTGTAGGGAAGTAGGCAACCATGGCCCCCAGTCGGAATGGCATGTTATTGAACCCTCACTTTCATAAAGACTGGCAGAGGAGAGTAAAAACATGGTTCAACCAGCCAGCCAGGAAGCAGCGTAGGTAAGTGTTGGTTAAACTTGGTTTTCCTGATTAACATTTCCAGCTTTACATATAAGGAATGTTTTCCTATTTAATGGTCATGACCAGAAAAAGCATCATGTAACATTTGCTTGCACTGGATCTGACATGTTTGGTGAGACATAGGCCTATAACTGTGAAGCTTTGTTAACTGAAGGTGCCTTGTTAGTCAACCATCTTTCTGCCTTACAGGCGTAAGGCTCGTCTGGCAAAGGCGCGCCGCATCGCACCTCGTCCTGTTGCCGGACCTCTGCGACCTGCAGTGAAGTGTCCAACAATCAGATACCACAACAAGGTCCGGGCTGGACGTGGGTTCTCCCTGGAGGAGCTGAAGGTAAGGACTCCATCCAATGACTCCTGTGCCTACTTTTCCACCTGCTTACACTTGTGCTGAAATGGAGAGAATCACATTGTTTTTGAAGATCTATACTCATGATATGGTGATTATATTAATTGAAACACAGTGAATTGAGACTTGAATTGAGAAAGTTAGTAGACTCCTGTCAGTGTGCTAGTTCAAATGTGGTTGTGGTGGTAATTGGGTAGATTGGTTTGAAATGTGGTTATTGAGGTGTGCTGAATGTCAAATTTGATTGTGGTGCTTGAAGTTTGTCCTAAAATGGTCTAATTGGAGGAGTCAATTTTCCAGGAGGTAGCAAGGTAACCACCATGTGTTGCTAATGCTATCTTGATATCCCTTAAGGGCTTGATTCTGTTACATTGAATAACTTATTGTGATAATCTCATCTCAATTACACCTGTGCTTAACTTTCTCCTTCCTGGAAAAATAGCTGCTACTAATGGATCTGTTGTAACCTGTTTTTTTGTGTGTTTTTTTGTTAATCACGTGCTCATTTGTGGAGCTCTAAGACCTGTGATAATTGCTCATATAAAGCAGCACTTCAGATTTAAAAGTTGTTTGGTTACAAAGCCAGTTGAGTTTTACATGAGACAGCTTTGAGTGAACTATGTCAAAAACAGTAGTGCAAGTGTAGTTGTGGTGCCCATGTCCACTTGCTCAGACATAACTTTGATGCCTCAGTTGTGAATTGTATTAACCATGTTTAAGCTTGATATGGTGTAGAGGAAGGGGATTAAGTAGATGCACACATGTAATTTCTTTCTATTCTGTTGCTCTCAATTCTAATTCTGCAGTCAAGTGATGACAAATCTCCGGAATCTCTGTATCTCTTTGATGATACACCTGAACCCTTTAGCTGATGACTGCTTGAATTTAAGACTTTTCCCTCTAATTTGTTGTAACTTGTGACTACATGTGTAGTCACCATGCAGTCCTAATAATATCCTTGGTGCCTCCACAGGCTGCTGGCATCAACAAGAAGGTGGCCCGCACCATTGGCATTGCCGTGGACCACCGCCGCCGTAACAGATCCACAGAGTCCCTGCAGCTGAATGTGCAGAGGCTGAAGGAGTACCGCTCCAAGCTCATCCTCTTCCCCAGGAAGGCCTCTGCTCCCAAGAAGGGCGACAGCACTGTAAGTCACTCAAGCATAGCAACTCATTCAACACAATTTGTTTTGGCTTATTTTGGCAGAGCCTGTACTCAAGTCCTCAGTCTTATCTCTTCGAAGGGACAACACACAATATGCAAATCCAATATGAAACTTTTCCTCACAATTGAATACCAATCCTTGTCTCATTGTTACACTGAAATGTGTTTGTGAATGTAAGGGTCTACTTTCATTTGCGCATGGTGTCTTGAGTGGTTCTGGTCATATTCTGCAGTCAAGTGATGACAAATCTCCGGAATCTCTGTATCTCTTTGATGATACTCTTGAACCCCTTAGCTGATGACTGCCTGAATAAGACTTGTTACAATCAAGACCATTTTGTAAAATGACAATTGGCTTTGCGTTGTAGCTGTGATTAATGTTAAGTAAAAAAAAAAAAAACATTGTTCACATTTGTGTTTTTATTACCTTTCACAGGCCGAGGAATGCAAGATGGCTACTCAGCTTGCTGGACCAGTCATGCCCATCAAAAACGTAAGTGACTTGTGTGCTTCTCAGATGTTCTTTTCTCACTTCCAGTTATTTGGGTTTGATTTACACTAAAATTGAATATGAATATGATCCTTTATGGCATAAGCAGTTGAATGGGGCATTCTGCCATGATGCGATCTATGGGGTTAGATCTGCACTAAATTTGAGTATTTGGCACAATTGACAGTGTAGATTGTGTAAACATTATGAACATACCCCATCTATTGTGTATAGGCCAGTACTCTTCACACAGATGTCTTTGGAAAAGTTGTAATTTTGTGGAAGCTCATTCATTTTGAAAACTGACCTATGAAACCGGTTCTGTCATACATTATTTTATTTGCCCTTTCTGCATTGTCCAGTCAAGTGATGACAAACACGCTCTGGAATTTCTGTACTCTCTTGATGATCCCTTTTTTAAAATCTGATGACTGGTTGCCCTTCAAACCCCTCAACACTGCTTGCTTTAGCTGTGTAGCGTTGAATCTCATCTGGGTCTTGCTGTTGTGTGCAGGTGTACAAGAAGGAGAAGGCCCGTGTCATCACAGAGGACGAGAAGAAGTTCAAGGCTTTCGCCAGTCTGCGTATGGCCCGTGCCAACGCCCGTCTCTTTGGCATCCGTGCCAAGAGGGCCAAGGAGGCCGCAGAGGCAGACGTGGAGAAGAAGAAATAAGAACATTTGTTTGTATGAGACTAAAAATAAAAATCTGTCAACAAATCTGCCGTCTTTGCAGTGAGTTTTAATCATATGGGGACAAATTGGTAAATTCACACTAAATAAACAAATGGCAGTTTTCATGACTGTCATGGAATTTCAATAATGCCTGTTCCAAAGGCGTTAGTATTTGAGATTTTTATAAGCAGTAGGGGAACATTGGAATTTTGGTAGTAAGATGGTGATTGTCCCCATGTGTGGTGTGTGTGTGCCCCCCCTTCCCTTATAGTGGGGGCACGAAGGACCCAGTCATTTCAAATTGATGCAAAAGTTTTGTTTTCACTACCAAATTGAAGAAAAGGGTCTATGGAACAATTTTGGTCTGAGTGTCAAGCAACCAGATAGAGAAAATGCTTTTGGCCATATTCAAATGCATTTTTTTTAAAAAAGGTCTTCATTGTCATACATTTGCCATGTGGCGTTATTTTCATTGTTATTTTAAGTCAATACTGTGTGGAGAATGAGCTATTCAAATATTAGGGTTCAGAAAATTATGGTATGGTGAAATTGAAAGATGGCTGCCAATTTTCATATCTTTTTCAACTTCTATGGAGTATGACTGCTATAGTGGGGCGCCGAAGGACCCCGTCAATTCAAATTGATCCAAAAGTTTTTTTTTTCACTGCCAAATTAAAGAATAGGGTCTATAGAACAATTTTGGTTTGAGTGTCAAGCAAGCCGATGAAATATTTTCCCCTTATGCAAAGCGTTTGTTTTATTTTAAGGCGAGATACTACAGGTGAGTAGGGTAAAAAAATGAACTTGCAGATATTACCATAAAACTTTACCAGTTGATTACTTACACAAATAGGGGGGGGGGGAAGTGCATTGCAAGTTTTCTGTAAATTTATGTTTAGATATGCTAATTAGGTAAAATCCAATTAAATATGTGCAAAAAATCTGGGCATTGGAAAAAGTCAGGTTCGAAATTCTTCTTTTCATTTTGTTGAGACATTAAATCAGACAATATATATGGAAGAGATTATGGATATCTTACTTTGTTATCAGAAAAAACTGCCAACAGCCTTAAAAAACGGATTTCTAAGGGCGGAAATCATTTAGACCAAAATGTCATGTAATTCAGGATTAGAGAGATAAATAAAGAAATCCCTCTGTAAAAGTCTTCAAAATATAGTTAGGTATGACACTGGAAAGTTTGGTGTAGGTGATACAGAAGTGGAGATTCAGAATGCAAATGAGTAACTCAACTCTGATACAGGTACAGTATATGGGCCTGGTGATGCGTCTTTGTGGGGAAAAGGGGGACTTCTGTATCACCTATATACACCAAACTTTCCAGTGTCATTCCAAACTAGATTCTGAAGATTTGTACAAAGTAATTTGTTGATTTACATTCCTAATCCTGATTTATATGACAGTTTGGCCTTACAAATAGGGCGAAAATCCATTTTATAAGGCTGTTGGCCAAATTTTCTGATAACAAAGCAAGATATCCATAATCCCCTCGGTAAACATTTTTTCTAATTTAATGTATTAACAAAATGTATCAAAACTAATTTTGAACCTAACCTTTTCCAATGTCCAGATCTTTCACTTTAAAATGTATGCAAATTTACACATATTTAATTACATTTGAGCTAATTAGCATATTTAAACACAAGATTACATAAAACTTGCAATATACTTTTTCTCTCCTATTTGTGTGAGTAATCAACTGGTGAAGTTTCATGGTAATACCTGCAAGTTATTTTTTTTTACCCTATATTCACCTGTAATATATTGCCTTAAAAAACACACCCGATTTACATAAGGGTGCAAATATTTCATCAGTCTGCTTGACACTCGAACTAGAATTGTTCTATAGACCCTTAACATCAATTTAAAAGTGAAAATAAAACTTTTGCATCAACTTGAAATGAAAATGAAGAATTACATTGACACCGTACTCCACTATTAAGATTCCGAACCTGAGAAAGGGAGTTCACATATACCTTTTTTTTTTAAATATCTGAATCCAATTTTCAATTGGAAGTCATGGAAGTTTGAAATGTGCCCAAAACCCTGTTATAAGCAGTGAGGTTCAGTATGATACTATGCGAGTGATCACACATGCTGGTAGTCCTGGAGGATGCTATCCTCATTCAGCCGTGCAGCTTCAGTGCAGTAGATGGCTTTGATAAGAGGGACAATTTAATTTCCTAAACTTTATTGCTAAACAAAATGACAATACACACATGATATGCAAATGTTTAAAAACAGATTTGATGACTCTTCTGCTCTCCCCAATAGTTGAAGACGTGTACTGAAATGAAATGCATAAGACTAAATTGTGTCCCAGAATTTACTAAAAGACCAGTATCAGTAAACTTTATAGCATGTGAGATGTAGAAAGAGTGTGGGTGTACTATGTGAATTCATTTATACGTTTATTGATGCCTTTATTATAAAAGTAGTGTCAACTGTTTTCTCCAGGTGGTGTATAATCTTAATCAGCCTCTTGGGGACATCATGCCCTCTAGTTTTCTGAAAAAGCCTCTTTTTCTAGGGACCAATGTATAAAACATACAGATAATATGACCAGTTTAATTTCTGAGAATTTCATTTCTAAAATATGTATAAAAGGAGTCCTCAGGTTACCTTCACTGATTGTGCAGGCTAGTGATGTGGTGCCTCTTTCTTGTTCATCATTGGTGACGTCTACTGCACACTGAAACAAGAGTTGATATAATGGACACTTCATTCTATTCACATTGCTTTCTGATATGATTTTCAGTCGTGCATTTAAGGCACTAAACACACTTCATTATCTTAGAGGTGCCCATCTGTCTGGTCCACTACCTCTTCATTCTGATCCTTATTCTCCTCCTCAGGGGTGAGTGAAAAGGTCCTTGAAGTGATGATGAAGGCTCTCAAAAATGCCTGATGTTCGTTTGCAGTGGTTCTCAAAGTGTGGTCTGGAGCCACTGGTGGTCCACGAATAAACCGAAGTGGTCTGCAATGGGATTTCCAAAAACTATGTGAACGTACAATATGTGCTTCTCACATTTTTCAAGATTCAAGATATCTTTATTACTTCTCATAAGTTTGAAGCCTATAAAAGAGTAAAAATACTTGTGTTTTGTCTCCTCAAAAAGATAAATAGTTCAGCAATCTATTTGCTTGGTGAAAGAAGCTACTTTGGAGTCTGGTAGTGCGAGCTTTCAAACTTCTATACCATTTGCCAGATTGTAATAGCTCAAGTAGTTCATGGTTGGGATGACTAGGATCATTCAAGATTTTTTTTGCCTTCCTGATGCATCTTCCCTCAAATAGCTCCAGTATGGAGGGTAAGTCACAGCCACATATGGTCTGTGCTGTACGCACAACTCTCTGAAGTGCTTTCCTGTTGTATTGAGAGCAGTTCCCATACCATGCGATTATGGTCCCTGTCAGGATGCTCTCAATGGTGCCTCTGTAAAAAGACTTCAGGATCTTGGGTCGCATACCAAACTTTCTCAATTGTCTGAGGTGGTAAAGACGTTGCTGGCCTTTTTTAACGATGTTCTGAGTGTGACTGTCCTAGGTGAGGTCTTCTGAGATGGTAACACCAAGGAACTTGAAGTCTCTCACCCTCTCCACTGTCTCACCATTGATGTTAATGATGAGTTTTCACTGAATACTATGAGGCAGGCTTGTAATTTCTATGGAAACAGACTGTTTGAATTTGAAGTACCTATAAATGCCTATGCTTATTCAAGCCTAGATTGATTTAGAGATGCCTATGCAAGGACATGTGACTTGCTGGTGGTCCCTGAAAACATTTGTGGGGCAAAAGTGGTCCTCGGTCAGAAAACGTTTGAGAAACCCTGATCTAGAAGGAGTCAATGTCCCATCCCAATGATCCTCACAGGGAAGTCTCGCAACAAGTACCCAGAGTAACACTCTGCAATCTCTTGGGTGACCGTAACAGTTGAATCCTGATTTGAGTGTGTAACCAGCCTCAAGCCTAGGGGAACTTGGGCCAGCACATACCAGTATCTTTACTTGAAAGTAAAGAGACACAACAAGGCAGGAGTTAGTATGAAGACAATGGAATTCATTTATTAATGACAAATATGAAAAATATTAATTAAAACAAGCATCCAAATGCTCACACATATCATATGTAATCAAAACATCCCATAAAAAGGCAAAAGCAAGATCCAGTTCAATAACCTCACAGTCATTCCTTAGCTTGCTCACCCACACTCAACAAACATTTCAAACATGTCATTATAGGCATATTCTACCCCATTCTCCCACTTAGTAACAGGATTTACACATTTGACCATTTCACATTATTCAAACACAACCATTCATCACATTTACCAAACCCATTAAAAAGGAAATAATTATATTACCTTGAAAGTAAAGAGACACAACAAGGCAGGAGTTAGTATGAAGACAATGGAATTCAACCATGGCTCCCCAGTTTCTTCTCTTATCCTGCCTGACCTGGGATGTAAACCTAGTCACACTTGCTCCCTAGTGGGCTGGAGTGAATACAGTGTGATTGACATGTCAACCTGTGTGTGTGTATGTTTGCATGCATTTTGGTCTGTGGGCAGAGGTACAATCAGTGCCCGCTACACTCTCCCCCACTTTAAAAGAGGTCTCCAGACATCTTAAATAAAGATAACAATCACCCCATTAAACATAGCATTAAGGATAACCCCAGAAACCTGACCTTAAACCATAATGCCACCCAGGAACTGGCGGATATGTTAAGAGCCCATTCTGGAAAAAAACAGGAGGGTTATAAGTCACTGCCTGAACTGCCGGATTGAACTGTTGATATGAGGGTTGGCCAAGACTCTGATATGTAAGCATTTCTCTTGGTCTCACTGCACGTTCTGACCTTCGTACCCCAGCCTCTCCATGCTGCACCGGCTCCTCTGGATTATCCTCCAATGGGACTTCTAAGGCCTCCTCATTCCCTTCTGGCCCGTCCTGAACCAGCTCAGCCTGCTCACCATCAACACACTCTTCGCCGCCATGTTCTTCTTCTCTTTGTGAACTCCGGGGCCGGAACTCATCTGCTGAGGGTCTTAGGACTGGTTCACTAACCTGTGGCTGCCCCCTGTCTTGACATGGCTCCAATGGAGTTCTCCCAGGGACATTACCCCGCAGCCTAAACGGCCAGGTCCAATCCTCCTCTTCCTCATCAGACTCATCCGGGCTAGTTCTCTCCACAGCACTTTTTGGGTGTCGCTGGCTCCTCGACCGTGGTTTTCTCTCAGATGGCCCTGTTCCGCTGTCTCTCCCAAGCTCAAGGTCACTGACTGGTAAGAGCAAGTTCCTATGTAGAACACGGATACGCTGTTCCCCCGTTTCAGCTTGCACTTTATAGACTGGACTAGTGGAATCTCCCACTCTACTGACCACTCGGTGAATGACCCTCTCCCAATAGCTTCGGAGCTTCCCTGGGCCTTTCCGCTCAGACAGGTTTCGCACTAGTACTCTGTCACCAGGCTGCAGCATTGCGCCCTTCACCCCCTGATCATAGTAATGTTTTCTCTTCTCTGATGATTTCCGACTGTTTTGTGTGGCAATACGATAGGCTTCCTGCATTCTACTTGCCCACTTCTCAGCAAAGGCTTGTGTTGTCCCTCTCTCTGTATTGGATTTCAAGTCAAAAAGCAGATCCACTGGCAATCGAGGAGGCCTCCCAAAGAGAAGAAAGAATGGTGAGTAGCCTGTTGAGTCATGTTTTGTGCAATTGTATGCATGTACCATATGGGGCAAGTGATCTTTCCAGTTTAACTTTTTCTCCTCTGTTAGGGTGCGGAGCATCTGCAGCAAAGTGCGATTGAGACGTTCTACAGGATTCCCCTGTGGGTGGTATGGGGTAGTTCTAGAATGGCCGACACCTGCTAGTTGTTCTAGCCTTTTAAATAAGGTATTTTCAAACTCACGACCTTGGTCATGGTGAAGTTTTTCAGGAAAGCCAAAGCGAGGAATAAAATCATTAAAGAGCTTTTCAGCAGCTGTCGTGCCCGATTTATTTTTGGTAGGGTAAGCTTGAGCAAAACGAGTAAAGTGATCCATAATGACTAAAATATACTCATAAGCCCCCCACTTGGCTCAAGATGGAGATAATCAACAGCAACTAACTCAAAAGGTGAACTTGTGGTGATGGAACCCATTGGTGCCTTATCTGCCACTGGGGGATGTTTTTGCTGAATACAACGGCATCTCTTCAGGATGTAATCCTCAACCTCTCGCTGCATGTATGGCCAATAGAAGCGTTCCCTCATCAAATTCAGGACCTTCTCTACCCCCACATGACCCATATCATCGTGGAGGTGTTTTAACACAAGGGGCCGAAACTGCTTTGGGACCACCAGCTGCTTATGGTGTGCTGCTTGTCGATACAACACCCCATCCTGTATGAAAAGCCTGCTCCACTCACCCATCATCCTCCGTGCTTCACTGGACACTTTCTCTTTGTCCATCTTGCTGAGCGTTTGCCCTCCTCTTTTCAAATTCATGACTTCCTGTATAGCCACATCCTCACTCTGTGCTCTTTGTACCTGTTGAGGTGTGATGACCACTGAGTTTAGGAGTCCAGGCTCATCCGCAGCAGTAAGCTGCAAAAGAGCAATCCATGGCACATCTTTCTCCTTAACTGCTGTACTGCCCTGCCATACTGCTGTTACCACCTCAGATGACAGATTTTCGGTGTACTCCTCTATGTGGTTTGCAAAGGGAATAGGAAAACGGGAGAGGGTGTCAGCATCTGCATTGCTCTTCCCTGGACGATACTTTATCTCAAAGTTAAAGTCTGCCAATTCCCCAACCCAGCGGTGGCCGGCTGCATTTAATCGGGCTGTGCTTAAAATATAAGTGAGCGGGTTATTGTCTGTGTAAACTGTAAACCCAGGGGCATAATATAAATAATCTCGGAATTTATCACAAATAGCCCACTTTAAGGCTAGGAATTCAAGTTTCCCTGAATGTAAGTGATAATTCCGTTCTGCAGGTGTAAGTGACCTTGACCCATATGCAATCACCCTCAATTTGCCTTCTTGGTGTTGATACAGAACAGCCCCAAGTCCTTCATTTGACGCATCTGTATGCAAAACAAAGGGCCGGTCAAAAGCAGGGTAAGCGAGGACAGGTGGATTGGTCAGCATGGTAACAAGCTGGTCAACAACAGCACTGTGTTCATCTGTCCACTGGACTGGCGTTCTTGATGGCAGCTGCCGGGTGGGTTTTCTTCTTGCTGACGGGGGGGTGCCTCCTCTTAGCTGCTGCTCGGCATTCTGCAGAAGGACAAACAAAGGCCTAGCAACACGAGAAAAGTCTTGCACAAATGAGCGGTAATAACTCAGAAAGCCTAGGAGGGATCTCACTTCTCCAACTGTGGTGGGCTTCTTCCCCTTAAACTGCAGCACCGCCTCCAAATCTTTAGGATCTATGTGAACTCCTTCCCCGGACACCAGGCGGCCTACATAACGAACTTGGCGTCTGAACAGCTCACACTTGCCTGGTCTGAGCTTTATTCCACCAGCCTTGAGCCGACGCAGAACTTTCCGCACGTCTTCCACATGATCTGAAAATGATTTAGAATAGCATAGGACATCATCAAGATATGGTGAACAACATTCGTCTCGCATGCCCTCAAGCACAGACTCCATGCATCTCTGAAACCCAGCAGGGCAATTGCTTAACCCGAATGGGAGTCTTATCCATTCATAAAGTCCCCATGGTGTACTGAAAGCTGTGCAATGTTGGGACTGCTTGTCCATGAATCCCTGATGGTACGCACTACCTTGATCTAGAATGGAGAACCATGAATGGCCACCCAGATTGTTCAGCAGGTCTTGGATACGGGGTAGTGGGTGCCTGTCAGGAACTGTCTTGCGATTCAGCTCCCTGAAGTCCACACAGAGACGTAGACTGCCGTCCTTTTTCCTTACACAGACAACAGGGGATGAATAAGAAGAGGTTGACTTTTTAATCCACCCTCGCTCTAAGAGGTCTTGCACATAGGTCTTCACTTCCTTATAAAGGGGTTTTGGGATTGCATTATAACACTTTTGCACTGGAGTTTCATCTTTCAGATGGATCTTCAGACGTAAAGAGGGAATACACCCAATGTCACCCTCCCCTCTAGAAAATACAGCCGATTCCTCATATAACATCTTTTTTACTATTTCTTGGTTCTCTCCATTTAAGTGAGACAAATCCACTGGAGGATGCCACTTCTCCGCCTGGTCATTATCATTGGACTGAACTGAAGCATAGGGAGTTTGAACTGTGGCCACTGAGCTAGCTGTACCATGAATATTTTGGGGGTGTGTCACGGGGAAAATGCTCTGTGTCTTCTCAAGGTGTCCTAACACTACCCGTGCAGGCAGGAAAATATCATGCTGAGATGAATTTTGAATAGGAACTGTGACATGTTTGGAGTAGCTACCCTGCACCTCCATAGCAGTTGGAAACAGCTCTAATCCATCGGGCAGCGCTGCATTCATCATTGGCTCAAAACATGCTACTGCCCCCTCATGCCAGTCCCTCACCTTACACCTCACATCCCACACTTTACCCGCTGGTATTTTAGTTCCTTTCTTTCCTGTTATAAGAACACGGCAATGTGGACTATCTTCCTCCGGCTGTGCCTGTGCAACAGAAACAATGGTTCTCGCAGTGTCTGCTTCCAGGTTTAAAGCTTCACTTAGAAGTGCGCTCATATTAATGGGCCCATCATTCTCACAGTTTTCCCGAATAAGCTCCACAATGACATTAACTCCAAGTAGGGGAAAGTCAAGATTGCTCTGTGCCACTAAAAAGGGAACTTGAATTGACGCAATGCCTTGGCTATCACTTAAAATCTGTAGATGGGCATCAATCCAGCCATGAAAAGGGATGCTAGAGCCGTTGGCTGCTGTGACATAGAGGGGTTCTGAAAGTAGTGTTTCTATAGGGTTAATTTCTGTATTTGGCAGTTTATTCTTCACCCACTCTTTTCCCACCACACTGACTTGAGCCCCTGTGTCTAAAAGCATCTCCGTCTGCACCCCATTAATATAGCATGATATGAGACATTTCCCCCAATCAGCTGAGCTGTGCGTCTAACATTGGGAGTTTTGAGTGGAGTTTGTGGAAGGGCTGCATTATCTGCACTGGCTGTACTGCAAAGTAGTAGGGACGTCGTGTCAGGGCGAGTCACAGGCCGTCCCTCTCCCGTGACCTCCTCCCATTTCCCGAACTTGATCTGTTCAAACATCCCACTGCACGATGCCCCGTCTGCCCACAACGAAAACAGTGGTTACATGAATCATATCTGTTTTGTTGGCATTCTTTACATTTCCCATTTCCTTGTGTCCTGTGAGATTGTACGGTCGAAGCTACCATTGGAGAACAATGTTGCATATTATCAGGTTTAGAGAGGATAAACTTCTCCAGGTTCTTGGTTAATGCAGATACATGGGCTGAAAGTTCTGTGATGGCGGCTGCATTGGCTCGAACTTCAGACTCAATGGATGGCTTTACTGGAGGATTTGTCTCTGTATCCTCTGAGTGCTGAGCAGCGCTTAATGCAACTGGCCTGAATCTACTGGACGATGAAAAGCGTTTGGCCCGCTCAGCTTCCTCACTGGTCAGCCTTGTGATCTGCTCTAGGATGGTTTCATCACTGACCTCAGCATTTGTAATATATGGTTTAAGGTCATGACGGATGCTGTTATTTCTTTCACTTAACCCCTGATAAAGTGTATGCAAAAACACCCCTTGAACCAGCTTTTTATCATAACAAAAATCAGTGTCATGTTGTTGTGCTGCAAGTAATACCCGTTCCCTGAGAGCCATTATCCTATACACAAATTGCTGTGCAGATTCTCTCTCTAGCTGCTTGGTATTACTCAATTCTTGAAATAGCTCTCTGCTACTTTTATCCCGAATATGGGTCCGAAGAACCCTTTTCAACTCAGTTACCGTTAAAACATCTTTATTTGTGAGATAATCTTTAAAAAGTCCCCCTTTTGTTATCCTCAGTACCGCTCTTACAATCTCAGACTCTGTCACCCCTATATCCATAGCCTCATCAATTTGTTTACAGATGTGAGTGTATGAGATTTCCGACCCAGAATCTGAAATCTGCCCCCCTGGATTTTAAATTCTCTACGGGGCAAAAATGCTGCCATATCAGAAATTCTCACAACTTGATCAGTATGCATTTTCAACCCACTCACATTTACAGAGTCATTAGAATTAGATGGTAATGTCTGATTGTCCTCTTTCTGTGTAGTGTGTGTTGATACTACCGGAATTGTGATGGGGGATGATGCTCTTGACTGTTCCACTGGAGTAATAGTCAATTCTCTCACCGGAGTAGAAGTCATTTCTTTCACCAGGTCCTGGAGATGAAGTAACCGGGACATCCCTTCATCTTCAAGATGTCTCAGGTTTTCACTTTTCATGTAATCCGAGATGAAATAAAACAGTTCAGGTTCGGAGAATTTTGAAAGTTCCACCTCTTCTTCATTTTCCAAGGATGAAGCTAGCTGGTAGAGCTGGCTTGCATTCAGCTGTGACAGCTTCTTATGGATCTCCCAAAGCAGTACCTGCCGTGGCTCGGATGACGTCATCTTCCCTCGCTGCTGGCTTCTTTCAAGCTGGCACTCCTATGATGGCCACTCTTGCAGTAAAGCCCAGGTTCAGTGTGATGACTTGACTTCACAATGGCGATATTTGGACGTAGCCCCCAAAATGTAACCAGCCTCAAGCCTAGGGGAACTTGGGCCAGCACATACCAGTATCTTTACTTGAAAGTAAAGAGACACAACAAGGCAGGAGTTAGTATGAAGACAATGGAATTCATTTATTAATGACAAATATGAAAAATATTAATTAAAACAAGCATCCAAATGCTCACACATATCATATGTAATCAAAACATCCCATAAAAAGGCAAAAGCAAGATCCAGTTCAATAACCTCACAGTCATTCCTTAGCTTGCTCACCCACACTCAACAAACATTTCAAACATGTCATTATAGGCATATTCTACCCCATTCTCCCACTTAGTAACAGGATTTACACATTTGACCATTTCACATTATTCAAACACAACCATTCATCACATTTACCAAACCCATTAAAAAGGAAATAATTATATTACCTTGAAAGTAAAGAGACACAACAAGGCAGGAGTTAGTATGAAGACTCTGAGCGTGTTCGAGATGTGGGCGGAGCTTTCTGCTGCGCAGCCTGCTCCGCAGCGCTGCGCTACACGTGGTACAATTTGGGTGAAAACCTGTCCAACATGGCAGAATGGGCGTTCTTTCTGCACGGCAGTAGCTGTCACATGGCCTTAAGATATCGCGGGAGCAAGTCTACTGCTGCGCAGCAGAGCAGCAGTTCAAACCTCGCTGCGTTCTGCTGCTCCTGCATGGAAACACCTCCATGACAATAAACTTCACCCTGATTGGCTTGAATCTCCTTTGCAAAAATGACGCATTTCTCGTTGTGGTTCCGTGCATAAACATTTTCCCAAAATTAAGGAATACTAACACAAATAATGTAGCTCTGTTCTTTGATGTTATTTTGTGACCATATGGCAAACATATAGAAACTTCAGAGTAATTCTGAATGGGCAACAAATATGTTTCGTATGCAAACATTTATTTAAAAAATCATAAAATTTATTTCAGCCAATTTCATGATTATTTTGATGAATATAAAGGTAATTCAAGCTTAATTTAATGCAAACAAAATTTGTCGACATCTCTTCCTTCTGTCACGCAGTGTTAACTGCAGGTAAGTGTGTCCAGCTTCTCCTGCAGAGGTCTGTAGCTCCTCCCGTTTGATCACGCAGATCTCGGCGGTCATACCGCTTTTGCAAAGCTCATGTCGTACGCGCCTAATGGAATTCAACCATGGCTCCCCAGTTTCTTCTCTTATCCTGCCTGACCTGGGATGTAAACCTAGTCACACTTGCTCCCTAGTGGGCTGGAGTGAATACAGTGTGATTGACATGTCAACCTGTGTGTGTGTATGTTTGCATGCATTTTGGTCTGTGGGCAGAGGTACAATCAGTGCCCACTACAAGTGCACATAACTAGACAGCCAACTGTAAGTATTTTAGGAGGCTGAGGCTGGGACAAGCTGCTACACAAATCTGGCCACGAGATCCCTCAGCACAATCTGATGGTGGATTGGCTTGCTCTCTTCTGCTGTGCTGACAAGTTTTTCTAGTCTTTTCTGGTGGACTTTTCACATGGCCTCACTCACAAAAGCAGCTAAATCTTTGGAGGCCATGTCCTGGACTGTCTGTGATCCTAATATCTGGGCATAAATAGGTTGGATCTATCCACCACTTTATCTGACACTGGCCAGAACAGTAGCTGAACTGCAACAAAGTCCTCATCCGGCTTCAAATGTTGTCTGGCCAATGCAAGCTAGTCCATCATAGAGGCATTATGATGCACGCATGGCTCAACTACAGCAGCAGGTGGCAGCAGAATACCACAATTCTTCAAATTCAGTTGCTAGTTGCTTCAAGCAGAAAGACAGGCCTGCTTCTCATGAAGAGTGATGTTACTTGGAAGATCAATGTTATTTTACTAGGCCTCCTACCTATTACAAGCAGATCGCCTTTTTGTTTGGTTTATTTGTCATTGCTTGTCAGTAGGATTATGCATACACTGGCAGCAGAATTTTCGTAATTTTCATTTTCAAGTCCATAAAATCTATTAAAATTCAGGTTCAGTGTTTTGGATTTGATAGGAATAATATAGGCCTACACCTATGCATTATTTATCCTCAACATTGCAACACCAAGAATAAGGCATTGGTGGAGGAAGGCTATGCTCTACAGTAAGAGCTTACTGTACTTTCCACAAATACATTTAAATGCACATCTATTACCAACACAGTAGCAACAAGTGGATGTAACTTTGTGTTTTGAATTTGGGTAAGGATTCATTTTGTCACTAGCCTGACAAGCCAGTCTACAATAGATGTGACTGGTCAGACCAAACTAGCAGGAACAGTGGCCTAACTGAGGGCCTATGACTCATTTCTAAACGTACTGTACCTGTTTAGTCCTTGAGCCTGATGCCCAGACCTGCATTTGGCCTGGGTTTCTTGGCAAGGGGCCACTTTAGAGTTAGAAAATATGTGATAGTATTGCATTCAGGGTAGCTTTTCTTTTCCTACCTTCTACCGCAACATGGACCATATGTCCTCCATAGTATTTGCATTGCTTTGAAATGCATTGATTTTCAATAAACACTCATGGGTTTTCATTGGTACTGCATCCCAAAATTGTTCATGGCAACCTCCAATTTCATATACAGTATAGTCAGACCTTTAAAAAAAAAAAAAACCTTTGATCGGAGAGGTAGACCTTAAGCCCCTTTTAGCCTATGGTCTAAAATGCAATTATTGCATATTTCAATGGATGCCTGATCTACATTAGTATATCAGAAAACTTGCAATATGAAGAGTTTTGTCTTTATCACTTTCATCACTTTATATCCCTGCCATTATATGCTCACCCCCTCCCAAACACACATGCACACTCACACAAGCACACACACACACACACACACACACTTCAGGCAGTCCAAGGTTCCTTCCTTATGTAAGGAATTTTTCTTTTGCCCCTGTTGCTCTTGGGTGCTCCTTGTTGGTGCACCTCCATCCTCCGCCAACTCTCCTATCTGGCCACTTTCACTTCTGTACTTTGCACAAATAGGCTGACACCACAACACAATTTCACTGCATTATTTACGCTAGTAATCATATGCAGGGGCGTATCAAGCTTTCCAAAAGTGGGGGGTTCTAAGATGGGGAAGTAAAATAGCCACTGAAATTATCACAGCCAAAATTATAATTAGGCCTATAGTCTCGCGACCAATTGGAATTTCTGTTTTATAATAGGCCTACTACAGTTGCCATCACATGCAGTAGTCACAAGTAGTATTTGCAAATTTTCTCGGGCATTAGCCTAAAATGTTTTAGACGTAGGTTTATTACAAATGCTGGTCTGGTGGCTTTATGAACATCACATTACTAATGTCACAGAACAGGTCTACCAAGCAGTTGTGAATCAAAGGTGTTATAATATTTGATAAGTGGGGTAGACAGACACATAGGGGGGTCTGGGGGTCCCCCCCAGGAAATTTTGGAATAGTTAGATGTTATTTCCTGCATTCTGGTGCATTTTAACAGGTTATTAGATATTTTTTTTAATTAACTGAATGATGTAATCCTGTCCCTACCCCAAACCCAAATTCTGAACCAAAAATTGAACTGTTATTATTGGTTGATCCAGGGACATTGAGATTCAGCACTGTCATCTATGTTTTTTAGAAGTTTCATGGAAAGTATGGGACAATAGCCTAGGCAATAGGCCTACTGAGGATGGTGGCCCTGAGGCCTACATGGAGGATTTTGTTTCACCAATTGAGCGTAGGGTGTCTTAATTCAAGTCTAGCCTACAATTTTTTATTTTTCTTCTGAAAGCCCATGGATCTGGAGGCCTCTGTTCACTCTCACGCACTTTGTTAACTTTGAAATACGTGGCTCCTGTTATCACTGATAGCAGGGGAAAAAGTGAAAATATATTACACCATACAGTATTCCAGTGTCTCTAGTGGAAATATTTTCTACATATTTCTACCAAGCAAAAAATTAAGTTGAAATATATTACACTATACAGTATTCCAGTGTCTCTGTGGAAATATTTGGTATTGTTAAAATCTTACAAAAGTGAAGGGGATGGAATCATATTTATGTGGGCATGTCAAAACACCCCCATCCCCCCGTCTGCAACGTCCCTGTGTACAGTAACCTATCTTATCAGAGCAATGGTAACATTATTAGCGCCCACTGAATTAAATTCAATAATTTAGAATTTAGATGGGCATCTTGTCCCAGATTACCCTCTCTCTAATGACTGCATAGAGTTGTTCATGTAAGAGATAGGGTGGCTGAACAGCTTGGATTATGACATTTACAGTGAGTGTAGAGCATTTCTGACCATTGTTTCTCTCTCTCTGTTTAAAATATAATTTTAATTTCATATAGGTGGGGGGTGGATTGATAAAAATGCAAAGTGGGGATGTCGTATCCCCCATCCCCCCGTTTGAAACGCCCTGATCATATGCATGTGACAAATAAAACTCCTTGTATCCTTGTGATAATGGTCAAAACCAGCCCCTCTGTTTACACTTCGCATCGTTTAAGGGTCTGGGATTTGTTTATTGTTTATCGGTTTAATAAACGATTGCTTGCTGGAGGTGTTTAACTCAAAAACATTGGATCAGCCTATCATATTATGCATTGCACAATGTTCACTGATTGGCCAGGATGGGATGCAATAATGGAGCACAGCGTTAGTTCAGGCAGGTCACAGAGTCTCGCTAGCTTCCCTGGTTGGCCCCGCTGACTGCCAATCAAACTGCTCAGCTGATTGCCAGCTGAGTGCCAGCCGGCAAGCCCTGCTTTCATTGGTGGAGATCATTTAGAGAGCTTAAACTGCCTTTGCCATTCTGCTGCCATCTGCTTTTCTGCAACTTTGCTACCCACCTCCTCCCCGTAACCCCTCATACTTCTGACTTATCAATGTCTGTCATTGATGTTTGTTCTGTTCTGTACCCCGGGGAGGGGGAGAGGGGGCGGGGTACAGAACAGAACATAAATTCAAATATTGCTGCTCTCCCTGCCTTGGGCTTTCCGTGTTGAACATGGAAGGGCAGGGGCCCCCAGAACAGAGCATACTGCCAAATATGTATTTCATGCAATAGTAATAAAATCTATTTCTTGACAAAGTGGTCCTGACTGAACTATCATTTATTTTCTAACTCTTGGATGCCTGGGCTACCATTCCAAAAATCATGGTGTGCTTTACTACCCTGAGATATCAACCAGTCTCTGGCTCAACGAGCAAAATCATTTCTTGGCTATTTTGCCATAGGATGTTGCCTAAACCGTACATTGGGTTCTCAAGATTTACCTTGACCATGGTCATCACCACGGAAACTGCACTGCTGTTTTCTGGTGAGTAAATGCCAGGAGTGATATTAGTTGATCTATCAGATGGAGGGTCTTGGCAAACATAATATTAAAAAAAGCTGTTTGCTTGGAGGACTCCTGGAAATGTCAGACATTATAAGCTTGTGTGAATTGTGCAGCCATATACGACCCAGTCCTGTATTTGAGTGTAAACATATGAAAGAGGCCTACTTGGGGAAATTAGTTTCAGCTGTTGCATTGAGCCTCAAACTAACATAGACCAGAGAGTTGAATGTTTGTGTGGCTTTATAAACTTGTCTCATTTACACAGTTTTCATTATATGTGGAGTTTTTTATCCTTTTTCTAATATGTACCGTTAGCCTAGAAAAGACACCAAGGCACCAAGACAGAACAGGTTTCCAAAGATGTTTTGGATTAGATAGTAAGTACTTTTGTTTTATTCTTTTATAAAGGGCAACATACAGTCTGCTGGCATTAAGTTGGGATCCATGGGTTAGCTGAAGGTTTTGCATACTCTACTGGCCCCAACCTTTCTCTCGTGACCTTGTTCTCTCCATATTTCCCATCAGGCACTGACATGCTTTGTCCTTTCAACACAGCACACCAACATGCATTTGAAAATTGACAGGCTCAACAAATTGGCCAGACAGGTCGGACTCAACATCAACACCTTCAAAACCCAATGATGTGCATAAGCATAACTCCACCCCACGGCACCCATCCAGGTGTATGGAGCACCATTCAAGTTTGTGAAGAAATTAAAGTAGAGTTCCAGTGTGATATGGACCGAAAGTACATTGCATCATCATAACATCATAAAAAGTTAAAATGTTCGCCGGGGAGCAGATCTGTGATACGTTTGTGCAGGCTGAATTAGAATAGTTGTAGTAATATTAATTAGGTCAGATTTATTGAGTATAAAGTACTGTACTTAAAAACTCTAACAGTTCAGAAGTTTAAAACTTGAGCTGAGCAGTTGGGGTTTATAGTTTAGTCTTACACCATGGTGTTTTAATACAAATATTTAAGAAAATATTATGTAAAAGATCATTAGAGATTCCACTTGAAACATTTGAAAATGCTAGTGTGGGGACCACAAGTTCAGTGACACTGACATCCAACTCCCACTATCAATATGATGCAGAATCAATCACCATGCTCGAGGTCAATAAGAAGCAGAAGTCTTTACCCTCATATGTTATTCTGGGCTATAATACAACTGTACTGCTGGTCAGTTTTCAGTGGCCGGGCATTTAGTGGCCGATGACCTGTTAAATGGCTGAAGCTCATTAGTGGATTGACACACATGGGTGGTGATGAGGCCGTAGCGAAGGGCACTGAATTCTCAGCTGTGCGTTCAAGAAACCACAGTGAAATCCAACTCTGTCCAAGAGAGGTAGCTGACATAGATTTTTGTGTTTGTAAATTTAGCAGAGAGACCATTACCACCGGAAGACAGTCTGGAATCAATGAGGCATTGGGATCATTGCCCAAAAAAACCCACATGTAAATCAATTTGGCAGAAATATCTTGGCACATGGGAAGACATGAAGTTACATATGAGATTATATAACTATCTAGTCTGCCCTATTTTTCTGTTGTCCTCACTCTAACAATTTATGAATGAGACTTGTCATTTTGGACAGATGCTAAATTGGCACCTGCATTTCTGTCTGGGGCACAAGATTTATGAAATGTGAAGACACAGGTAAAAAAAAATATATATATGGCTACAGGTTTAAACAAGGTATTATACCGTCTATTTCTGTTCTTTGCTATGATATCTGAGATCCCAGTTTCATACCAACAAAAGTTACAACTACCCAGGGTGACAGAGCTTTTAATAAACAAGTAGGCCATTGTGACTAGAGCTGATGGAAATCTCTGCAGCCCTCCTCCTCCTCTCACCCACTTTGGAGTGCTCCTTTAATCTGTGCCCTTTGTGCTCTTTTACTGTGGGTATGAGAGCTGGTGCATTAATGCATGCGTAGTCAAAGCTGTTGGTGTGTGCGCGCGCTTGCGTGTGTGTGTGTGCGCGTGCGTGTGTGTGTGTGTGTATATGTGTGTGTGTGTGTGTATGTGTGTGTGTGTGTGTGTGGGTGAGCCACCTCAGTAAATATGCCAGATGGCTGTGGTTATAGGGTGCAGCTTGAGGGAGCTCAGGTGGTCTGCCTCGAGCGCTGAGGCTTTCCACTTTTGTCACATTCCCATGTTAGAGTAATGAGGTGAGGTTGCTTTTAATTTTGAGTGCAAACTAGATTAGTCTAATGTAGGGATTTTTTCTTTGCGTTTTTTAAATATAACTACACTTAACAGCTCAAACAGTGTTATACTGGAGCTATTAGAATCTGATCATGCCCCAAGTTACGTACTCTGGGCTTAGCCCACAATTTCCGACAGCTATTTCTTTTGACTTTCAGCTTCGTTAAGTAAAACAGGTAACTGAGCTTTTGTAATTTAACACTCTAATGATGGCCATGAGTCTGTTTTGTTGTCACTGGGCTGTGTTCTCTCTAATGCTGCTGTTCTCTGGTGCAGGTGTCGGTGATGTGCTTGCAGCCATTTTCAACAACTGACAGCTGAGTCACAGACAAGAGCCAAGAGGTTTATTTGTGCATCTTTGCACTCTCCCAGCCCCAGACTTCCTGTGTGCCTTCCTGCGCATCTCGACCCCATTCGCACGTCATCACTCTCCTGGTGATGGCAATGACTTTTTGTGTCTGCAGCAGACCTCTGCTTTATTTAACTATCTATGCAGTGACCTTCATAACTACTTTTGAGGGCTTAAGACATGGGCTGTAAAAACACGTTCCATGAAAAGAAAGTGTCCAGTAAAAGAACAAGCCTGGCTGTATATGTGTGGTTTAAGGATGACAAGCACAACAGGAAACAGAAAGAGATGTAAATGGTGTAAAGGAAGGACGAAGGATATGGAGATCTCAAAACAAAATGTGTTAAATCTGAATTAAAAAAATCACCGAAGCAAAGTACACTCTTCACTTTGGAGCTAACATTTGAGAATGAGGGCTGGTTTAAGTGGCACACCAAGTCTCACTGTGAGCTTCTGATTGGTTTGTTTCAGTGTTGAAACCAGAAGCCATCAGCGGTAGGCTTTTGCTTTGCATTGAAGAGCCTCTTGACTGGGAGTAGAGAGGAGGACCCCTTGAATTAGCAAAGCCTGCTAGAAATCAACAGCACTGCCCACTGTGGAATGGATGGAACAAATGTTTTTTTTTTCTCTGTTCAGTAGAGGAAATGACAGACATTTGTTTTTGTTATTTTAGTCTAAAATAACTTTAGATTACATTGGGCAACAGCTCTCCTGACACTGAGATAAGCAAAGAGAAGCTAATTCTGTTCCTCTTTGCTGCAAAAACAAACTTCAATGCTTGATTTGGCTTTTTGACTGGTTGATTGATGTGCCCAACACATATTTCAGTCACGCTCTTTTTATGTGGACCAAATCATCTTCTTATAGACAGACACTTTCCTGAGAGTACAGCACTAGGTGTACATATATGTGAACTGCATGTTGTGTGTGATGCGTCATGTGCTGTCCATCCACACACACACACACACACACACACACACACACACATGTAAATGCGGTAGAGAGGCTGAGTTTGTGTTATGTAACCTGGTCAGGTTTTATGATCTCTGAGATGCTTAGTGGGTGGACTGCAAAAGACTAAGCAGAAACATGCCTGGCGCTCAGCATGTGTGTGTGGGTGTCTCCAACTAGGTGCTTGAAACCAGTCAGAAATGTAGTTTTTCCAACACTGATGCAAAGTAATCAGAGGCATTTGTTGGTTTGATTTGCTTCTTGGCCAACCCTGACACTTTGCCAGAGGAAGAGATGTGCACTTGCATTCTGACTAGCTTGCTTGAATATTGGTGCTTTGCAACATTTATGGATATCTGCATGCTGTTGAGATTACAGCAACAACATCTTAATGTAGAGAAGAGAAAAATGACTATTCTCCAAGCTTTATGGTTTTACTTGGGTTAATTTGAAGATGCTCAGAGGCACAGTACACTCGTGCACAGACTCAAGCCTTTGTGTCATCCCCCTCTGCTCTCTTAACACTATGCAGGACGATGCCCAGCTGTTTTGACTGTCACATTAGGGATTTCACACCGGGAGCTTGTTGAACTATCACGCAAGTGTGACCTGTCTAAATCTTCACATACTTCACATTCATACTCTCATTGCCACAGTATCTCGAATACTGTAACTAGACCATAACGTCAATGTCAAATGCAACTCACTTGGGATGACTGGTTAAAAAACCCAAAACAAACAAACAAAAAAACGTTGAACGCTAATCTACCACTGTCTTGTGTTGTGCTTTTGAGGAGCTTCCTTTCAGGTCTTACTGTATGTCAGGCCAGTACTGATTTCTCCAACACCCTTCAGATCCATACTCTATCTACGGTCTTTTGCTGTTGGAAGAGCGTGACTACCATCCATCGATGAGATCAGAAGTTGTGTTTACTTATGCCAGTTATCTATCAAAATGTTTGGGATTTGGTATTGGTATTGTGGTATCTATTATTTGAAGTTTGACCTGGCTATGTACCTTACATACTGCATGCCTTTTATTGTAATGTGTAGTGACCACGTGGCAGGCAGCATGAAGCATTGCTCTTGTAGGCCTACACACACAGCATTGTTACTGTATGTCACACCAGTAGAAACCTTCAAGCACAGATGTTACTATTTCAGAACAGACCAAATCTTTGACCAACAGGATGACCTTTAGGTAACCCCTTGGTTTACCACCAAAGTGTCTGATAAATCTGACAAGTTTTCAATTTTTTTCCCCTTAAATGTGAGTTGCTGCCTATAAAAGCTCTTCAGCAAAGTGTTTTCATAAATTTTGAACATTTTGTCCTTTGTTCAGAGTAAGACATAGCAGATATGGTATTGTCAGCGCAATCTCAATGTTGCCCTCCAGCGGAGCATGACGACACAGGCATCATCACCACTTCTCACTCCCTCGCTCCGCTTCTGTCACACACCCCTTTCTCTTTCTTCTCATCTGCGCTCCGGAGTTTCGCCCAAATCGCCGGGTTGTCGGAAAGCTCCGAAACAAATGCAAGTCCTGAAGACAACAACAGGTAAGCGCTGTTTGGAAACTTCCACATGGAATTAATGTTAGCTTTTATGAGAAATGTGCATCGGTGCTCAGCGGCACTGAGAAACTGTTAATAAATATGTTGATAATTCTGCCCCGCTTGATAGATTGTGCCATTTAGAATATGAATAATCATATTGGAGGTAGATTTTTTTCACAAGGGGAGTGTGCTGCTGGTGAGTGCTAAGGTTTGAAAGAAATTCCGCGCATTTTATGGACATTTAATGCTAGACACTTTTAGACAATTTCACTGTAATTTCACACGAGGACTTGCATGAGCACCGTGTTCTACGAAAACCAGAAACTTGATATTGAAATTAATTTTGTATTTCGCAGCTAATGATTTTTTCCAAGTGACATCCAATTATGACATGTTTGTTCACATTGGCAACCTTTAGCCATTTACTTGACTTATGACTTTCATCACCACACCTTTTTGGAAAGACCCAAGAAATCAGCGGTCATATAGCCTACACATCAAAAGTTTTCCTCCCTTGCCAAACGATTAGTGTTAATAGAGTTTAATTATCAGTTATACTCATTCGGTTTTATAGTGCCCAGGTTCGAGCTTGTGACTCTGAAGTATACCTGATAATGCAGAGAACATATTGCAGACTGCATTAGGAATACAGAGTGGCATTTCAGTGATTTGAACCAGCTGAAGTTCTCATTTGAAATGCCAGAGTGGGCAGGGGAAAATCATATTACATTAACCCATGGGCAGTGCACAGATGAAGACTTCTGGCATGGACGCAATGATGGGAGCTGTCTACCCAGAGGGTGCTGAAATGGCGACATCGCCCTCTTCAATTTACCTATAGGGCTTGAATGGTTTTGCTTACTATTTTGGAAATATGTAGCCAGCCTATATTGTATATTGTGACATAACAGATTTTTATTTATATATAATTTTGAGGAGGAGCAGCCTACACTCAAATTTACTAATGTAAATGGTAGAGGCTACTTAGGCTTTTAGAGGTGGTTCATTTCAGCGGTTTTACATGAAATAGCCTATGGTGACATGTTTTACAGGGCTAAGGGTGAAGGGTTCCCAGTTGATTGCTGAAAACAAACAATGAATGCAAATGACTCCACTATTACTACATGCTCATCATAACCACTATCTGGTGCCTTTTTTGTTATCTTTGTAATGAATGTTTAGGGGTCATCTGTGGATTCAGGTCAAAGAGAATACCTGATATTACACGGAACCTTACTTTTATTTTGCCAATAACGGATATCTGAGTTGCTGAAACTGACAGAGGGTTTGCTTCTAATCCTGAGAACCTGGTCAACATCGTTTTGCCTTTCTTGAACCCACGACTAGTCCCTACTTCAAACGATTGGCTGGCTTTTAAATTACCGCCTCAACAGACATGACACCTGTTTGCCATCCTGGTGAATGACTTCAATGAAGACTAATACCTATTTGGAAGATTCAAATTGACAGCATTCTCCTTTGCCTCCATTAAGCAATTGATTTTTGGCCCCTTTCAACTTGGTGGACCTCTCCGCATGTAAGCGAGTGAAGTTTCCTTAGCCTTAATCACTGAAGCAGTCCCTGTTAGAGCCCCTCTAGTCTGTGAGCAAAGCTTGCCATCACGCAAAAACTGAGCCTCTCATCCTTCGCTGGACCACACCACCACCACCACTACCACCACCACCAGCACCAGCACCAGCACCACCCTTCCTGATCCAGGATGAGTGACTCACCAGATGCCACCTCCCCTGCTGCAGCGCTCACCGGCGTCCCTTCTGCCTGCGTTTCCAAAGTGGAGCTGCGGGTCTCCTGCAAAGCCCTGCTGGACCGGGACACCCTCAACAAGTCCGACCCCTGTGTCATCATCATGGTACAGAACCAGGGGCAATGGACAGAGGTGAGTGATTGTCTCCACCTCTCCCCTTCCTCCTGCATGCCACCATTTCTGGTGAATCTAAATCTAACTGATGAATCTGATGAATCTGAATCTAACACATCTAATAATTTAGTGCACTGTTTTTTAGACCAGTTTTGCTAACATTTGGCCTGTAGCAGCAGTAATGAGGTGTCTACATATGCAGTACTGTGTAATCTGTGAGTAACATGGATATTAACATAATGTGCACGGGTGTGTGAGTGGTGACAGGCTCGCTCAACTGTGGGTTAAGTTAGTGAGTTAATGCCATTGTCACTCGGCTAAGTCGGCATTTTGCTACGTGGTCCAAATGGGTTGCCCGCACGTTGTTGTGCCATGTCAGAGAAGTCACACACAGCGTCCTTGGGTGTGCTGTCTGCACTCTGTGCTGTTGTGGATAACAGACAGAGACGAGAGACTTAGGAGAGCAAGCTTGTGTGTGTGACACATCAGACTGAAGAATGAAGTCTTAATCCTGACCCCATTATTTCAGCAGCTGTGCCTTGTTCCATAGTGCACAGAGAACATGGTGGGAAGCATGGACGAGTGGCAGCCCGCTCAGGCTTGAAGGAATCGCCACTTACTGTATCTCAGCAAATTCATACTTTCCACAAGTGATGCACCTGACTCAGTCAGTGAAGTGGCGCAGCAGTTTGCCTAGTGCTGGCGAGGTTTACAAAGCCTGTTAAATCTCTGGTTTGCCTCTCCTCAACCGGCTTGAGTTGAAGCCCAGAGGCAATTACTGTGTCTTTGTTTTTCTCACCCTCTTTTCCTCACTGTCTGTCTTTTTTTTGTTCTCTACCCACTCTATCTTTCTCTTTTTCTCCCTCTCTCTCTCCCTCTCTCTCTCAATGCATATTCTTTCCCCATATCACTCAAAAAGCACTCTCTGAAATGCCCATTTTGTGCACATCTCTAAATATACTCATTTGCAAATCAAAGGGCCCTTCAGAATGCATTGAGAACAACCACACTCAAAATCCTACTCTATCAGGGATGTCCTTCAAGTTTATGCAGATGTACCTCTCCATTGACATTTTAAGCTTCGGCATCTCAAGTGTGGATGTTTTTAAAAATCGTGAGAGTCTGGCAATGGTCATCCTCTTTCATGCTTCCCCATTTGACCTCCTGAGTGGGGGCTAAATATATCTCCCTGATGTCTCGCTGAGAATACATCACAACTGCAATTAAGTGAACAATAGAGACCCTGCCTCCCCTCCCTACCACCATCCCCACCCTCCCCCATCACCACTACCTCTGAACCCCATCTCGCTCTCTCCACTAACCCTCATCTCTTGTCTACATATATTAAATTGCTCCTTAACAAGACATGGCTTAAAAATAGTCTTGCTCGAGCACGGTATTATGAATAACAAAGAGATTGGTTGCCTCTCATAAGTTTTCCCCCTAATAACGCTATAGCTCTATGTTTGCACAGTAAACATATTCCATAATTTGACACAATACAGGATACAGTGGTTTCCCCAGGGAATGCCATAGACTCATCTTCAAGTTCTCTCCTCTGCTCCCTCTAGGAATATCTAGCTCTATAGACAGACTTTGTTCCTCGTGAATCTATCTGCTTCTCACATAAGATGAATGGCAGTGTGTGTGTCTCAGTATTGAGTTAATTGGGCCATGTCTCAGGTACAGCAGGACTGTATGTAAATCTGCATGGTTTGGGGAGAGAGCGATAATGAGCGGTGGCAATTAGTGGGCTCCCGACAGTTAGCTTTCAAAACGCTGCATCTGCTGAGGAATGTACTGTAGCTGAGGGATTAGCTCTGACCAATAGATGGAGTTTGTGGGGGTCTTTTTTTTTCAAACCCAGAACTTGTTTTAATGAATCTAAATGAGCGAGAGCTGCGAGGAAGAATTTTGAATGGGAAAGCCTCTGATTGCATTGTGGGATGAGTAATGACTTCATTCTATATCCGCTTGATGATAACAAGACACCCGGCATGACGAAATGAGGGAAATGAACCTGTAAGCAAACAAAGTAGAGGGTGGTTTATATTGCTAAATGACTTCGTATTAGCATGGTAATCACGCATGCTAACTCTATGCTCGTTGCTCGCGGAATGTTTGCACACAGCAAAATTACTGCCTGTGACAATGTGGCAATTCAGTGGAGCAGTGCTTGTCAGTCGAGCAGCATAATCAGACACCAGAAAGAGCCACCTGGTCCTAATCTAAAGAACCTCTTATTGTTGTCAGAGCTGCATTTCCTTATTTTCATCCCTTAACTGACTTTAAAGGCATATTTTCTGTTCCAATTAGCATAAGGCAATTTTGAAGGAGGTCTCAGGGGGGATTAGAAGTTCAACCTCTAGGGTCACCCTTGCTGCCAGGTGTTTGGCATATGAACTACTCTCCCAGCTGATTTGATATTTCGTGGCATAACTTAATGTCAGGGAATGCGGCCGGCCCCCACATGAGGCTTGTGAGCCTGTGGTCTTTCCTCTCCACTGAGCAGTAACATTCCTGATTACAAGCAATTAATCATGTGAAAGCTGTTATCAGATGACTAAATGACTGGAGTCAGGTGTGTGTGTGCTTGCATGCCCCGGGGCCGGGGGGTGGGGGGCGGCAACCTGCTGTTCCATCCGCCGATTTGCATCTATGCATTGCCCTATGATGAGGTAAATGGTAGCCTATATGCACCTTCAGAGGAAAGGGCAAAGCAGTTTACTATGGAAGTACATAACACTGGTGATGGTAAAGTCAATGTGTAGATAATGACATACAAAAGCATGCAGTTGTAATGGGGGTGGGTGATGTGCCACCGCAACAGGTGCATATTTACGGCAGCGGAGTTAGGGGCAGAGGTTAGTGTAAGTGTAATGGCCGAGTGTGTGATTATCGTTAAAGTAAGGGTTGTCCTGCGGTGCCGAGAGCTCCGTATCGAGCAGCGGGAGAGTGCCAAGATCATCTTTCTCTCGCTCGCTCGCTCGCTCTCGTCCTCTTTCTCTCTGTCTGGCTTCCACAGCATTTCCTCTCTCCACTCTGTACTCTCTCTTCAGCAAGGGTGCTCTCACAGCCCTGTGCAAGAGCTCTCAGGGGGATTACTGGAAGACTTGAGTGCAGTATCTCCACAGCTCTGCACACAGTGTTCTTGCAAGTTTGTGCTCCGAATCCCACTATTAACAAGCATTCATTGGTGTTTTTGATTAAATTTAATTCTGTAGGGGCTGAGTGGAATTGTGCCAAGAGAAAAAAAAGGCGTGTGCCTGTTCCTATACAGAAGAAAGGGAATCAGAGAGAAATTAATTTAAGTCTGTGATGTAGTTCTGCTCGGGGCTTTGGTAAATTCCCAGTTGAGAGGAGGAGCCTACACTCAAAGTTATTGAACATCATTTTAATGCCATTTGATGGGTGTTATTGTAGCTGAGAAATGTGCATTTCTTTGGGATTGTTGACTGTCTGATGAACCAGGTTGTGGGCTGGAGAGAGAGGGGGGGGAAAAGAAGCGTGACAGACTGGAGTGGGATCATTGCGTGTGTGAAAAAAAAGACTCCAGGGAATGAGACTATATGGAAACCAAGCATGCGTTGCAGTTGACTGGTGCCATTCATCCAGATGGAGATATGCAGGGCCGGGGCTAACTTGATCAGCGCTTAAATGCCACGGCCTGGAGCTAGCAGCCTTCAGTGGCAGCATGAGGATGCATGCTTGTGGCGTCCACATCTATATGGCGCAAGTCGTAAACACGATGAAAGTGTCCATTTATCTCTGTGCGAAAGCAGATGCACGCGTCATGTTTCTGATGTCCTGAGGTGGCAAAGAAGATGAACCATCATGCCGAGATAAGGAGGTGTATGTTCAGAGAAAATTGTTTGTGTGCATGTGCTGTATGTGTGTGTGTGTGTGTGTGTGTGTGTGTGTGTGTGTGTGTGTGTGTGTGTGGGAGGGAGGGTGGGTGGGTGGGTGTGGGTTGAGTTTATCATGGTTTTGTGTGTGTTTGAGTATTCTTTTTGTGAAACTGCCGTTGATGTTTATGTATGACTCAATCTTAATATTTGTGTACAGTAGACTGCACGCCATAATTTGTGTGTGTGTGTGTGTGTGTGTGTGTGTGTGTGTGTGTGTGTGTGTGTGTGTTGTTTTTTTTTCAACGAGGGTTGCAAGAACAACACAAACTCATAGCTCTGTGCTTTGTTTGACTGCTCCACTAGGCACTGTCGCTATGATGTAAATGACTGAATGAAGTTTTAAAAGGGAGAGAGAGCTGTATCTCACAGCTGTCTGCTCAGTATCTGATCCCGTCCCTCTTTTGTCTTTGTTGTCACTTTCGTCAGCAAAGCTTTAGTCTTCTGACGGGACTCTGGTGACAGTCGCTCTTTCTCATTAAACCCTCTGAACTGACACCAGTCAGTTCTGGAAGCTTCCACCAAACCCCCCCACCCCCCCTCAAACACACACACACACACCCTTCACACACCACCCTTTCTGAGGATGCCCAGACTGAAATGCTTGCACCCTGCCTTAAAAGGGGGCCGAATTGGATTCCTCTCGGCCATGTGCCCTTCTTTAATGACTTATCCAGAGAGACACACAAAGACGATTCTGCCGCGTTTGAAGTCACCAGTGGGACGGCGAACGTGAGCCGATTCACATGGACCCCTGAGGTCTCAGCCTACATCAGTCAGTGCCACGTGGATGTGTGTGTAATCACCTCCCTCTCATATACACACACACACACACACACAAACACACACACACATGCCTTTCCCTGCTGGTGTCACCACCGCCTGCGGGCTCCAGGCTTCACAGAGCTGCTCATGCCAGTTTGGACATCACACAGACATGACTGTGGAGTTACAATGGATTTAGAGGTTGGCAGAGAGAGAGGGATGATGAGGGATGTGAGAGAAAGAGAGAGAGAGATAGAGAGAGAGAAAAGATGTACATGATCATGAGAAGGAGAGAGAAAGAATCTCAGAGAGTGAGATTGAGATCATTCATGTTTTTTTTTCTTAGATGTGAAAACACATTTCACATCATATCTTTTCTTCATCTCTTGTGTTTTTTTCATACATGTGGTTGAAGCAAAAAAAAGTCAGACATCTAGAAAAGCTTGGTGACTGGTGACTGGAAAAAGTCATTTAATAAAGTTTCGGGGTGTTCAAGCGGATGGGTTAAAGAAAAACAATTACCCTCAGAAACATAACAGATGTGGGCGGAAGAATTTGGTCTCCGATGATGCCAGTGTTCTAATTAAAATGCAGAATCAAAGTGTTTTTTTTTTAACCACCGCCTACTTTCACTGTAGCATATCCAGTGCAAACATGTCCTGTTTGATAACAGGGCAAAGCACCCTTAAGGCTATGTTAAAGAGCAATGTCTGCTCTCCAAACACTGAAGCTATGCTGTCTCTCTCTTTGGGTGAGCAACATTCTCTTGTTCTACTTTAATGAGTTTGATTACAAATTATGCATTCTGTTTATAGCATTGTACCCAGATATGACCACTTAGGCACGCACACACAAACACACACACACACACACACACACACACACACACACACACACACACACACACACACACACATACACACACACACACACACACACACACACACACACACTCTTACAGACACACAGAAACACACACCTATGTGGTCCAAACACACACAGACACATAAAGCACATGATAGTGCAGTTCTAGTCTTGTAGTAACTATACTGTTCCGAAATCCATTTCTGTTGGTTGTGAGACCACTGACAAATGTGATGGAGGACACTCATTTTTCTTTATGCTCCGTACAGTCAACAGAGTCATTGTGTATTCAGTTTTGCACCAGTCATGATGTTAGTAAGATGGATGGAGTGAGTGAGCTACTGAGTGCTATGGTGTAGATACACTATGGGATGGATAAATAATGACCTTTTTGGAATCATTTGACAGCCCAGATTCTGTTGCAACAACTTCCTTCCCTAACAGTTTCCCAAAACAGTTTATATATTGTTTCTTAGTTTTGAAAAAAGCATTAACCTTTAGCATTCTCATTTCCTTCCTTCAGAGTAATGGTTTTAATGCCCATGCCATGCATAAATAAAACCTAAAAACCATTATATTGCTCATAATGCAATCTAGCAATATGGATGTTTTACTGTAATGGGTAATATGCAATATGCATTATCCACCAGTGTCCACAATCAGTACCCTTTATAGATTACAGTAAATATCGGTATTTAGATATGAGTGGTTTTGTTATTCAAGTTAATCAAGCATTCAGTTGTCGTTTACATTAAATTTACCAACTTTTTTTTTTTTTTGTGACAAAACTTGGAATTTAATCAGGGACATTTGGTGACACAGTCCACCGGGACCCAATCACATTTGGCAGCGAAATTGCTTGATTACCCTCTGGCCTTGTTGCTCTCTCTTTCTGTCTAACACACACACACACACACACACACACACACACACACACGCACACACACTCTCACACATCTCTGCTTGTGTCCCTGTCTCTTTTGCCCCATGCCAGGCAGGCTGACAGGTTGGCAATAATACACGGAGGCAGGTCAATGAGGGAAGTCTCACAGCACACAGACTCCATGGAGGACCCCAGCTGTGATTGGCCCACCCTCACATGCTAAACCCTTCCGAAGCGGCCCCTTACAAGTCCTTTATCCCTCCTGCTGTCCCTGCTTAGAGAGAGGCATTTTCACAAGATTAAGGCCTCATCATTCAACAAATATGGCTGACAAACACAAGCAGATGAACAGTCCGTGAATGTGGTGTGCTTTGAATGATAATGGATCAGGTGTTCTTTCTGGCGAGACAATGTCATATGCAGAGCTGTTTTCGGATAAATGATGAATACAGCAAGTTTTAATTTTTTGTTAAGTAGATAAATGAAAGATATTCCATGGAATAGGTAATTTGATTAGGTATTTACTAAATCGACAAACTGTGGTACTTACTGAATATGACGTCTAATGTTTCTGTTTCAGTTTGACCGCACCGAGGTGATCAAGAGCAACTTGCACCCGGTCTTTGCCAAGGTTCTCTCGTTGGACTACTACTTTGAGGAGGTGCAGAAGCTGCGCTTTGAGGTGTATGACATCCACGGAACCCACAGCATCGGCACCCGTGATGATGACTTCCTGGGGGGAGTGGAATGCACATTAGGCCAGGTAAGCACGCCCTGTCTTATCAGCATGTGTGTAAAACCAGGTGAAAGAATGAATGAATGGGTTTATTGGTCATTGGTCAATGACAACCATAACCAAAAGATTGGGGCTGAAGCTTCAGCTTATGTAAAGCCCTCCCTTCTTGCATATTTGAAGGGAAAAAATCTACATATAAGACAGGAAAGTTAAAGTAAAAGTAATTGTTTTGCATGTGATATTACCTATCTGTCTACAGTATGATACTGTACACCAGTGCCTCCTCATCACTATTTACAGTACCCAGATTTAACATCCTACAAATGTCTAATGACATATGTTTGACACCTTGTCTGAACTTTTCATCACTGGGTTACAAGTGGATTGTTTCCAGTTTAGTTCGCTGACTATAAGCTGATAAGGTGAATATCAGTGTCCTTCATTACTGAAAAAAATGAGTGCCACATACAGTAGTGGTGCCACACCAGAAACAGAAGGTCTTCAAAAGTCAAGAGCAGTTAAAGGGGAAATCCAGTGTAAATCAATTCATAGCCCTGTTGTTCAAACTCACCAAGTGCCGTAGGTATTAAAAAGAAAATTTGATACAACATACAGTAGATCGAGCAGTGAATCAGCAACTAACACTAAGTGAACAACTTACCTTCAGTTTCATTTCATCGTGCCCTATTCAGTCAGCGTTTATAATCGGTTTGTTATTCAAGCTATGTAGCATCAAATTTTCTCTTTCTTTTTTCTTGAAAACAGCATTCAGGTACCTGCAGCAACAGGGCTATTGACTGATTCACACCGGAGTTCCTCTTTTGAAAAGGAGCCTTTGCCAAATGTGTATAAGGAGCTAGTCTCAAAACATGACAGTAAAATTACTGAATATCCCTACAAAATTGTGTAGGAAGAGGGGAATGATTGATCATTGTTGATCATAAGTGATACAAAAATAAACGACATTGTTTTGATTGCATTTCTATTAGGGTTTCGACTGAAAGAGAATGTGTGCTCTAACCAACAGATTGTGGCACAGAAGAAGATGGTGAAGCCTCTATTGCTGAAGTATGGGAAATACGCTGGAAAATCCACCATCACAGTACGTTTGGATTTCATTGACTTATGTTGACCTTGATGGATGCAGTGAGTCTCAGAGAGCCTCTATTTAATCACTGGTAAAAAAAGAAAGAAAGATGGACAGAGATAGAAGACACCAATCACCATGCAGAACAGAGGTGGGGGTGGGGCAGTACCACATGAAAGCCACAGTTTGCCAGCGCCATTTACCACTCCACTGAACAGCCGTGTTCAGATGGGAACTGTTAACTGTTAAATGACAAAAATAAGAGTAAATGATAGCAAGGTCACATTGAGCCGGTGCGGAAAAATCTTTAGTAGAATTGATTTATTGGCTGCGTAAAAAATCATTTACCTCTGTCCAGAGATTTCCAGAGGTTGTTAAAAATATCACTGAAGAAATATAATGGAAAAAGGCAAAGAGTCGCCATCAATATACAAGGAGCTTCCCAGCAATGAAGAGATGAAGTTGAATCAACATTGATATCTAGAGGGAGATGTCAGCATGGAAAAGGTGACACTGAATCAACATGGATTTTATGGGGCGCTCAAACGTGTATGAGTAATCGCAGGGGGAGTCCTTATCTCTTATAGGTTATAAAGGTGTTAGTCTTCTGTCTTTCTCTCTCTCTGCTTCATTCTCTCTTTCTCTCTCTCTTCTTTCCTCCTCCCTGTCTCTGCATATCTTCATCATTCTTCCCTTCCTCACATGCCCTCATTTCCTTCTCCTCTCTTCCCCACTCCACCCGACCCTACCCTGACTTAAGTCCTTATCACAGCGCTGGAAGCAGATCTCTAGCCTTTAGCACACTTGATGAAACACGTGGCAACATGGAGCCAGAGAGATGCAGATTATATGTGAAACTCACAGCTGCTGAGCAGTGGGCTAGACACAGATTTGTTATCGGGGGACACTCGCCCCTCTTGAGGTTGTGGACAGGTTTCAAGGATTGGAGAACACCTGGGTCAGTCATGGAATACTGAGCAAGAAAGGCAAAATACATTTATGGGACAAAGAATGCTTCCTGTCTGATAAATGATTCATCAAATAAGAAGCTTCTTAGTCTGATAATCATTCATACAATAGAAAGATTCTTTGTCTCATAAAGGGATTTTCCCCTCCCTTGCAAAATAGACCAGGACTGACCGCGTTACACTTTCGCCGCTTGATCCTCACCTGGGCTAGCAGGAGAGCATGGAAGGCAATAGGAGCTGAATCAGGGGCGCACACACTCTTAGGTTAATAAATTCAGGGGATTAGAGCGAACTTGAGTTGCCCCCCACCCCTCCTCAACCCACAACGTGCTTTTTCTTCCCGGGCCTGATAATAAGCCTGCGATTAAAGGGGCTAAGGTGATTCATCACCGTGGCTGAACTTGTGCTTCGGTGTGCCCCGCAGCTTATCTGACACATAATGAGCATAATGGTCCCCCTGTCATTACGTACGGGTATACTCCCCGCTGAAGACACGTACTGTATGTATCTGATCACTCTCATGTGCTGACAACATGCCTTTATTGGAGTGTGTTTTACACTGCCTTCCGTCATCATTCAGGAAAAAAAGTCTGATGGCATGTGAGTTCATGGATGCTTTGTTTCTTTAGTGCCTCCGCAGGGCTGATTAGTCTACCATGACATTGCCTTGTGTATCTCAGGCTGAACATAATTGTGGAAGATGCTGACGAATCTCATGCACAGCAGGTGTTGCAAGAAGCATCATCACTGTTGTTTTGTGATGGTCCATTTATACTGCAAGGTGTGAAAGCATCAGTAAGATTCCAGGGCACTGTTGCCGCCCTTTGAGTAGAGCTAATTATATGTGACTTCTTAAATAATTTTTTATGCTTACTCAGCAGATATGCTTCTTCATATATAATTCAGTTCATCACCAATGTTTCTTGCTGTCTTGAGCATTTTAATATGGAATGTTGGGCACACTGTAAAGGAAATTAACTTTTTTTCCGGCGCTTTAGGCACTCAATGGGTTCTGCTATGGAGATGTGGTGTTGATGAATGAGCTTGGGGAGAAGCAGAAGTGTGTGTATTAGTGTTGTTAGCACAGGCAATGATTAGTACATTACAAAGCCTTACTTCTCTGGAGTCAGACAGAACAGAGGGGGCATAATATCTAACACAAGCAAAAGACCTCAGATCTCACCTTCTTTAAAATCCCCTACATCTTAACTTCATACCAGTACATGTGGATTTGTTTACAAACCAGAGTGTCAGAACCAGCAATAATAATAATAAAGGATGATGATTGACGAGGTAATAAACACAACTTACAAAATTTGTTGTGACTGTTGGCTATTGTGAGGCCACAAGTTTGCTTACCATTAAAATGATTCTGAATAGGTTATATTAAATATATTAAATATACTGAATATCTATATATTTATATGTCTAAAAAACTTGCATTATACATTATATTTTGCACTATAATATTTAATCTATCTTTCTCATTCTGCTCTATTAAATGGCCACATAAAGTCGCAGAGCTTTCCTCATTTGTGTGTGCACTGCAGCCATCACACAGCTTCTTGTCCTCAGCTCAACTTTTAATAGCTTTATAGTCTCCCAGCGATATGACTGAATGTGTGGACTTCAATATCTACATGCTGAGGCCAGCCCTCTCTCCAGAATTTTTTGGCTAATTTTGCTTTCATTCAGTCTTTTCTCTTTCACTCCCCATCTCTGTATGACTGTCTGTCTGTGACAGTAGCCTAATTCATCCCTGCTTTCCCTATTTAGATTTTTCTCATCTTTTAGATGATGATGGTGATGATGACTATCTTATTGTTATAAAAGTCTGAAAATGTTTTTTTTTATTCACAGCAGCTCAATCTGTTATCACAGAAAATACATACTTTTACAATAAGATAAAATACAAAAATACCTGCATTTACCTTCATTATAATCATTGAACACAGCCAGTTTTTTAAGGCTGTAGTTTCATATTTTTAGTTTGAACTTAAATTCACTGGTGTCTACAAGAGTGATATACTGTAATCCTGTAAATGAATGGACCACTCTGGTACTATACCTTCTGTGTGATGGCAATCATTTATATTCAACAGATACAAAATATGAGAAGTCAACTCCACATGCACCAAATGCTCTTACTCATCTAAAGCTCTTTCCCTGCCGTGCTGAATGATGAATCCCACTCCATCATAAACAAGAGGCACATGGCAGACTGTTTATTATTAGCAGAGGCAACGCCTGTTAGGCTGTATATAGGAGCAGGTGTTGTACTCAGTGCTAAAGTCCTAGCAACACATCCAAACATGAGAAAGAACATTTAACAATAGAGAGGATTCAAGTTCCTTTTGATTATCATCTCAGTGCTATCCTGGGTTTGATCCCGTTGACCCCGTTGCAGAGCTAGAATACTATCAGTTAAGCCAAGCTATCAGTCAAGGTCTGAGCCAATCTTTTAAAACTTAAACACCTCCAGTGTTTCTCATCACTTTAAAGAAAAAAAAGGTTCACCCTTTTGGTCATCCAATCCCCTGTCCAATCCTCTGTTTCCAACTTTCCCTGAAGCCACACCCCCAGATTACAAGAACTAATGAGAGGGGGGGAGGGACAAATGTCAGTTGGGTTTGATTGACATATCACCATGCAATAATTTACTGGTTGCTTAAAATGATTTGATGGTGTTTTTTTTTCTGTCCTACTCCTGACTAAAACTTTTAAATTAATTTCCTGCAATCGAAATGTGAGTCATATTAAGATGATTAAGATTCACCACTGAAACAACATTGAAATCATTGTTTTCCATTTAAACTAATGTTGCCGTTAATAAAACTATGTTGTTTCTTCTACACTCTAAGTTCACTTGTTAACTAAGGTGCATTTTGTTGTTAACTTAAAATTTTAAGGTAAACAGGTTGCTTATTTTTTTTTTACGTTTATGTGGATATCTTTTTTGTACAGTGTACCGAATTGCCAGACTCTATGTACGAAAGTGTAGAATTAGGGGCAGATTTAATTCTAGTCTAGTTCATATTTGGCTTCCTATATGACACCCATTATTTTGGCCAGCCTTAATATTTAATATGCTGCAAGTGGTTGAATCACTATTTCTCCATCATTTTCTTATCTTCCTCCTATTATCTCTGCCTGTCCTTGCCCTTGTCTTACCTCAGTAATAATTGTAATGTTTAACTTTGGTTCACCTTTTCTCAAAGTAGGATGACTTCTGCAGGGTATTTAAATGTCTCATGCCTGACTTCTACATTTTACTTTTGTCTGGGGTATTTTGTGGGGAAAAAAGGGAGAATCAGTACTTTGATCATACAAACAACTGAATTATCATGGCAAAGCTTTCATGTGCCTCAGAAGCTGTTCACTTTGTGTTTTTTTTTATTCTCAGAAGTAAAATTGCCGGTCTTCAACTTCAAATAAGCCGAAAGACATACAAAGACAGGGACAACTACATAAGTGATGATCTAGACTGAGGATAGGCAGATCTTTATCCCATGTTATGTATTCATACTGCCTGCTTCTGATTTTCTTATTATCCAAAGTACATAATACCTAATAGCTTAAAAAGGTATTTTGGACTCGGGTGATGCACTGATACACTGACACTCTATCATGTAAAATCAGAGAAGGATGAATCAGACAAAAGCACTGAACTTTTGAAACCCAGGTCTCACCCAGCTCTGTTTCCACATCCAGGTTCACGCTGAGGAAATCTCCGGAAACAATGGCTATGTGGAGCTCTCGTTCTGCGCCAAGAAGCTGGATGATAAGGTTAGAGCAAAACACTTTCTTTTTTCCCTGCCATTACACAATCGGCAAGGTTGTTCGTAGATAAGGACCTGCTTACTGCAGTTCCAACATCCTCACCACCCCACTACCACCACCACCACCACCATCACACACTGACTGACTCAAGGATGGGATACGGATGGAATTGATTTCCATTTTCTTCAGGTCATTGATAATTCATTACTCCACGATGAAGTGTAGAAGTGCTTGAGTTCCATCCCAGGAGCTGTGTGCCAAGCGGCGCCTGATAAATGGACGGTGGATGAACTCTGAGTCATCCTGTGGGGATGATGATGATGAGATTCAGACTGGGGACTCTGGCCAGTTCTGCAAATGGGCTTCGTTTAGGTTGCCAGCGCTCGATGACAGAAGCCAGACTGGAATTGACTCATGTATTTTTTTAATTTCTCACACTTGGGTCTTACAGTGTTGATGCAGTAGTACAGTAGAGTGTGAACATTGTCTGCAGAGATTTTTGTATGCTTAGTATCTCTTTGGATTTGCATTTATATGCTTCTGCTTATTTTACTGCAGCACTTCCTGTTACTATTTTTCTGATAATATCACACTCAGCTTATCATTCCCTTACATCACCATGCTATGGTGTGTGTATCTGTGTGTGTGTGTGTGTGTGTGTGTGTGTGTGTGTGTGTGTGTGTGTGTGTGTGTGTGTGTGTGTGTGTGTGTGTGTGTGTGTGTGTGTGTGTGTGTGTGTGTGTGTGTGTGTGTGTGTGTGTGTGTGTGTGTGTGCATGTGTGTGTATGTGTTTGTGTGTGTGCATGTGTGTGTGTGTGTCTTGAGAATCTTAAGAGATGAGCATGCAAGGAAGCTGGCTGGCTTTTCACTCTGTGTGCAAACAGCACCACCCACTCAAGGCCTCCCACAATGCCCCACTGGCCCTGAAGTTCCTCAGGTGTCTGATCATCCCCCGACGCCCGCTCTACACAGCGCTACACAAACGCCTCTGCCATTCACCACCCACACACTCTCTCTCTCTGCACTCACTCCCCCCCTTCTTGTCTGTGTCTTTCCATCACTCTCTCTCTCTCTCTCCATCTCTCTCTCTGTCTTTCCATCTCCCTCTCTCTGTTTGTCTTTGGATCTTTTTCTCCTACTTTGTTGTCACTTCATGTCTCTTGTCATGCCATATTCCTCTCTGTTATTCTGTTTCTGTAACACTCATTCTCCACCCACCTTTCATGAACAGTTTTTCTCTCCCTCTTTCTTGCCTTGGGCTACGACTTGCACTGTACAGTTACTGGGTAGATCCTCGCCTTCCTTTTCCCTTTTTCTTTCTTTCTGACATTCCTGAGTCTCTGCATTTCAAGTGCAGCTCAGAGAAAAAGCGTCAATATCCAAGGGACACTCAAGTCAGCCCCAAGACCTCGCAAAGCTCACATAGATGGAGAAATCACTTCACTGTTGTTTTTTTTTCTCTAAACGCTGGAAAGACACTTGGAGATAAAGCTGCTGCCTGACTTGAGATTGAAATGTTTATTCTGGAGCGGAGGAGCCTCAGAATTTTGGAGCTCGAACACAAACTCCCTGATCACCCACACACACTACTTCAGGCATGAGATTTCATAACACACAAGCCTGGGACATTATTTGTTCTGTTTTCTTGCAGCCACTTTCTCCTCATTTCACTCTCTGATTGTTTCCTTCTGACCATCCTTCCATTCTTTGTCTCCTTTCTTTGTCTGCTCTTTCTCTCTCACCCACACTGACACCTTATTGCATGCGGATTTTATGTTTCGCAAGTGGCCTCTTTCATGCTTCCATGGATGGCTGCATCATAATACGAACCTCCATTACTTTCGTGACGGGTGAGACTGTGTATGTTTTATCTCTGGTGACAAATGCAGAATTGTGGCCCAACACATTTGAACAGTCTACAATGCTGAGCCAATCTCAGCCTAAATGATGGAATATCAAAAAACACGAGATTGAACAGGCGGTAATGGGAAATTCAAATTCGGGAATGAACACACAAATGAATTCTGCCTCACTCACAAGTCCAATCTTTGCCCTCTGAGTCATTCTTTGTTTTGTATTGGAGTGTCATTATCATCCACTATTCTAATCCCTCCTTACAAATCCCATTTATCTGTCCTAAAGCTTTGACTAATAGACACTTCATCAACAGCTTTGTGCTACTCTGTAAGGATAAGGTCTTCTCTATCAACAGACACAGCATCATCTGCTATCTCTCCTGTCGTTTTCCTGTATCGTCATTTGCAAAACTTTGTAATTTACATTGATGACTTTGCTAATGCTAATGTCAGTGAGAGGAGTCAGTGACTGTGTCAGTGAGATATTTTCTCTGGAGCACTGAGCTCCATTTGTAGGCAGGCCATTCTTTTTCATTTCTTCAAATGCCCAAAGCATCAGAGGGACGAGACCATCTGCTTACAAACACTCACAGAGCATGAGAGGAAATGCGAAGCCGAGCCTCTGTCAACAAAACAAAAGCATTTGTGTCAAATTGAGGAGCGGGAGGGTGGGAAGCTAAAAGTGAGTTGGGATGGAGAGAAACATCAGGGAGGGGAGGAGAGCGAGAGTGAGAGAGAGAGAGAGCGTGGAAAGATCGCTTTGATGGAACGGCTCAGCAGATTAATCGCTGCGCCTGCAATCTTCGGAAAGGATCTGTCTGTTCAAACGACTTTGAGGATCTCATTATGGTGCGTGATATGACTAAAATAGATGGAACATTATCATACTTACAAACACACACACACTACAAACATCTCTCCACAAGCATTCCTTTCCTTGTCATCCCTTTCAGGGCCATAACATCAGTTAAGGGGTCAACACCCCCAGTGGTGACACTTTAAATGGTGGCAGGAAGGGGGCTGAAACATCTCGCATGATTGGGTCTTAAGTACTATCCCCCCTCTGGTCCCACCAACCCTACGGCACCTTGGGACTTAAGGCGTCCGCACACCGGCTCCGACAAAGTGTGCACACTCCTTTTCAGGGGCTAAGCAAAACCAAATTCCCATTTCCTTGTTTTCAATACATCTCCGCACACCAGCACCAAACCCAGCCACCGCCACCGATGTATGGAGGTGAATGAAAATAGTCAAATTCGAAAGTGCTCCACAATGCTGTCGGAGCCGGTGTGTGACCGTCTTTAGTGCCTCCCTGCCCCTTTTGCAAAAGAAGCCACAATCTCTCTGCTCCAGCATTAAAATTCACTTGTGGTCTTATGACGGTTTTCTAGCGTGACTCCAGCTGCTGGGTCAACCAATAGGCAGCCCTTATTCAGGTGCAGTACTCTAGGCTGAACTGTGCAGTGTGTTAACCATTTGGGGCTCCAATGTGGGATGCAGATGGATAGAGGAGGCTTAAATATGGACAAATCACTTGGCTAAATCAGTCTGCACTCAAGCCACTGGGAAGTTGTTACCTTGACAACGAGATGGAGGAGGGGGTGGTGGTGAGGGTGGTGGGGGGTTCCTCTTTTTTCACTGTCCCTGTGGAGATGCATCAGGCTAATGCGCCGAGAAATGGCAACATTAAATGGCTCATTCTCTGGCCCTCTGCTGTGCTCCACTCTCTCTCTCTCTCTCTCTCTCTCTCTCTCTCTCTCTCTCTCTCTCTCTCTCTCTCTCTCTCTCTCTCTCTCTCTCTCTCTCTCTCTCTCTCTCTCTCTCTCTCTCTCTCTCTCTCGCTGTGTCTCTCTGTCTCCCTCTCTTTCTCTCTCTCTTTCTCTCTCCACTCTCCCTTTCTCTCTCTCTCTCTCTCTCTCTCTCCTTCTCTCTCTCTCCATTTCTCACTGTCTCTCTCTTCATTTATCTCTCTCCCTCTGTCTCATCCTTTCTCACACACACACAAATACAACAGACACGCATAACACTCACACAAACCCTCCCATCCATACACACACACACACACACTCACACACATACTGCAGAATCAATTGACCCATGTAGGCAGTGCTTACCGCTCTCTCTCAGCCCTGACTTGACGCCCTGTGTCAAATAATTGTCTCGCACCAGTTTCCTGATTTGATTTGTCACAGTGATGAAGGGAAAGCTGCGCCATGCCCGAGAACAAACCGTGTCGAATTAGCACAGAATTTATTTATCTCCCAACACTGGAGATCACATGCGATAGCCTAGCGCAACACAGCCCCCCACCCCCCTCCCCCCATGTTCCACTACACCGATAAGAGTTATTTTGTGTTTTGTCTGATATTTCACAGTTTATTATTGTCTTCATTATTACACTGAAATAGATGGCAGTTTGATTCTCTATATGACCACATTGCAGGATCTTTTCAGCAAGTCAGACCCATTTTTGGAGATCTACCGGATCAACGATGACGGAACCGAACAGCTTGTCCACAGAACTGAGGTAAGAGGCACCATATGGTTGCCCGTCACAAGTCTGGGTATGTTTTTTTTTTTCTTTCTTCTTCTCTGACTTTCACCAGGCAGTAAGGTCGGTTAAACCTACCCACTGTAATGCTTTTGGTGGTTCTTTTTTTTTGCTATTTGCTTGGTTCCCTCTGTCCTTCCCTCCCTCCCTCCCTCCCTCCCAGGTGATCAAGAACAACCTGAACCCTGTGTGGGAGCCCTTCAAAGTGTCCCTCATCTCCCTGTGCAGCTGTGACGAGGACCGGAAGCTGAAGGTAAGGGGGTATGGTGGGTAGGATGTGTCAGGGAGATATGGGCGAGTGTGTGTGTGTGTGTGTGTGTGTGTGTGTGTGTGTGTGTGTGTGTGTGTGTGTGTGTGTGTGTGTGTGTGTGTGAGTGTGAGTGAGGGGAGGTGATTGGCCACTCTGACCCTGCAGAACACTCTCACCCTCTCCCTTTTCTTGGCCAGCTCAATCAGGAGCAGCTAGGCACAGGCCCTAGAAGGAAATAAAAGAGAGACGGAAACGACCACAGGGAGAGATTGAGGGGAGGGGGGTGGGGGAGGGTCGATAAGTGACCAAATGAATGAATCGATAATTAACACAAATTGTTCTCCCTCTCTTTCTCCCTTTCTCATTCACTCTCTCTCTCTCTCTCTCTCTCTCTCTCTCTCTCTCTCTCTCTCTCTCTCTCTCTCTCTCTTTCTGTGTTGTTCAGTGCTTAGTGTGGGATTATGACTCCAGGGGGAAGCACGACTTCATCGGGGAGTTCTACACCTCCTTCAAAGAGATGCAGAAAATCGGCGGAGGAAACAAGGTTAGAAAAGTGCACATTCAGACCATTCTGTTTGTCTGATGTTTGTCACCCCTGGTGTGGCGGTGTTGTGTATGTGCTGATGTGTGTGTGTGTGTGTGTGTGTGTGTGTGTGTGTGTGTGTGTGTGTGTGTGTGTGTGTGTGTGCATGTGCATGTGTGTGTGTGTTTGTGTTTATTGGGAGGGGGGGGGGGGTAGGATGGAATGAAAGAGACATTAAAGGTAGCTGTTTTCTAGTGTGTGTATGTGTTTGTGTGTGTGTGTGTGTGTGTGTGTGTGTGTGTGTGTGTGTGTGTGTGTGTGTGTGTGTGTGTGTGTGTGTGTGTGAATGAGGCTGGAAGGCAGTATGGCTCA
>JAODXP020000011.1:1650541-1735541 GCA_027497455.2 Sardinella longiceps
GTGCTTCTCGGATCTCTTGGCAGTATATGTAGGCAAGAAATAAGCCCTCCAGGGTAAAACACCTACCTTGTGTGGGATTATCTTTCTCTCTTTATCTTTTGAGGAGGTGTGAGAGCATTTAAACCAGGTGATCTCTGGAACAGGTAGAGGGACCAGAGTGGGATGGAGTGGGTTTGTTTACACTGGTGGGCCCAGAGGTTCAGAGCTGTTGCTTGCCAACAGTGGAGGTGTGCTGTGCTATGATGTGATGTTATGTGCTCTCATCGCCTGACTGGGAAAACAGACCATTTTTGGGAATACTGTAAGAAAACATGTGAAGATGTCATATTTTTCTTACTCAAAATCAATGTGGCAATGCAGCTGTAAAATAAGCTCATAGCGCTATGTTGGACACGTCCACTCATTCATATCATAGTGTATGCTTGTATAGGGAATAACCCACAGCCTATTTATTCACTGAATAATGTATAATTGTATTCACCATGTAGAGGATGTGTGAAGGGAGCACTAGAAAATATGTAGATATTACATTGGATGAGTAGATGTTCAGAATGTAGCTGTGCTGTGTGACTGTGTAACAGCCGTGTGTATTTGAAGAGCAGGACCATGAGCAATCAAATCATACAACTGGTTCCAGTTAAATAAATACAACAGTTTTATGAGGAGAGGATGGAAAAAATAATGAATGTTGACAGAGGAAGGGTCTGTGTCACCTGCTCACGTGGTCTTAGCGATGTCTTCTCTGCTTAGAGGTAGGATGACTGAATGACTCAACTCTATCCCTCTGAGAGACGGAGAAAAAACAGTGTTTTCCAGAAACACATCAGATCAAACATGAAGATGGACTCTTCATCTCCTGTTCATGGGCCTGTGGGTGATCTGGGAGACTTGAAATGAACTCAGAATATTCTATGCGGCATATACAACATACCTAAGGCGAGCTGCAAGTTGCATGTAGATACATAGATGCTGTAGATAGATAGATGATGAAATCTTCACTAAAGTGTGTGTGTGTGTATGTGTGTGTGTGTGTGTGTGTGTGTGTGTGTGTGTGTGTGTGTGTATGTGTGTGTGTGTTTGTGTGTGCTTATACACTCTGGGCTTCAAAAATGCTCTCACGTTTTTCTAAGAACACTACATGAAAATCAATGTGCTTGGACCTTACATCAAGCACCCTCTCTAAGCAATCGGCACCCACACTGAAATATTGAACTCATTCTTTCAATGGTCTGTTCCTTGTTGACTGCACAGCCACTATGCTTGGGCATATCATTCAGATTAAATGTGCCGTTGATCTTTTTTTCTGCTGATGACTTTATTTAACATTATTGTACTCAGCTTAACTTAGCTTCAATTAAATCGTTTTTTTCTTTATCAATGAGGCCAGAGTAGTTTATAGTACACCTGACTGTCGACTGGGTGAAATCTATTTTGTTTGTGTGTGTGTGTGTGTGTGTGTGTGTGTGTGTGTGTGTGTGTGTGTGTGTGTGTGTGTGTGTGTGTGTGTGTGAAACAGAAAGGGATAAAGAGGGCTGGGCAGTCTCACACGTTGTTAGACTTGTGATGGAACTAGCAGGGCGGCGTTAGCACCTGGAATATTCCGCAGAGAGGCTGATGGATTGATGTGCAGATCCAGACGCCCACTGTAACATGACTCACCTTCCCACATGTCACATGACCCGCAAACAATGAACTACTTTGCACCCCCTTCCTGACTCCTGATGCAGTTTATTTGTGCATTTGTTCAGATTAGTTGTCAGAAGTAATGGGTTTCGGGCAGCTGCCTGCGTTTCCTAACCACTCACTTGTGTCCACTTCCACACGTCCCCGTTGACTCCTGTGTGTGTGTGTGTGTGTCTGTGTGCAAACGTGCGTATGTGTGTGCAAAAACTGTGATGTGTGTGTTATTCCTTAGCTGTGTGTTTGAATGTGTATGTGTGTGTGTTTGTGTGTGTATATGTGTGTAAACGCGCGTAAAGTGTGTGTGCAAAAAGTGTGATGTGCGTGTTACTCCTGCGCTGTGTGTGTGTGTCATCACTTGTGTGTGTATGTGTGTGTACGTGTGCATGTGTGCGTCTCCTCCCTATCTATGTCCTGCGGGGTTTCATTAAAAACTGGATTAGTGACTTACAGCAGCTCAACAAATCCTCTCCACTGGGGCACGGGGCCTTTTTGCCTCTCCCTCCAGCAGCTCCAGGGCTCTGGCCACGTCCTAAGAGGCCATAAAGAGCTGCTTGGAGAGGCAGGCTGTTTTAAGGGCAATCTGCTGAAGACAGAAAACCTCTTTTCGTGACAAGTTGATAAGAGCTTGAGAAACTCCCCTTTGCCTCTTGTTTAGCACAGGTAACAGGAAGGAAGAGGAGTTATTTCTTTTATTCTTACTGTGCTAGAAAAATATGCTCAAATGGGTAGTGTGGGAACCATTCCGTTCGAATTTAATATGAGATGATTGTAGATTTTACTGTATGTGTTTGCTTAGTTGGGGCCTGCAGACAGCATTGACCAAAAACAAGTTTAAAGAGCCACACTTATGATTATTTATAGTAGTATAAAATCAGTCACCATGTTAGGATGTCTCAAATTCTCAAATCAGAGCAACACTATTGAAATGTTATTGCTTGTTTATTCAAAGTGGGACCTAAGTGGGTTTAGTGGCTAATACATGTTACATTAGCTTCCATGTTATTTTATCCTAAGTCAAAAGGCAAACAGCCTGGGACTTCTATTTACGAATTCGGGTTCTACTTTGATGATTCATCCCCGCTGTGGCTTTCATTTGATCACTTAATTTGAATAAATCACATCCCATTCGGACGGTTCGCCCTAATGCACTAAGATCCTGGCCCACAATGCACTAGTGTGGCTGACTGTTATATAAGTTTGGGAGGCTTTAAAGTTTTCTCGCTGGAGACGAGTGTTCGCTCCCTCCTTCCTTCCCGCCCGCCCGCCACTGACTGCTGCTCATTGGAGGGCCTCCTGTGGTCATGCGGTAAGGCAGGGCTGTATCATTCATCTCTGCCTGCAATCTCCACACTAAACCAATTAGACAGTAATTGCTCTTGTTAACATCTGAAACTGAAACGCCATTATGGAGATGTCATCTGAGATTGCCAACCACTGGAGATTTATTTGGGAAATTTGTTTGGCTCTGCATGAGAAATGACAACTCTAAACAACGCTAAAATGGCTGAAAGGAAACAGTTTTATCATGTCAGGATGAAATAAGTGTATATGTGTGTGTGTGTGTGTGTGTATGGGTGTGTGTGTTTGAGTGAGAAAGAGATCATGTTGGAGAAAGGATCATGGATCGTATACCTTCTTCTGAGCTATATTTCTGTCATCATATTAGACAATGATCAGTGTTTTGTATTGAACACAACTACACTGGCACATTCCAAGGCAATAAAAGTGAAACAAAAGCTCAGAACTTTCCGAAGCACTTTGAAAACAAAATGCAGCCCGCTGTTTAGTAGCTGTAATTTCCTCTAGGCTAGTGAAGGGGGGCCATGTTAGTTGTTGTGGCGTGTGGGTGTGACCGTGTGCATCTCGACTGCTTGCTGGGCCCCCCCTGCGGTGCTGACCCTCGTTGTTTCCCCTCCGCTCCCAGCTGATCTCTGAGCCGCAGCCCGCTGGGTGATTAGATGTGTGTCGGCGAGATCCTCCCAACAGGCACCGCAGTCCTACTGTGACTTATTTATTATCTCTCGTTCTCTGTCTCTACACCTCTCACGTCTTGTTCTCTCGTTCCCTCTCTCTTGCTCTCTTTCAGTCACTCCCACTCCTCTCATAATTCTTTTTCCTCCCCCTTGTATCTCTCTCTCTCTCTCTCTCTCTCTCTCTCTCTCTTTCTGTCTTCCCTCTCAGTTTCATTTTTCTATTTCTGTCAAGTTTTTGTCCTTCTCCCTTGATGGATCAGTATAATTCAGCAACATCATGGTGGTTTTGGGGTGGAGATTTCTGTATCTGTAATGGCTTGTTCTGAGTGGCGGAAAACACACAGTTGATTATGTTCTCTGCTCTTTTTTTTTCATCCTCCCAAACACAGTGACAAAAGATTTTCGGCTCTGGGATTTGGTGCTAGAATTCCGCCCAATTATGAGGTGAGCTTTTTCTTCCAGACTTCATCACATTTGTTTTTGTTTGTTTACTTTTTTGCCTGCTTGTTTGTCTGAATGTTCATTATTGGATTTCTACATTATTAATGGCTATGGAGTTATAAATGGGTTCTTATCTGGTCGAGTTTTTGCTAGTTTTCAGAGCCTCTATAGAGTTTGCAGTGGGCATATGATTAGTATGCCACTCTTTGTGACACAGATTCGAGCTCTTGCATATTTAAACTCCTAAATGAGTTTATTTTTACCGTCGTGAATTCCATCCTCAAATGCCAACCTGTCCAGGGGAAGAACAGCCCCCTGACTGACGGAGGGGATGAAAGCAAAACTATTGCTCAGCACGCAGGGCATCTTCTTGTGTTGACAGCCAGTTGTCAGAAGATTTGATTCCTCGGAAAGCGTGTTTGTTTAAGGAGATTGAAACAGAGCCGGCAGTCGTATTAACTAGAGCCCCTGGGAAACACAGACTGAAAAACAATGAAAGAGGCTGTGGGAGAGGCACGTCTGAGTCCTCGCACAGTCAGTCAGCGGAAGGCCAAAGGACGAAGGCTAAGGAAACATTATCTCTGGCCAGGCTCATTTGTACTGAGTCCCTGCTGAAATCTCAATTGACTCCCCTTATTAAATTAAAGCTACAGTAAATTGCTTGTCTCAGTCTGTGGACACTCAACCTGAATCTCAAATTGATGTCTCTCTGCAAAGCAGGACTGTACAAGCACTGCAATTAGCCCATGAAGAATATATTGTAACCATATTGGTTTACATATCATGCAATTAGATGGAGATTTTCTGAAGTAAATCAATTTGGCATTGGTTTCTGTTGACTTAACCATTATATGCGATTTTTGACAGGTTATCTTGTTGTCTAATTTGTCCGTCCACACAAATGGTCCAAACATCAATCAAGAGAACCAATTGAAAATGACGTTCATTTTGACTTCTTATTTTTACTCTGTACCATTAGGTCTCACATGACTTTGCAATCAATTTCAACCCAGAAGATGACGAGTGTGAAGGTAGGATGAATAATAATTTGCTTGTGCACTGCATGTCTATGAAAGCCTTCTCAACAGTCCCCCTTTTCAATGCATTTCTTTTGAAGCTATTTCCACTATGAAACTTGACTCACCAGGGAATGCATTGAGACAGAAATCTTTGGCCTTCTTTGAATCTTAATTCGTTCCCAAAGGATTTTTCTCTCTTCTATTCCCTCTTTCCCTATTTGCCCATCTTTCCTCATTCGTTGTCTCCTTCGCTCGCTCTTTCCTTCTCTCCTATCTCTTGTATTCTTTGATCCCAAAATTGCCTTCCTTGTCATTGTTGCCTGACCCCCACCCACTGTGGTGTACTGTATGTGCAACAGCAACGGGTTTAGCAGGAAGGGAGCAGAACTAACCAATGTGCATGCTGCTCTCTCTCTCTCTCTCTCTCTCTCTCTCTCTCTCTCTCTCTCTCTCACTCTCTGATCAGAGATCCAAGGCGTGGTGGAAGCCTACCAGAATTGCCTGCCCAAAATCCAGCTCTACGGGCCAACCAACGTGGCGCCCATTATCAACAGAATAGCCAAACTGGCAGCTGAGCAGGAGACCAAAGACGCCTCGGTGAGTGTCCTTCACAGACAACCACACACCAGTGCCCCTGGCAAAGAGTGGCTGGGAGATGGATTGGGAACAGCCCCATCGTGCTATAAAGAAGCCCACTCTCCCAGATATGCCACTGATGGTACGTACCGTACAGAGCAATGCAGGAATATGTGAATCCTTCAGAAATGTGGGCTAAGAGGATTGAGGCTAATCCTAAAGCAAACGTTTGTCCTTGAGTAAATCTAAGATGGCAAGGAGGTGTTACGCCTCCAGGCTTTGTCATTTCTGTTACGCCTCCTCCTCCACCTCAACCTTGCTATGGACTTCATTAAATATTTAATCTTCGTGATTGCCCCTTCCCCTAGAAGTGATCGGGTTTCTGTAAATGAGACAAGCAGGATCAATGCTGAGAATTCAGGGCTGATTCTACTCAGTTGTTACCCCAACCCCAACCCTAACCCCATCCCCCTACCTCCCTGAGGTGCAGGGGCCCAGCAATCTACGCTACGATGTCTATTCTTAGCACCGCTGCCTTTGTGACGCACTAGTCCTCATGCTGACAGACTAAGTCTCCTCTACAGCCCCCTGGGAGCACCATTGTAACTGGCGTATTTTCACTGCTGATTAAAATTGATTCAACTCCCATTATGTTGACAAGAGCACTGCACTGATGATGGCTTTTGTTATAACAGCGATATCACATCTTGCTGATCCTCACCGACGGTGTGGTGACAGACATGGCCGACACACGTGAGGCTATCGTGCGCGCGTCCTATCAGCCGCTGTCCATCATCATCGTGGGTGTGGGCAACGCCGACTTCACAGACATGCAGATCCTGGATGGGGATGATGGGGTCCTGCGCTCCCCAAAGGGCGAACCTGTCCTCAGGGACATTGTCCAGTTTGTCCCCTTCAGAGACTTTAAAACGGTTAGTATGCCCACTTCTCCTCACTTCCTAATCCTAATCTCTTCTGATATTCTCTCCTTCTCTCTTTCTCTCAATTTCTTTTTTTCTCTCTCTATTTCTATCATTCTATCTCCATTACTATCTGTTGTCTCTATTTCAAACTTGGTTGGGCTGAGTAAAAGGGTGAAGAAGACCAAAACTCTGTTCAGGTTCAGTCATGTCAGTGCATTAGCTCTCCCACCAAATCCCCCAGAACTTCAGAGGAAAAGTCTTAGCCTCCGGTGGGCATGTGACCAATCAGGCCGGCAGCCAGTGATGGGTCTGCAGTGATTGGCCAATCTACCCAGCCTGTGGCACTGATAGCCCGACAGGCCAGAGGCTTTCTTCAAATTATCCCAAAGACTCAGCCCTAATTTTGTGAAATGCCAAAAAATTACAACTTCTTAAATGCCTCCAAACCCTAAATTGGGTGTAATTCCCTCTGGGTCTGGAGTGCTCTCCTCTGCTGTATTGGCTTTGACCCAAACATTCAGAATCGTACAGAAATAGCAGCTCATCTGTCTCATTTTGCCATTTTTTCGATCCTCTCTCTAAGCCTCTTTCGGTATGTGTGTGTATGTGTGTGTGTGTAAGTGTGTGTGTGTGAGAGAGAGAGAGAGAGATTGTAAATGTGTGAATGAGAGAGAGAGTGTGTGTATAAGTGTGTGTGAGACATTTAGTGTGGAGTGTGTGTGTGTGTGTATGCATCTGTGCTTAATCTTCCAGTCAGCCTCTCATGCAGTGCTCTTTCTCCCAACAGGCCTCACCTGCAGCCCTTGCCAAGTGTGTGCTGGCCGAGGTGCCCAAGCAGGTGGTGGAGTACTACAGCCACAAGGCCATCGCCCCCATGTGCCCTATCAGGAGCACCCCAAACTCCATTGCCAACACCCCAGAATAGCAGGCACCTCCACACAACCAGCCCGGCCTCCTCTGTGGCCTGTTACAAGGTGAGGAGGTGAGACAGAGGACCATTGCTCAAGAAGGAAAGAGGAAACCAACTGCTCTTCTGTTGCTTTTTGGAGCTTTTTTTTTTTAAACTGTTTTTCCGTACAGCATTTGGACATAAACACGCCAAAATACACACATATATGCACACACACTCAAACACACACACACACACACACACACACACACACACACACACACACACACACACACTGACATACACTGTAAACTCTGAGGGTTTGTGGGGGTCTTTGTTAATGCGGATCATATCGCTGTTCTGTTTTCTGGGCCTGCTTGCACGGCATTGGTACAGGAGCTTCTTGTTTTTGTTGGCTGTCATATCTAAAGGTCGTCTTGTGGCTGCCCTCCCAGACTGGGCTCCCCTCCTCCTCCTCCTCGGACTTCACCCCCCTTCTCCCTCCAACCTTTGGTGTCCACAGGCTCAGCTGTGCCGTGACAGCTATTGTACAGCGGCTTTTTTTTCTTTTCTTTTTTTCTTTCCTGTGACCTTCCTGGACTGTGTGGACTTTAAGCTGCTTGTCTGCTGTTGCTCATATCCTTCCTGCCTCCTCTTTTCTTTTCTTTTCTTTTCTTTTCTTTTCTATTCTCCTCTCCTCTTCTCTCCTTCTCTGTCTTCTGTTCCGCTCTTTCACACTCACGACTTAATGAGGGTCAAAGCTGCAGAAATTCACACCCAGTTCTCGGAATGAACCGTTTCAGTGACTGGCTAAACAGCTAAACTATTTGATCAGTTGCCACATATTTACCTCAGTGTTTTAATTGACCCCCCCCCCCCCCCACACACACACACACACACCTCCACCACCATCTTATGAATGACATCTGTAATGGTTTCAGTTGTTATATATGTGCCTGAGTGCAAGTCTCTGCTCGTTACCTTCAAACTTCTAGAGGTATCCAGGAGTTCACACTGTGTTTTTTCTTTAGTCATACCATACCTCTCCTTGAGTTATAAGGGAAATCTTTTCAAAGGATGAAAGCAGCAGAACTTTTGTATGAAGACTACAGTGGCCCTATAACATAGTAGAGCCTTTCTCAATTTCTGTCTGACAAGGAGAATGCAACAGTTGTGTCACTGTGAGGGGATGTACAATGTCCTTCATCGCTGACTCCCGATTCAGCTCTTCCTGTTGGAACAGAAATGTGAACAGAAAGATTCCAGAATGTTCTGTACTATATATTGTGAAAAACAAATTGTTAAGACGAGAAATACAATGATGCTATATTATTGAGATGACTATAGTAATCTATAATGTATATTTGAAGCAATTTCAGTGTCAGACTACTTAGGGAGACTTCCTAAGATATATAATGTGATTTACTCAATTGATGGTGTTTACATATTTATACTCACACATTATTTATAAAGGGTACAATTTTGTATCCAGCCTTTTACATATTAGATTTTGAAGATTAAGTTTGCGTCTTTAAATTGTTCTTGCCACATCATCGCCACTAACTTAGACACACAGACACACACCCACGCCATCTCTTGGTTTTTACTCCTCTCTAATTTGGATTCCTGTCATTCTGTAGTTCATGAAGCTTCGGGCTGACTTTTAAAAAGTTTTCTCATTTCCCCTTTGTGAGGATGATGGACCATAAGCTCATTACATTCAGGTTGTCACTGCCATTAGCAATTTATTATTAACTCAAACCCTTATGAGTTACACCTTATCGAGAACAAAGGAGCACTTGTTGCCCCAAAAAACTGTGCAGTCTCCCCAGATGTCTCTGTGTGCTCATGCAGACTTTCTTACAATGAATGTTTCTGAACCTCTCCAGATGGTCCAAGTCCTTTAAAACTCTGTGTGTGAGGGAAGTGAGAACTAGATAAAGCACTAAACTTTAGGGACAGGGGTAAACGGACAGGGTGTTGATTTGATTTTTTTGTATAGAATAAAAATGATGTAAATGTGCTCTGAATGAATTGTGCACCACATCAGCGTTTCACAGACGTTTTCCATGTTGACTTAAGAAAATTGGAAGTTATCTATGAATGTATTTGCTCTAACTTATTCATTAATTTCAGCTGCATGAAGAAAAAAAAAACACAGCCAATATTTCCTCCAAGAATGTTTTAATTCCCAAAACCATTCTTTTAACCAAAATGGTAAATGCAAGCAGTGTACTTATTTCTCCCCCCAACTCTCTCTCTCTCTCTCTCTCTCTCTCTCTCTCTCTCTCCCACTATTATCAGTGTGTTATGAGTTCTTGAAGGACTCTATATCACCATCCTTCTCTGAAGTCTCTCCCTGCTGATGCCTCCTGGTGTTTCCCATGCAGAGCCACTCTAGCTATGAGAGGGGAACGCCACACAATTAGCTGGGAAACCCAGGCTCGTGACTGACTAATGCACAGCCACAGGACAAAGTAGAGAGACTACTGACATACCACAGGCCTGCAGAAGTGGACAGATGCTCAGATGAATGGTTTATGGATGTGAAGACTTCCCGCCCACACCCACTTCCCTAATGGCTGCCTTTAAAAGAAGCTGAAAGGAGTTTTGTTTCTGTTTACCCTAACTGACATGAGTGTTTGATACTGTCTAAGTAAAGCGTCAAGATGAATTCTGAGATCATCAGTGGTATTTCCAACCTGGTGTGTTATTTATGGGATGGGGAATGGAGGGAGGCGGGGTGTGTGGGACGAGCCAATGAACTGTGCAATATGTTCAAAAGGGGTTTGGTATTTTTTTTCCATCATGGAAGTTAACTGCATGTTCTATTCTGTGGTAACCATGTGTTTTCGGTCTTTTGGAGTATTACCTGCAACAGTTCCAGCTTGCCTCTCACCCAAAACCTGTTCTAGTGTATGCTTTTTACCCTGCATTTGGGTCAATAAATCTCTAAACCAATCTACTCTGTCCGCTTTTTTGATGATGTTTTTTACTAAAAGTGATTGACCAAAACCAAGGATTTGCATGTGATTTGTGGCCAGAATAATAAAGAATTTACATTTAATATTACTTGGCGTGTGTTGACTGTCATGTTACTATGCATGAGAGGTCGGTGAGACGTCGTTCTCTACAGAACGAAAACCTACAGTAAAAGGAAATTCATTAGCAAGATGAGGCCACCATAACCATTCTACATAACACTGTGATCTAAATGAGTGTGGTCACCTCTGCTGTCTGTGTCACATAGCCTTTATACTTGCACTACACTGAGCGCTTGATTGCTGGCGTTGCTCCCAACATACCCAACTAGCTCTCTTTGCCATTGCTTTGAGATCTGTGCTCTTTGAGTGGGAGGCAGTGGCGGCCAGGTGCCTCTCCGGGCACTGACAGGGCCTGTTGCGAGTGAGATCCCAACCCCCCCCCCCACCCACCCCGACACAGCGCTCATCTCTCTCTCTCTCTGAAGCCCCTGCCAGATCTGGATGACTGTCAAACCAGACTGGCGAAACCCTCGGCACTGTAAAGAGAATTAATCAGATGCTTGCAGCACGCCAGTCTTATTTAAGGATTCATTTTCATGGCATTAGTGGACTCCCCAGAGCGCTGCAGCACGCTGTGCTTTTGTAGGCAATGCGTCAGGTGTCACATTTTCAAAATGTTCTCATGTTGGCTCGCGTTTGTATTGGGCTTCAGTATGTGTCTAGCATACAGTCCAATAGGTGATTTTTTTTCTGGAGTAATGATGCATATAAATGCTACCCACTGTCCTGTAGGAGTGGGTGATTTGGACCAAAATTTATATTCCGATATTTTTAGGCCATATATCATAGATTGAGCAAGTGTTTTTCTATTATTCAAGGTAATAGGCCTAGGTATATCACAACCTGTTTTATTTAAAGACCATCATAATAAAACATTGCATTTTCAGATAACACGAGTTGACTGGTTCACAGGAGAAGGATGCATCTGTATGGATGCAGGAAGATACATAACAAAATAGTCGTTTTGCTACAATTCTGAATATACCAATATGACGATATGTTCTCAAATTCATATCTTTTTCAAAAATTGTATTGATAGAACAGTTATGTATTGCCAAGCCCTAATGTCCAGTAAAGAAACTGTATGGGGGGCAGTTAACAAGCACAGAAACTGTTGGAAGAGGGACCATTTTACTGTATATTTTACCACTGATCTTAGACCATCTCATTAGCTGTAAAAATTAAATAAATAAATAAAATATATCTCCCTACCCTCTTTCTACCAATCAGCGCTGCATGTGGTAGTCCCAAAGACTGTATATATAGAACGGGTAGTCCAGCAGGATGTTCTTGCTAAGGTCTCTGTTCACATTAGAATACAATTTAGTAGCTCAAGAGGGTGGTTTGGAGGAAGTTCACACATGCCGCCCAGCACTTATGCTGGCGCTCCAGGCTGGCCCTTGTGGGTTTCTCTTGAGTATTCACTTAAGGTAATGGAGTTGAGGCGCGAGCTCATGGATGTCTTCAGAGGGCTCGTCCCCATTTACCTGCCCAAACAAAAAGAGTGGTGAATAATGGCGGTTTCCATGGTGACGGTGCATAATGCGGCGATGTACGCAGGCTGGCTGGCAGGCTGGGTCTGGGAATGGGGCTTGGATGATGCTGAACGGCTGTCTAAGGCTGATAGTGAGGTCAAACATTGAATATTGCTTTTGAGACACCATGTAACAATAGACCTGATTTTGGCTTCTGCAGATACTCTGTGCACACTGCATGTGGGCATAGAAGCATGAGCACTCGATAAACACTATAGAGCGTACTTAATTGGGCATACATACCACTGTAGGCACTTTTCAGGGGCCTCCCAGGAAATATTGACTGGAAATGTTGCTTAGGGTCTACACACCGATGTTGCACCAACCTTAAGCTCCATCCCAGATAATCAAGGGTAAAGTTATTGGGGAAGTGACATTGATGGAGGGATGATCGATGTCACCGGTGTCCATCAGCAGGGAAACTCATTAAATTGTTGGGCCAGGAGCAGTCAGAGCCTGCTGCCCAGATAGTCGATGCCTGATGCCTCCTCGGCCAAGAGAGAGAAGAGGTGTGTGTGTGTGAGTGTATGTGTGTTTGTGTGTGTTTGATGTCAGGGGGCACTCATGTTAAATGCAGTGTGGCACAACTTATTTACTGCCACAATTAAGCAAGAGCTCCCAGTGCTCACAAGAAGCAAGATGGACAGCCTTGACTGGAGTCATGTGGGGAGGCAGTGCTGATCAGAGGGGACAGGGAGTTGGCCATGGGCCACGAGATCGACTCACAGGCCAGGTCTGTGGTGGCTGAGGTGGATTCCCTGCAGTGTGCAGTGTGTGTCTTAGTGAGAAGGTTCGTGTGTGTGTGTGTGTGTGTGTGTGTGTGTGTGTGTGTGTGTGTGTGTGTGTGTGTGTGTTTCAGAGTTTGCTTGTGCTGGCAGCAGGTCTTAATGAGGAGCTGAGCGATTCTAAGCAGTGGACGAGAGCACTGCCAGAGAATAATTAACCATCTCCCCATCCCTTCCTCTTCTCCTTGCCTTCTCTACTCTCTTCTTTTCTGTTGTCTTCATCTCCTATTTTCTCATCCTCTCTTCACTCTTCTTCCTCATCTCTCTTCCTCTCAGTCATTGACCACACCTCATCTCTCTTTTTCAATAGATCTTGGAAATGGGCTGGTCTTCCGATTGTTTAAACAGTGCACCATACACTACAATGAGGCCACCTTGCATTGTTGCCATAGAGAATACGTAGAAATTGGTGGTTTGTTATTATTAGCCAATATAAAACCGGTAGCGTAGCATCACAAATTAGCAGCAATTTTAGGTGGAGTGACGTCCCCGGTGTAGTACTATAGGAAATACAACATTGTACTTCAGTGTTGCGACCCTGGCTTTACTGCCTAACCAACCCCTAACAACCTGACCTCGTCTGCATCTTCAGTTTCCTCCTCTGCAACTTCCACCATCAACTTAAAGAGTTTGTTTTGATACTTTGAATGTTTCCTTTCCCTTATGGTATGGGTATGAATAAAATATTGTGTTGAAAACAGTTGAGTTTATAACTTGAGGCTATAATGTCAGCCTCTAGATAATTCTTGTTGAGCAATGTATTCCTGAGCATTGCTCTAGCTTAGGGGTATTTAGAAATGTGTCTGAAGACAGATCAGATGATGGATCAGTGATTTTATGAAGCGGGTTTGTCCTAGTGTTTACACAGAATTAGACTGGTCATGCAACACTCTGCAATAACATGTGAAATTAATAAGACTGAATCTAAAATGATTGAGAATTCAGTCCCATGTAGGGCTTAGGACAGGTAAAGAAGAACTGAGAGCTACTGCTATATTCATACACTTATCCAAATGCTCAGTTCAGTGCAGATATTTCACCAGTGCTGGGAATTTCTGCACTGATGCGCCACATCTCTTTGAATCATACATTGCAAAATTACATCAAGCATATTTGCCAATACATTTTGTATGTGTAGTGGTCTTGCTATATGCTAATAAAAGTCATGGATGATGGAGCATCTTCCTCGTCCGTGCTTCTATTTTCTCTATGTAATTTTTTCCCTTCTTCTTTTAAACAACACTAATGGAAAACTTACATGACAGAGGCTCTGTGTGAAGAATCACATGCATTTCCAACAAACAACTGATAAAGTCTAATTTAAACCATGCATCAGAATATTTCATGTTCTGAATATTTCTTACTTACAGTTTGCTCTGCCAGGTGAAAACACAGATCCTGCCTCCATGTTTATAAGTGGGTATGTGACTAAACATCAAAACAAATGGTAAGTAATAGGCTATAACAAAAGTGGCCATGTTATACTGTAAGTATCAGCAAACCACTGCAATTTGTTTTATGGCTCATAAAAACAGATTTCTCATGTGACAGTTCATATTCATAATATATAAGTGTCCGCCAATTTATCTTCAAAGGCGAGCTATTTCCTCAACAGTGATTTAAATGTGTGTGTGACCTACATGGCAAATTTTCATTTACTAATAAAAGCTTGTGATGATGGATGCACTTTTATTGAACCCTCCAGCACGATTTTCTTGTGGTGAAGCGCTGGTCTTATCCACTGTGCAATTATCACAGAGTGTCACACATTGTGTTCCTTTAGCTTTGCCGGCGTCACAGTATTGACAGACTACAGAGATGACAGTAATTGGGTGTTATGTGACGGCGGCAATGCCCATGTGTGTCGTAAGCATCTTAACGAGGCCTGAGGGTCCAACAACAGAGCCTGGCATCCCTGTGAAAAGCCACAGAGGTGAAACAAGATGTGCTGGTGTCTAGCAAGAACTTGACTATCATCCTAATAAGCTCTGCAGATGCATTATGCTTGATCATATGCCTGTGTATTGTACTGTATGCATATGCTTTGTATCCTGTGGGTGTTCACATGCTTTAATTCAATCATTGTAAATAATAAATTACGCTATAGGAGGATTAGAGAGGACAGATTTCTGATGGCATAAAGAGTGAACAAAGAGAGGATGCATTATGCCTGGTGGGTGACTAAGATGCTGACAGGGCTGTTGTTAGTGAGTGTGCATTCACTTGAGGCCTTTGAGCTTATTGTGCTTATTCTGCATTCAAGGTATGCCAGGTCTCCAGTGATGTAGATCTGAATGAAAACAATTCGGAATGTATTCAGCTCAGGTGCTGGTTTTACTGATTGTAACTGCTGTATATTTGATACGAATACTTAAAACAAATAGTTCTAACAGGTCTAACAGTTTTTTTGTTGTTGTTGTCGTTGTTTTTTGTACTTAGGGGCGGTATTCTTCCAGGTGTTTAGTGCAGCCTAAAATGCATGGACCTAAGCACTTATTTGGATTTAAGCATCTAGAAACAGTAGCCTAGATGGCAATCAGGCTAGAAAACATTAGCATCCAGTTAGCAAAAAACGTCAATTGCTTTTAAGAGGCCTTGAGGGTCACAAACACCAGTCGGAAAAGTTGAAAAAAGTGTTTAGGCACGTAGGCCACTCCATCACAGACTGAGCCTGACAGCAACAATTATTCAGGCTTTTTCCTGAAATAGAGTGTTAGCACTGACAGCTTACCGACAGGGGCCTAAACTTTTCCCCAAACACATATATGTAGGCTATGCTAACTTGGTTGGTAATGGGCCATTGCATTGCTAACAACAAAGTTGTTAACTGGTTAGCAATGCTTTCAGAAGCTTTTGAGAAAAGGACGCATAGTGTCGGAGTGGCGAAAAATGTGAGCATTAGCTTACCTAGCGCAAACCAAAAGTAAAGGCCGGTCTTGCATAGTTTTTGCAAGTTAAATGCGGGCACAACAATGACAGCTAAGAGCCTATACTTGGCTGGCTGGCTACGACCGATAGACTGGGCTCAATCCAAGAGGTGGAATTAGTGGTTGTCTTTTAAAGTGCTTCTGCACACATAAGGAAGCTACCACTAGAGTTGTCTTGGCGACTATCTACAAGGATTGAGCAATTTGATTGGTCCGACCAAACTTGGATGAACATCGGGTATGACCCTATAGTTCGTTTCTTGATGTACCTGCATATCAAAAACATTTGCTACTGCTAGCCTACTTTTAGACAGCTCAGCTTTTTCTAAGATTTTTCTTATGCTGCATTTTCTTAACCACAATGCTATCACATTACATTCAAGGAGCATGTTTAATATATATTTTTTAATCTTTTTATTTATTTATTTATTTTTAATAGGGTTTTGAGCCTACTAGACATAATTGATTTAACCTCTTGTGACTAAAATCTTAAACTTATGCTGTGGTCACATACAGCACTTTGACAAATTTGAAGCCTCTGAATGGATAAAGAAGTTGATTTGTTTTGGGTTCCTTTCAACACCTTGGGGACATTTTCACCCTTAAATCTCTGATCAGCAGCAATGATGTGCTCCAGCTACCCTGAGTAAAGGCTTTAGAACCTGTGTTGTTAGGTTTAGGTTAGAGGCTTTGCACGGCCAGGGATGCCTTCCAGAAATGCAAACCCTAATTGGTATAACATGAAGAATTTTAGCAGATTTTACTTTGTGTTGGTGAGGCTAATATATGTAAAACAGGTGTCACTGTCAGCAGGTCACACTATGCAATCTTGCTCTCCCTCTCTCTCTTTGAGCCTGCTCATTAGTACTAATAGTTTAGGTCATATTTGCTACATCTTGCATTACAAATACAGAACTTACAATACATGCAAATGAGTAATGATATTGATCATGTAAAGGACAGGTCTTCTTTCATCAAAACTTAGGCCATGGGGATACAAGCTTATCACTGATTTGGCATGTTTATGAAAGAAAACATTGCAAATGCCAGCTCCCAAATCAGTTTCAGAACCAGACACATGCATCAGTGGTTTTAGATAAGCATGCGGAAAGGTTACTCATTTTTTCCTATCAGAAAAGCTCAAGGTATTTACTCTTAATCGAGGACAGAAAAAAGTCCCATGGTGTATAATTAGCTCTAATTTTAGCATGTGAATCTGGCTTTAAAAGACGTCATTCCATCAGCTTAGAAGACTGGTTATCAAAGTGGCAAAGATACTTCAAAAGACCAGGCAATTAGTTATGGGTGATAGGTGTTTGTGTGACTGAAAGACATGTTTTGGTTTCATCAGAATGTCAGGGAAAAAAGAATAATGACAGAAATCACATATTATTTATTTAATTCTTTTGAAGGACAACCTCTCATCATGACTCTACAATATATGGAAATTTCCACAGTTAATAGCTACAGCTGGCAAACTGAGCAATGCTTAAAAAGTAGCCTAAACAGATGGAAATTAACTAATTCTGAGCGCAAAATTAATATTCATGGCCAAATGTCTTGTTAATATGTTTGTTAATATAATCAAGTCAAGTCAAATGGGTTTAATTTTCCTGATGAAACAGCGGTTGATCAAATGGTGCTACTGTACATCTAGGTAGATTAGGTTCACGGTGAGGTGGAGCCTAGAATGTAGGAATTAAAAATTAGCAGCCAAAAAAGTTGTTCATTCCAGTTCAGTTTGAGAGGGGTTTATATCATTTTCTGTTTTTCTTCAGTATGACTGCTTGGGGACGAAGCTCTTTCCGATTCCCCCATGCGTTGCAGTTATGTTATAATTGTCTGACAGCAGTTAGAAGAAGATCCCATAGGATGGATGTGTTGTGTCCTTCACAATGCTCTTGGCTTTTGTAGACAGAGAGTGTAACCCTAGTCAGAAAGGGAGGGGAGAGAGGCCCCAGTGATGAAGTCAGATATATTGGCTGAGCTCTTGAGGAGAGAAAAAGGATTGTAAAATGGCCATAGGGAGAACTGTAAATGGGGCCTTTATGTAATAGACACCATCAACTTACGTCTTTAAGAACACAAGGTTTGATCTGTGTCATTCTTCACCTCTGATCAATACTAGCCTGACATAGCCCGACCATAATACTGCTGTTCATCCATATTCATGGTCTGGAGGTTCTTTAACCTGGCGCGATTATACTGCGGGGGAGGGCATTCACTTTTGGTTTGAAACAATTGGACAGCTCGTCTAATCAGCGTCGCTATTGGCCGGTGGACTCTCTACCGATATAAACACGCCCAAGAGGACCGTTCCCAGACCATGGATACGTATGAACATTCGTATTATGGGCGGGCTATGTCAGGCTAGATCAATACCTCTCTCACAGAGATCAACACAAGCTCATTTAACCTAGTGATCAACATGTTTTATTTAAACACTCTGAATGATCTTCCGCTGACCAAAACCATCATGCATGTCTGCTGTTTTGCACGTACGGAGATCCTCACTTGTGTCTTTGTTGTGATTAGCTTGCTGCAGATATGCATTGTAACAGTGTGATAAGTTCCCATGAGAAATAACATTGAATATTGCAGGAGGGAGACTGTTATTGTAATCCGTTGTCCCTCAGCAAACGCTTCATTATGCTGTAAGCTCCAAACGGCAATTATTGTGTGTCTTTAAGAGATTAATGTCCTTAATTTCATCTTTCTTGAGTTTGGTTGGCTCTTCAAGATGACCACAGCGGTGTGTGTCCTTTGGCAGTTGTTGTTTAATATTTCATTACCCACCACCCCCACCCTAACACACACACACACACACACACACACACACACACACACACACACACACACACACACACACACACACACACACACACACAACCATTAACAAGCAATGTCTTATTCTGTTATTTGCAGTGGCACAGATTTCTGTGAAATGAAAAATACCACGTCCCCTATTAGTTATTGTAGGCTAATCAGTGCAACCACTTGAAAGACTTGCATTTATGACTGTATTGTTGAGGCAAAACAATAGAATAGGAAAACATAATTTTTCAAAGTAACTGAAATATGCTAAGCATTTTATACAAGATTTCTCTCATGTTTGATGGCAGAATCTCCATATCTTGCATAAATAATTAGGTAACACTTTATTTCATGGTGTTGCTGTTACAGTGTATATCAAATAAGGACAGTGAGACCTGTGTAACAGTATGCAATATCATGTACTAGGATTACTAGTGTTGCACAAGGAATTTTCTTGTACAAGAAATTTTATTTGTCACATGCATATGATTACTGCTGTAAAAAAAATGCAGTGAAATTATGTGATGGGTGGGGCGGGACAGGTGGGCACCAACAAGGAGCACCAAAGATCAACAGGGGCAAGGAAAAACTCCCTTACCTAAGGAAGAAACCTTGGGACAGTGTTCTGTTGCATGTGGGGAAAAGGGCATGGTGATGGTGTGCTGCTGTACATGGGAGAGGTATGATGGGGTGGGGCAGTGTTCTGTAAGATGTGTGTGTGTGCAGTGTTCTGTAAGATGTGTGTGTGTGCAGTGTTCTGTAAGATGTGTGTGTATGTTGTGTGTGTGTGGAGGGGTAGACTGCAGAGTTCAAGGGCACTTCGCACCATGGTTGGAAGGTCTCCTGTGTCTCTTGGCAGTCTCTTGGACTCCTCCATCTTTGGGACATTCTCAGCCCAAATCTTGAGCTCTCTGTCATAGAAGGCCAAGACACGGTGATACTCCATCAACTCCTCTGGGTTGTTGTGGGCAGCGCTCCTGGACAGAGATGGAATTTCACTGCTGGCCCCAATGTGAGAGGTGGACCAAGTGGACACTCCTTCCTGTGCCATGCTGCAAGGCACAGGGATGGTTTCATCCCCATGGGATGCTGATCTTCACATGCTTCATCAGGGAGAGTCAAGTTCCCCACAAATCGAAGGAGCCCAGCCTGCGGCAGTGAAGCAGCAATGCCATCAGTTCTGGAGAGGAAGTTGACTGCATGTTGACTCTCAGCAGATGGCATAGGTCTCTGTGCATCAACAGCTGGAAGAAATAGTTATTAGTTACAGCTAATGCTTAGTTATTTATATGAACCACAGTTCATATGTTAGATTTTCTTACTTGTAGATGGGTGGACATGTTGGATTATCCCACTGTTTCTACTGCAGAGCCTAGTGGGATTGAGTGATCTCCACTGGGTGGATGAAACACCATGATCCTCCCCTTCACAAGGCCCTTTTGGAAATTCAGCAGGGCAATCAGCTGGTCCTGGGTGACATTCCTCACTGGAGCCACCGCCATAGCTTGAGTGGGAGCTCCTTGGCTACCCTCGGCAGTGATGGGCTGAGGTAGGTTATAGTTGCCCACAAAAGTGAGGGTCTCTTTTCTCTCCTGAGGTGCATCTTGAGGCATCTTGACCACACTACTTTGTTTCCGGGCCTTAGCACGCCCTGTAGACTCCCTCCAATGCTTACCTACAAATATATATATTTTTAAAAAGTATAACAATTATATTCTATCTGTTAAAGGCTAGATATTTATAGCAATGAAGTAAAAGGTTATATCCTTACTTGCAGAAAACCGTGTAGATCGGATATATTGGTATTTCTGGTTTGGTGGAGGGGTCCAAAGTGATGTTGTGTTTTTCTCAGAAGGGTAGAGACCGAGACTGTTCAGTCCTGATCCAGGATCCTGATGGGTTGGATGTCCTCGGGTAGAAAGCCATTGAGATAGCTGATAGCATTGGTAAGAAGTGGTTAGTTTTGCCAACACTCTACTTTGACGAACACTACTGTACCTCGCCAACATTCTGAAGCTGTACATTCTATTGTAAACATTTTGGTTGCTTAGCAATTAAAATGTCTTTAAGCAGATGGCTTAGCGATGGCTGGCTGGCAATGACGACATATGATTCACACCACTGTAACTCCTCTCTAAAACGATCTTGTATCTCCGCACATACTCTGTTGAAATGTTGATACAAGCTGTGATGTTGGTGAACCGATGTTGGCACTCTTTTGAGGCATTGATGTGAACAGGTAGTGATCACACAAAACACTAGGGTCTTACATACATACAGACATACTTATTCCCTTGTGTTGACTCTCTTGTTGAATAGTCTACTATAACAAGTAGCAGCCATATCTCATAAATATATGACACTGTAACAACGGTCTGTAGGTACACATACGTACATGTACATCATGTAAATACAGCCCTAGTTCATGACCTATTACATATTGTTAGACAGGTTATACCACTGTAGGTAATTATTATTATACCTAGGTATAGATAAGATACATGGTAACAGTGACACTGTAAAATAAAGTGTTACCAATAACTAAATGTGAAATGCACACATTCAACTTATGCTGGTGGTGGTATTGTAATTGTGATATACCTCATGATCTCTGTTCAAGACTGGTAAGCTAAAACACTCGTCCTGCTCAGTATCTCTCACTTGCAGGGACAAGAGCTGGCCCGGCTCCACCTTGACTAGGGTTGGTGTTTTACGCTGCTAACTCTTAAAGCTGGCGGCACTCATACCAGTGTCACAGCTCACAGGCCACACTGTCTTTGGCCTCTTCACAGGGAAATCAGGAGCTTAATTAAATTCATTACAACAACAAACAACATGCATGTATTTCTTTTTACTTTGTAATTTACTGCACAGAGAGTCATGTCCTCATTACCAATGATCAACTCTCCATACCGTCACCAGAAATGGATAATAGCATAAGTTTTGGCCTTAATGATGATGACACTGAGCTGAAAGGGGCCAATATTCAAGGATATTTGCACAAAAGGTCAGAGGAAAAGAGGTTGCTATGTATTTACTTTCTTATTGTTATTCCACCAAAATGCATATTTACCATATACATTATATTACTGCTTGGCATATTATGCAAGCCGTTGAATTTCTATCGCTTTAATGATATTAGTTTGATTGTTAAACACCTTACTGTTGCTATATTAATGGGGCTAGGGGAAATACATGAAGGCAACGAGGAGCCGAGGAGAGAAATGATGGGATTCTTATTAGATTACCTGCAAATAAGGCTGTGCTAACCCAGTTCTGGGTAACAAATGCATTTATCTTTTCTCCCCCATCTAGCTCCTCTCCAACCCTTTATTCAGTGGCTGTTATATAAGCCTGCATTCGCAGTGCTTATTTACACCATGCTGTGATTTAACTATGAAGCTTTAACACTTTGCGAGATGTGGATTTGGACTTTACTACACAAATTCTATAGCAAATACAATCTTACAATCAGACAATCCATCACAAACCCAAACTCAGGTCACCTCTGAATATTATAACAACTATAATTTGGATTTAAATCCAGAGATTATCTGATCTCACCCATAAACACCTGTCTCTGCTGCATCTTAGTCTGCCATCTTTTGTTCCTCTCTGGTGGATAACCCCCAGCTTCCACCTCAGTGGTCTGATGCAAGGTTTCACCGTCAGATGAAACATTTGCTTATCTTTTTCACTTGGCACTCTTCCAGTTGATGTTTTTTTTTAGTCTTATTTGTTCAACAGAGGAAAACATGAATTATAAACTCATGTTATAATCTATTTCTCCAGTCTACTTTGACTGTGATTAATTAAGGGCCCTTACACAGTCACAGACCACAGAGTTTTAATAAAAGTGTTGCAGGAAAGGAATCATGGCCTGGGGTCAGGGTTGTTTGGTGGATACGTGAATTGAGTCCTCCAGTCTCTGATAGAAATAGATCACAACAATATTTTTCTTCTTCTGTTACTTTAACTCACTTTTATCAGTGGCTAAGATATTGGGTTTACAAAATAGAAAGAGTTATTTAATTCACAGGTGAAATCATGAGGTACTGATGGTAATGGTAAGTGTGCCTCTGTGTCAAACGAGAGTATTGAATACCGCGAATAGTGTTTAACAATTTAGTTTTTAATATTTATTTTATTCCACCTACTAAAGAATTAATATTTTCCTTCTTACATGCTCCAACTGTGCAGCAAATCTGCCAAAGACAGCGTAAATAAAAATTTCAGAATGTTTCTCCATCATAACATGGTGTTATTTACAGGGAGAAATGCACCATTAATCCATTAAAGAAAATGGCAGAGCCAGGGAACATACCACAGTTGTGCAAGTCCACCGCTTTGTTCCTCAATGTGGATACACTACACTTTCTCCAAAATGCTGCTGGCACTATGCATGTCAGATAGGTAGCCTACAACACATATAAATAATTATCAAAATAATTGCTTTCTGATGATAATGTTAGAGGTACAATTTTTGTTATTATAATTTTTGGGGGGTTTGCTGTAATGGCTTGTAGTGATGGTGCCAATATGCCCAATATGAATACAGATCTTTTACTAGCCTACTTAATATGCCACCAGCAGTCTGTGATGTGTATGCTTGTTTATGTGTGTGTTTTGCATTACATCATGTAGCACTGCATATGGTGCAAGAGGCATAATACAAATAGGCATTGTACAAACTGGTTGTTTGTACATTATACTTTATAAATGATTATAAAAAAGTATCTTTACTTTCACTCTCTCCTCTACATTGATCCCTTCAATTTCTGCTGTCTGAAAGCCACACAAGCCCTGTCAATATTATCCCATCAGCTGTGTGTGCAGACAGCATGGCTCAGTGGTCTTTGAGAAACTTTTCAAAAAAAGAGCTGAACCTAGTATTCATGAGAGCCAGCTGTCTCCACTGTGCTGCCTCCTGCTTTGTGCCAGTGGCCACCGCACACCCTCGTCAGCTGCCTTGACCTTTGACCCTTTATCTCGTCTCGCTGTCTGTAAGCGGGCTACATGCTCTGACTCTGCATGACCATGACCAGCTGCTACACACACCAAACAAGCCCACCTGTCCAGACGGCCAACATACACACTGGCACCCTGTGCACAGGTCACACAGCGCTCAGCCTGTTCCACAGCCTGTTTTCCAGCCTCCTGTCCACTTCAGAGGTGCCCTTCTCACACTGCATACAAGTGAAAATGGAGCTCTTAGTATAAAAAAGGATTTTTTTTTTTTTTTTGCAGACAGTCCATTCATAGCCTGCAGATGTGGCGACTGGCAGACAGAAGCTGCTGGAGTGATTAAGTCACGCTGTGGTCATTACAGCTGATTTGAGGTTGTGTTACTAATGGCACAACAGGGGAAGTGCACAGATGAGGACATTCTCTGCACATGAATTTGTATTTTTCATTTTCATTGCACGTCTTCACATCATGCAAACTCATTTAATGTCAACTTTTTATAGTTTCCTCAACTCTGCAGTCTGGATGTCTGGTCATTTCTGGTGTTTCTGGATGTCTGCAAATAGATGCCCCTAAATCATAGGTTCTCAAAGTGCGGCCTGGGAGCCAGTGGTGGCCCTTGAAAACATTAGTGGCTATACCAACGTTCACACTCAGCAACATTTTAACTTGTGATTGAGGAAGCTTAATGATGTTGAACAATGTTTGGAATATTGAACACAGTGATTTTACAAAAGCTAACATCGAGACAATCTGTGTCGGAAAGGAGTATATCGGCAAACAAGCCTGTTTTAGCTATCAAAATATGCCAATTGTTTGCAAAAGCCTATAAGTGGGATAGTGAACTCCATGCATACATTGGGTACATTCGTGCCCAAGCCTGACCACAGATTGTGCATTATTCATTTATATACGCATGCTGTGACCTTCTTTGTTCTTTACTCTACACTTGTCCAACTTTTCAACAACACAACATTCACTAAACACTCCTTCATGAACTATTGGTGTTCTGACAACTTAACATTCCTTGCTCTGATTGGTTCTAACGCCATCCTACGTGCAGAAGGATTTGAAAGACAAACATTTATCCTACCTCCCCTGACCCAGCATCTGGATGTGGCTCTGTGCCAGGCCACGCTATGAGTTTCAAAGAATGATTGCAAATTGAAAAGCTCTGTAGTCTCCATCAAAGATCCCTAAATATTATGTATGCAGCATAGTTGTAGATGTTGGTACTCCCACACCTCAGCAACAAACTTGAAAATGAGTGCATTCACTGGCCAATTTGCTTTATGCAGTTAACTGCTGACTTTGACAACTTGGAGATGAACTTTGTGGACTGGCTTAAATGCTGTACACTTCCTCTTGCCAATCGATTTCACCCTGCTGTACGATTAGTGCCGGTTCTCACTGGATCTCAGTCTGTTTAGCTGAGCGGAGGCAGCCATCACCATGCGTCAGAAGTGCTTCCCAGGCTTACCCGGGGCAGCGGCTGGCTGCTGCTCACCGTGGCCAATGCCCTCTCCTTGCTCACCCCCAGAGGCAGACACCAGATTTGTGGTGACTAGAAAAGCAGTTCATGACCAGAGACATCAGCATTCTCTATCTCCAGACTGGTGAGATAAGTTTGAGATGAGATGAACATCTGAGAGATTTGTTCTTGTTCATTGTGGCCTTGTTGTTGACAGAATGTCACAGTTTAGTTACACTCACTGGTCACACACTCTTTTTATCTCACAGTCTTAATCATCAGCAACACACTGATTTTCAGTTGTGTGTTGTTGTAATGGGAGACAGACAGACCTTGTATGATTTCTGTTTGTAGAGAGATGGAGAGTGATGGAGGACCAGACATCCAGACTGCAGACCTGTGGAAACACCACCGACCAGATAACACAGGAAATGTGCATTGAGTCAGCACAACATCTGATCCTATCCTGTTGACGACAGACCTTCCTGTTAATCAATGCCATTGATCAGCCCAGCGAGAGTTTACACGGCGAGGCAGGAGTGAGTGAGGATCCATAAATGGATATGTAAACCTTTCTGTGAAAACAAAGAAATTGGGAAGGAATCCAACCAGGCCGTTCAGAATGTATTTATGTTCCCTGCTTACAAATGTGAAAACAAACAGTGTTTCCCTAATCCTGAAGGTGACACTGCAGGATGTTTTTTTTATTTATTATATAATTACCATCAATTTTATACATGCAGTACTTGACTGGTGAACCTCCCTGAAAAACAGAACTTTGGTTTGAAAGAAAATGCTTTTGTTCAATATTCATTAAAAACACAACATAAAAATAGGTTTGTGCTATTCATAGCCATATTCTGTATGTGGTAACACTGTCTATATGAACCCAGTTTTCATAAAGAATTAAAAACACGTTCATAAAGGATTATTAACATTATAATGCTTTTAATAGTCATAAGAATGTATGAACAGTTAGGAATAACAATGTCATAAGTTAAAAAGCATCACGAATGCATTTCAAACTTTTATGAATGCATTTGTAAAGCTTTATGTGAACTGGGGTAACTGGGGAGAACCGGGTAAAAAATGTAATCCAGTATTGTCATAAAGTATGTTCACATTGCTGTCATTGTATCGTATTTTTCATGAATAAGGTGCCTTATACATAAGAATTTATACCGTCCAGTAAATATTCCTGGTAAGCTGAATCTGACAGCCTGCTTCAACATTAAACTTTGAAACACTTCATAAAAGGTCCGTGTATGATTCATTCATTTGAATTTCAATTAAAAACGAATCATACACGGACCCATAAACCTTCCTCTTGTAACACATCCATTTTTAATAATCACAATAGTTGAAAAGATTATAAATCTTTTCTATAAAAGTTTTGAGTAACCTGACCTCTCAAAGTCAAGTGTTTATAGTCAACTCCAAAGGCTGAGCAGTTGATCAATATTCTAGCCTGCATCGCTAATCTAATAGCTCTTTGGTCATAGCCCTCTGAATTTAATGCACTATTTTACAGTGAAGCGTAAACCTTAAAGCCTTTCTCCTGCTGCAGCCCGGCACTAACTGCAGGCCTGTATTATGCATAAGCATCGTGATTAGCCTGTATAATGCTGCTCCCTTTGCAGTCCTGGAGGTGGAAATTATTGTTATTATTTGTTTGGTTCTGCTTTCATGCTCTCTGACTAAAACACTAATCACAGCCCATCAGCAGGGAGCCTCCATAACACCATGGACCACTTCCAGGAGCCATAAAGTGGAGCCCCACGGCAGCACCACACACGTAAAAAAAGAGAAACGTATTGTCTGCAGTATATACCATGCAATCGCTCCTGAATTTAGGAGGATTGGTCCAATGTTAATTGGCCCTCCATGGACATTATTTGCCTGTTGTTGCACAGGAAAACAACAAACAAACAAACAAACAAACACACACACACATTCACACAATGTCTGTCACACACACAGACACACACATGCACGTTCACACACACACACAAACACTCACATATGTGCGCCCCCACACACAGACAGACAGACAGACAGACAGACACACACACACACACACACACACACACACACACACACACACACACACACACACAAAACCGTGTTGTTCGATATTTTAGTCATCAGGCTAATTATGCTCTCGCTGAATGTGGGGGAGATTAAGGCCTGGGTTGAAGGCAACCAACAGGGACATTAGCTAAGGGACAAGGCGCCAGGCAGAACCGCCTGCCTGCTGGCCTGTTGTGCTCACTGGCTCTTAATTGAAAGATGTGGCGTGTTGCTTTGGCCCTGCCAATCTTTCCCTTTACCAGGTGCTGGGAATAGAATTTATTTAAAGAAAAAAAAAATACAACAGGAAAAGGAAATCCTTTCTAAAGCTCTCTTCTTAGTTATGCCCACCTGAGACATCCCCTCGCTGAGAAAGCCTTGGCTGGGGGAGGGAGGGAAGCGAGGGGCAGAGGAAGGGGAGGTTGCTGTGTCTAAGCTGAAGCTGCAGTAGCCACTAGGGCTGGGCAGGCAATATGTCAATATAATTGTTATATCCACATCATTATATTATGTAAACAATGATTTTTTTTTTTTTTTTTTTTGTAAACAATGATTTAGGTATTATTTTTGGTCCAACTTCATATAATTTGGTCACCTGTCTGCTTCCAAGTGTTTTATAAAATATCAACATACATTTTGTGAATCGACGTACCGCATGATCTGATCAGACTGATCAGCACATTCACTGTTTATTTGCGCTCTCTCACTTTCATGTGTGTGTGTGTGTGTGTGTTTGTATTATCACTGTATAAGTTGTATCTGCACTGTATGATTGGACAAAAGATTTTTGCTCCGACAACAACAAACTATACTCAAATTAGTTGATATCTGAGACTGGAGACATTGTCATTGGAGGTTATATTGTGAAAGGTTATGTTGCGCATTTTCTATAGGAAGTACAAAAAAAAATTGGCCCAGTGACCCACACAATGTTTTGGAATGCAACTTTTGAAATTATGTATCATTAAATTACTCCTTAACTATAAAGTGCTTAAGTGGAACCCTGTATAACTGAAATGAATGGAGGGAATAATTACTGAGAGCATTCCTAGGCCCTAAAGAAGAAATCAATATTGAAATAACATGCCACTGATTGCAATGCATGCGTTTCCACTGATGCTAGATGCAGCAGCTACTGTGAATCTACAATGAAAGTGTGTATAGCTTTTGACAGCTTCATATGTCACTATCTCACCATTCTTATTTATGGTTAAAGTGGTGATTATATGAAGGCTTCTCAGTATCCATTTTTGCATCTTCTCTAAGTATAGAAAATTCAAGAGGCAGAAGACACACACACACACACACACACACACACACACACACACACACACACACACACACACACACACACACACACACACACACACACTCACACACACACACACACACACACACAAACACATGCACAAGGCCCTCCTGAGACTCCTTTTCTTCCCTTTGAGGAGAGTCTTCTCATGATCAGCAGGAGATTTAGTGTGGCTCGGGCGGCACACACGGGCTCCATGAAAGAGGCGAATTACAGGAAGGCGTCCCAAAGGGATCTCCCAGGGATGGAAGATGTTCTGAATCACCATGCCGATTGTGTTCCTGCATGGGGACTGGAACTCCACTCACGCACATCATTCAGATGGAGGATTCTATAAAGACAGTCAGGGACAGGAAAGAAAATAAGAACTACTCATGGTTTGGTTTGTGTGGGTCTGATACAATAGAAGCAGGAGAAGAAGAGGACATGAACAAAAGATTTACTTTACTTTTAAAAAGTTTCTTAAAGCAAGTAACTTTGAGGTAGTTCACAGTGCCAAGAACAAAACACATTTCAAAGCTGAGAGTAATTTTGGAAGGAACTAGTCATTTAGTGGCATAAAAAAGCTGAACATCAATAGCTTGGTGCGCTCATTATGGATGAATCTTGTTATGCTCTCTCCACTCTCATAATGGAGTTTTACCTTAATAGTGTGGTAGTCAATGCTGATCTTGACCCCGGAGAGAGAGAGAGAAAGAGATGGAGAGAAAGTGGGGGAGAGAGGTACAGTACATAGAGAGAGAGAGAGATCACTGGTTCAGTACATAGTGACCTGTTCAAGGTACGACCCTGCAATATTTCCACATGAACCATCTCAAGGGAACGGGAAGAAATAAAACACTACCCTTCCCCCTCTTCTTCCTCTACCACCCCTCTCCCAGATGCCTCCCACACACACACACACACACACACACACACACACATAGAGGCCATTAACTGCCACTGCTTCAGTATAAGGATGACACACTGCTGTGAATTCCTCTTGTAATGGCTGCTACATTAGTGGAGAAGATGACAGGGCTGATTTGTAGCCGGTGTTTTTCAGAGCCCTGTCGGGGAGCTCTCTGTGTGCCGGCGCTGAGCCCGTGGATATTACCCACACCACTCACGTCACGCACGGCACCGAGTCCGAGGCAGCATCTGCACAGCTCCCTCCCAGGCTGTCCTGCGCTTTTTGGAAAGGGGGAGGGGTGGGGATGTTGGAATCATGCATATGCTCCTGTCTCTGTTTTGTGCACCCTTGCAATCTGTTGTTGTGCATGGAGTTCTCACTGAAAAGGCAATAGAGAAAAGTGAGATGACAGAGAGAGAGAGAGAGAGAGAGAGAGAGAGAGAGAGAGAGGCTGTGATGTCTTTGTGCCATAATGTGCCATATTTAGCCGCATGATAAATTATATCTAATACCTACTTAAAATTCACATATTGATGCTAAAATAAGATTTTCTGAACGTGTGTTGGAAACTCATGATTAGAATTGTGACGATCTATGTGTTCTCTAGTGATGTTCTGCCACTTTTTTCTGCAACATTCACTCAAAAAAAATTAAACGGAATGCATGCCGTTCACTTGCAATAAAAACTGCCAAAACTGTCTTCTCGATTCACATTCATGTCTCTTCCATTGGATTGCAATCAGTATTTATCTTTTGCTTTGTTCAATATTTGACTAACAAATAAGATCAAACAGCTACCTGCTTTTCGTTTGGATAAATTCCTAACGTGTGGTGGTTTGGAGCTACTGATTTGGAGCCATAAATCGTGCTCACATTTATAGTCGAGAGGCATGGTAATCCATGCTAGAGATTAGGTTATATATTCTGCTCTTTCCGTATTCGTAGTGTCATATCATGCTGTAATATCTTCTCGGGTATAAGAGCTCACTCCCTTCTTCATTTCCCCAGATTGGAGCCACAGCTCAGTGAAACAGCCCTCTGCACTTCCATCCATCCGGCTGTATATCTTTGGTCCAGATTGGGTTTTTAAAACACACTTCTACAGCACACTCATGCTCCTTTTAATGACACATTGAGGTTTTTGAGAATATTCATTTGCTGTTTATATCTAGTCATAAATTGCCTCCTGCATTCTCTGATTTTATGGAGATATACAGTAGGCTACATTACGCTGATCATTTATACTGTATATGTTTAAAGCACTATTTTATAGCCTATATATATATATATATATATATATATATATATATATATATATATATATATATATATATATTTTTGTTTTTGTTTTTTTTTCAACAAACAAACCTAAATAAAGAATAGTTTTCATGCTCACAACCCTATTTTGACCCTCTGTAATATACTGCATTGTACCTATAGGAAAATGGACATTGCCCTCTCTTTCTCACACACATGTTCATTCCAAAACACTCTCATACATATAAACACATGGACAGGCACGGACATTTTATTTCAAGCTGATAGACACAGCCCTCTTCAACTCCCAGGTTCACTTTAGTGGGAAACAGGTGAGCCTGATAAAACGTGTTGATGAGACAGACAGGAAAACAAATCCCCCTTTCACATGTCCTGTTGTGGAAGGATGTCTTCTTCTGACCTTCCATATGTCAACATGTCATATGATGCGGTGCTAGACCGGGGTCATCTGAGAATGAAGGCGTCACGTCAGGGTTTCCCTATTGAAAGGAAGCTGCAGGGAAATGGATTTCACTCACCACCTTTCACCATGGGAGAAGGAGAGGCAAAAATACCTCCCTTGGACTAAAAGGACAGTCCTACTTTAAAATGTATATTGAGTGTTTTAAGTCAGGAAAAAAATATGGACATGTTGAGCACAGCAATTTATTGATCTGAATTCATTGACTTGGATCTATCAGGGTGAATTTGAGATGTATGTAATGGACAATTCAGTGAAATGAGAAGCTTTTTTCTATACACATATATGATGACAAAGACATGAAGGTTAATGAGAAGAAATCAGTGGGCATTTCTTGTCTTTCCTTTGAAAAGGTCACTGATGTTGAAATGCTTAGCCTGTCAATGGATGCTGTGAGTGAAAATGCCTTCTGTTTTCTAGCTAGAGGTTACAAGGGGCATAGAATACATAAAAAATGTTTCCTCTACAAAAAGGCCCTCTGTGCCCAGTGAACTTTATGTTCTTTTCAGGAGTTCACAAAATACAAACACTGTGTTCCTTTTTTTTAGTTGATGCGAGTCCTGTTACTCGTGTCCATACTGCATTAAATATTCAAAGCTTTTCTGCACTGCATCTAGAAATGTATTATTCTCTCCTAAGAGATGATTTAAATTCTTATGTAGCACCATGTACTGAAGATAACTGCAAGCAATTACGTTGGCATACCTTCACTGTATCCTAGTACATTCTTGTGATTGGCCTCCATCTGCTGTGTAACTGCAGTTATCAGTGGACATATGAATTATATAGTGCTTATCTTGGACGTTTTATTTATTTATTTGTTTATTCATTTATTTATTTATTTATTTATTAAATTTCAACATGTTTTTTTATTGTGTGGCCCCACTTGAGGAAATATGATGGAGGAACATGTGGTATGGATGAAGTCATAAGAATTAAATAATATACAGGTAAATAACATTTCTAATTCAACTCACAGAAATATGCAGCAACATGACATTTCAGGTGACTGACAATTTCTGTCAGGACTGTGGGCTTAGCTGCCAGAGAAAAGGAAAGGCAGCACTGCAATAAACTGGAATTGATGAGAATGAAATCTCACATACTCGCAATCTCACAATATTTTGTTCAGGAACACAAACATACACACACACACATACACTCTCTCTCACTCCCACACATACACACACACACACACACACACACACACACACACACACACACACACACACACACACACACACACACACACACACACACACACACACACACACACACACACACACACACAAACAAACTGATAGTCTTTTAAAAAGCTGTGGTGTTCATGTGGGTTGACTTCGACTGTTTTTTTTTTACACCCTCTACATGCCTGAACATATGAACCTATTTATTCTGTTGACAAAATACTCTAGCTTGTATCTTCTCCTGTATGTTGGTAGCATGCTTTCACATTTTAGTGATTTAGGCCAGACCCTAATATGACAATATACATTTTATGGAACCACCACCCACCTTCCCTTCAGTTCGGTATAGGGAAAGTATTCCCATTCTATGAGTGGACCTGTTCTGGCTGGCGTACAAATGGAGCATAATGGCAGGTTGATGTATGCTGTGATAGACAGCGATGATTTATGCCTGAGAATGGCCTTGTGAAAGGGAATGGAGGTATGGGTAGCCACTGCTGCAGATGGAAGCTGGTGTGAAAATTGAGTCAGTCTGAATGTCTGGCCCCTTTGAGATGACATTATTGGGCCTTGGAGGTGCAGAACAGTAGAATAGACCGGATGGAGTTCTAAAGCACAGAACACACCGACAGCTCTATCATCATAGGAACATTCTAACTGAAACGTCCATATTTGCTGCTCATTCTTATTCTCCTTATCCGCTTTTTCTCCCCCCGATAAGAAAAGCTGAGTCTGCTGATTTGGCTGGTACGTATGCACACCCCAGGCTCTGTCTGATTGTGCTGCTTATTAGGCTAATAAGAGCTCTAGTGCCATTAAAACACAGAGGAGGTTCTAAGCTTTCTAAATATCAAAAATAAACTCTTATCTTCAGTAAGCCCCTCGGTGGTTCTCAAACAAGTAGCTCATTTGCAGCTGAATCGCTTCTGACTTTGGTGTCATCATTTCACATCTATCTTGACGCATACTGACACAGAAAAGGAGTGTTTGCAAGAATAGAATGGTGATCTTTGTCTTCAAAAGCTTAGAAACACAATACAGATGTGGGTGATAATAACCATTAGTACAACATATGTGTCGTTTTGAACACACACAACGACAGCGTGTGTAAGTTATTAATTGACGTTGTGCCATCATCCTGTCAACAAAGTGCTTAAACACATCATAGAAATCACCATACTAATTGATGTGCAGCTTTCTAATTAAGCAGGTAATAAACATCAAGGCCAAGCCCAAAAATCAGCTGGCTGAATGGGTGTTGAAGGCAGCTCAGTATGCAGAACAGCTTCTGAATCTGAACCAACTGCTTCAACCCAGAGGAGCTTTGTGCTAGGCTCAAGAACAAGGGGTCTACAGATTTTCATTTAATTTCCTGACGGATCATCCTTCAAGGAGGCGTCGCTGAAACATCACTTTGGTGTTTCAGGGCGCGTAATGAGGAAGGTAAATGTGTTATCGTTCGCGTTGTCTCCTTCCTGCTCCCCCCTCAGACAGCTTCCTGTGGCACAGCCATCCATTCCAATCTGACTGGCCTAGTTTTTGTGCCCTCCCTTTTCGATGGGCACGCTTCCCTCCTCGGAGATGATCGCTATCGACGAAAACAAATGGATGGGAAAATAATGTGAGACTCATCATCAGCGGGGGGTGTGTTTGCATGATTTGATTCATGAATGTATTAGTTCCGCTACACCCTGAATTGCTCTTGTTTTTTTCCACTTGTTTGCGTCTCTGGCAGCCTGGCCCACCCATTAAAATGTCATAGCAATTGACACAAGAAGTGTTGGTGGCACTGGCACATCAAAACAGTTGGTGGCAACACCCCAAAAGGATGTTGTAGTGTGGAGTATGAGCCTCACAGTTTTTGAGCGCTGGGCTACAGCTTCATTGCGGGATTGCTGGGAATATTCTCTGCCTATAGAATATCTACACAGAATATTCTCTATCTATATAGAACATACACAGAGAATATTGGTGTCTACCTAATCTATAGAGAATAACAAAACATTATCAAAAACGTACATTGGTATTATAGCAGTCATGAAATTAGCCTTGCTGATATGTTTTTTTACACTGCCATGTTGATAGATATGATTGAATCTACCATGTGTACAGTAAAGATGAAAGTGCCTGGTGAAGACCCATGAGAAAGATGAAAATGCCTGGCCCTACCAAGCTGTGCCCATTTATATTTTGCAATAACCATTGAGGCTTAAGGAATCTCAAGACAAACTAATACAAGAAGTATTATTTGGTCCAGATTATCTCAAGTTCTTCTGTTATTGAGCTCCAGGGACACGCCATTCCTGTTTGAAACCATTGCCTTGTTTCATATATTTGTAAAGCTTGTATTGAAGATGACACAGCTTCTGACAGATATTAGACAGGAGTTACGCCCACAGCCAGGTCACACAGACAGCACATTGTGTTCTTGAGTTTCTATCACAAACAATAAGAGATCTCTCTGACATCTTATTTGACAGCGCACCAAAACCACTGGCTTCAGTTCTATATACAGTCAAAATTTTGCTTCTTTATAATTTAGGTTTTCTTGCCCTGCACATCTACATGTAGCAAAAGATTTTATGATTATATCACTTTCATTTGAAGAGGGGGATGCTAATTATTCATATGTTTGTTTTTTTTATGGAGGATTTGTGTTAATCAGTAAAGCACAATTGGTAGCCTTAAGAATATCATGTCAGCCCTGAAACAGCTGATTTGAAATGACCACCAATGCATGATGGGAAAACCTAGATACCCACTCCCGAAGACACACAATATCCCACTTTTTCTGTGAATCCAGTAGGGGTGGTTTCTTTCTTTCCTGGCGCTGCAAACACTGTCACTTATGATATATTGATATGAACTTGGATATGAACTTGGCCTGGGCTAAGAAAACCTTGAGCTGTTGAGTTACAGGGACTCTATGGGGTGTTTGATGAGTAAAATATATTTTCCCCTGACCACTGTTCCTTATGATCCCACCTTTAAAACTGCTGCTTTCAGTACACTTTTTGGACAGAAAATAAGGTTGGTGAAGTTTAAAAAAAGTTTAAATACTGGAATATATTGTATGGCAGACAGCAGATAGGACACCAAACTTTTACAATTTAGCTGGTTCACAAACACGACATTTTCACATAATGAACATGATTATTGAGAAAGCATCAGGAGCAGAGACAGCAGCAGTGACAGGTACATCACACATACTGCAAGCATCTCGAGGAGGCTAGATGCAGTAAGGTCCTTCCTCTCATTGAGAAGCCATAGCCTACTGAAACAGGATATGACATCAGATAGTGGAACCACCACCCAGCCAAACAATCCAGTAGACAAAGTAGATAATGTATCTGGATGACAGTGTGGATACTACAGTTACAGGTGCCTTTTAGTTGTTGCCCTACTCTCCTAAAGGGTATCAGTCTATCACTAACACCCAAATCACTAATTGAGGACTAAGAGCCCTGATTAGAGAAACACAACTAATTTTGTCCTTTAACCAGCTCTGATAACACAAAGATGGTTATTAATCCAATTTATTTGACCGGCTATCACTGCATTAGACTTAATTTTAAGAATTATCTGATTTATGATTGACCATCAGGTTAGGATGAATGGAAATCCCACTCAGTGCAAATTGCTTGTCAGGCATTAAAAGCTATTAAATACATTCTGCAGACTGCGACAGACCTTGAATATATCAGAAAATATTCCCTATGCAGCGCTATATGATGGCTTTGTTATGACTGAAAGTAGATGCAAGGCACTGGGTATAGCTTCTGTGAAAACTTCAGCAACTTTCTGATGCTCATTCAGTGTGACAAAGACCATTCTAGTCTGTGAATATGTTTATCACATCAAAGGATGATTTTAAAAATTAATATTCTCTTGTTGAGTTTCTGTCAGACACTTGACATCAAAAATGGCATCCTTTTAAATTGCTTTTCCGTCCTTTGTTTGCCCATATACAGCAATATACATAGAGCTCTAGTGCATAGCATGTAAAATTGCCCAGTTTGTGTGACTGAGGTAGGCCTATGTGTAATGCTTTTTACGAAGACTGAATTTGTGCACGTTGCCTTGTAAGCTGTCAGGTTCATTCATATGGCGATGTTGATGGCAAGACACATAATTGGTGCTTTTCAGCATTGATCCAGCTGATAACATCCCTGCTCAAATGCATCAGTGAGTATTATGAAACTAGCAATAAGGCAGTCGCTACATAACAGCTTTCTCTGTGCTGTAAAAATGGAGAGGTTACTCCTACTCATGTGGAAAGACCATGCATAACACTGTGAGGGACTGACCTAGTTATTTATGGCTTTGACTGACACATACAGATAAATATACAAACGCAAACAGTGCAGTGGCACACATTGAGGATGTTGATAGAAAGCGTTCACTGAATGAAAGTGGCTTTCGTGGAACTGCTCTCTCTCTCTCTCTCTCTCTCTCTCTCTCTCTCTCTCAATCTCTCTATTGCTCTCTCTTTCGCTCTCTTTCTCCCAAACATTACTGCGAGGATGATTTGACATGAAAGCCTGACTGGAACACTATATTTCAGACCAGTGATGTTCTATGTCAGCTCAACTGAATAAATGGTGCTACTTCATTTTGCTATTTCACGCTACTTTCCAAATGCATGCATGCCTGCTAGCCTATATATATTTGGTGTTATTCAGCTGTCTCTGAAAGGGCGTATTACTTCATATTACTTGCATAAATATGAAAAGGCTGATGGTGTTTGCTGAGAGATAACCTTTTAGATGGCGATTAATCATATTCCACAGACCCAGGTATTTACCAGAGATTAAAAATATGCATTTTTATTCCCATATGGATAACAAGAAAATGTTTTCCCAGGCACATAGATTTAAATAACCTGTTATTAAGTCTATGTCAGTTTAAGTACAACCATTAGCTACTCAACTAAGTTCACACACACGCACACACACACACACACACACACACACACACACACACACACACACACACACACACACACACACACACCTGAGACACTTTTTACCATTATACTTTTCTCATCTTTTACATTGGAGCCCACAGTCTCAGTTTCCCAGTGTAGGTTATACAGAGGTAAAGATACAGACTGTGAGGATGAAATCCAAAATTCCCTCACAACCAACTGGCATTGAGTGGGTGGCTGTGCATGAGTGTCCTCTCAAATATGCATATAGACAATGCATGTACCCACTGATATGTACTGTAGCATAGTGCTGCAGTATGCTGGTTTGTCAAGAAGACACTTTCCTTCAGTTTTCAGGATGCAGTGGATTTCTCTGAGGCTCTTAGAATGGGAAATCATTATGAAAATGATCCTCAGGCACCTGAGGAGAGACTCGGCTGAGTGATCAGCCTCTGTGTTGTGTGGGAGGCAAAGAACTAAGTATGCCTTTTAGAAGAGGACCAAACCAAAGGGATCGGTCATTATGCTTTAGATTACCGCCTGTGAAGTATTGGGTAAGAAGTAGGTAAGAATGGTGTAAGAAAATTTAAGAAGGGACAAAGTATACTTACTGTCAGTATGATAACACCATGCGGGAGTCAAATTAATAACTGCATTGTAGGAAAGTGATGGACAGATTACAGTAAACTGATGTCAGACTTTAATGTAGCATGTCTTATTCCTGCACCTCCGCAGTACATAAACTGTAATTTATCCCTTGATAATTTTTGTAACGTCGTTCTTACCCAGTACGTCATGGGCAGTAATCTAAAGCGTTACCGGATCTCCTTGTTAAAATATATCTGACTTCAAACCTTTTGACGTTTATGAGTCTCATCTTCCATACAAATATATTCTCTGAAACGCTGATTTCCATACGGGCCTGAGAGTGAGCTGTCGTCATGTTGTGCCTCCTCCAGCGCAATCCCCAAGACATGCCTTTCAGCCTCAGAGGACCTTATCAATTTTTAATTATTGTTTCTCGCAGCCAAGAGATTGGCGGTGACAACTGCTATTTTAGCCTTCCCAGTGGTAATTCATTAATTAGGTGTGAATTAGCTCAGTTATTATCACATTACTGACAATACAATCAGAGCCATATATGGGCTGCCAATTTAGAGATCCAGAATATAATGTGAGCAATGTGCATTCTGTGAACAAACAATAATGCTCGCTTCCAATCCAAAAATTCAAATCAATTTGATAGGAGCCAAATATGCAAATACTTCTCAGATTACAGTCACTAGTCTTGTTAGAACTCAAAAAAACAAACAAACTGAGGAATGAAGTGATGTATTCTATAGGTGATCTGAATAAAGAATGGAATGATGAGTGTGACAGATTGTCTTTCTACGCTGTGGAACACACACACACACACACACACACACACACTCATCAGTGTCTTAGGAAATAGCGAATTTTGTGGGTGAAATGTTTGAATTGCGTCTCTACACTATGTTAACCACAAAACATCTTTCACCTGTGACGTACAGTGTTGATATTGCTGAGTTAAAGAAGTAAACGTAAAAAAAATGGCAAAATGAGGATGTTGATGACATGTACCAATTTGAGCAAGTGGCCAAATGTACTATTTAAGAAAACAATTTATTTAAGAAAACACAGTTGCTTGAGCTTGACACGTGATTAGCCTATGCTTGCATTACATATCTATTTCCATGTGTGTGTGTATGTGGGGGGGTGTCACTTCTCTTGCGCCACAGGGATCCATAGATCTTCAAGGCTGAACAACTCTGATTCATCTTCTACATGACCTAGGTTGACATATGAGGGGTAATTCTCTCATTATCTATTAATGGTAATGACCTGGACACTCCTTCAGTGGCTTAGTGGCACCTTGTTGTTGCCCTTTCAAATGTCCCCATGAATCTTCTGTTAGGAGCATGTCTCTAATTGTCTCTATTGGCTAAGAGTGCCCCAATTATCATCACTGCTAATTAATATGTGGAGGATTTGGGAAGGGGGTGACCTTCAAGAACATGGAGGCTCCGTTCAAGGACATTGAATACAGATGCCAGCAGGTTTGTAACCATTTTACAAGTCTGTCTATGAAATTTTACACTTTTACTATACAGCACACACACACACACACACACACACACACACACACACACACACACACACACACACACATACATACATACACACACACACACACACACACACACACACACACACACACACACACACACACACACAGGTTTGACTATCATGACTGAGATGATTGCTTCTTAGCTTGGGTTATTGATGTCTACGGATTTCCCCATATCATAATTGACACGGCACGGGTAGCTACAGCCTGAATGGGACATCCAACTGTCTATTTACCAGTGAAATTTATCTAAATGAAAATACAGTCCTCACTTCAGTCCCTGTACTAGTCCCACATGCACCAACTCTTGTGTGTATAGAGCCTTGCTCTCTGTTTCTCTCTCTCTCTCTCTCTCTCTCTCTCTCTCTCTCTCTCTCTCTCTCACACACACACACACACACACACACACACACACATACACACGCACACTAAACTAAATTCAATTGCAACCAAAACAAATAGCTCATCAAAATGAAATTGGCTGCTCATATTGGCTCAGACTGTCTGATACAGGGAATATTATATGACATGATCTCAGACATTTCCTGAAGGCTGCAATTCATTCGTTCTTTGAAGATGTGCCATTAAATTCAATTTCATGACAGTCTAATAACACATAAAGCAATTTTTTATTTCTTCCAATGCTTTTTTCGGTAGGAATAACGGCATATCAGATGTCCAAAGCAAAGGACTGTGTAATGAAATGTATAGCAATCATCTGAAAGCAGGATTCAAAAATAAGCATATAAAAGAGCAGGAATCAGCCCTCACTAGATGAAATACACAATAAGAGACCAGGAGACTTTTTCCACATTCACCAATTGAATGGCGGTGCCAATAATATAGGCTCAACACTCTGTGAACTCTGAATACCAATTTCTTCAGTCATTTTCTACCCTGGACTTTGTCAGCACAAAGAGTCTCAGTGTCTCTATCACCATCAGGGACCTGTCCTTTGCTAAACATCTTTGATGTGCTCTTTGATATGCCCCCATACATTCACAACAGATTTGCCATTGTTAGGCTCCAGCATCCTCTTAGAGGTAGTAGCGGCCATATTGTTACATAGAATATGACATAGAATCAGTCAGTTAATGCAGTTGTCTATCAAACAAAAGCAAAAGAAGCAAACTGTTGAACTCCTAAACAATGAGAGAAGATTAAATAAAAATGAAGGAATCCACTACAGTATCTTTTATCCTGCTCAAATGAGTCTCTCTACAAAAGCTCTCTCTCTCTCTCTCTCTCTCTCTTACTCTGGCTTCTTTTTGCTGTTCTCAACATCAGGGCAGACACTTTCAAACACTTTGTCCTTTGGTACACAGAAGAACTCACTAAAGATAGCTGGCTGCTGCTTTGAAAATAAATGTTACAAAAAAAAAAAAAAAAAAAAAACTAGGCCAGGTATCCTCTTTGACTCCACCCTCTCTTTTGACAGCCACCTCAACAAAATCTGGCTATCGTCCTTTTTCCTCCAGCAAAGATTCACTTGCCTCACTCTCACTGGGTGCTGAGCACGTAAGTCACCCTTGCCTTTTCCTTGCTGGAATATTGCAAAGCTCTCCTCAGTGGTCTTCTTTCCTCATGTCAAAAGGCTTCAACAGGCGTAAAACTCAGTAGTTTGACTGCTCATATCTGATCCATCCCAACATCATATTAAAACAGTTTTGCAGAAGATACTTGCCGTTTCCCTACTACATACTACTGGTACACTGATATCTGCAGAGAGCAGTGTGTAGTGTGCAATCAATGACAAATATCACAGAAGTACATTGTAGTATAGGGCTCAATTAACTTTCATTCAGCACTTGTGGTCAATTAAATAGTGAGGTTTTGGTCATGTGGTCAGCCTCTTCTGCTGCTTGTATACCATACTGCATATTGGGGAGTAGTGTATGGGGCTCAGCCAGCCAAGTAGCCTTGAGCACCTGCAGCTAATTAATTAATTGTGAGAAGTGGAAGCTTTAGCATTAGTTCTCAGGGAGACTCAGACAGTTTTGTCTTTTTTATTGCATGACCAATCATATTCGCTCTCCTGTTTTTATAGACCAGTCCTTCCTACCTGCTCTTGCTGCTCTAGATGCCAGTTTTCCGAAATACCCGCCTCCCTCCCCACCACCGCTTGGGTCCCTGTCCTTCTGTCCGGGGGTAGGCTCCACCCCTGTCAGTTTACGAATTGGCAGGATCTGCTGGGCCAAGCTTCTCATTTACCCAGACCTCGGACGGGGCCTACGCCAAAGACTTTACTATTTTTTAATCGTTGTATTCTGTAAACTCATTAAATATTTGTTTCATCCTTTTATTTATTCCTCTGAGTCTTTCTGGAGGAAGCAGTAGTGTGTGCTGCACTGTATGCTGGGGCACAAGCAGTATGTAGGACATGTAGCATAGCAGCATGCCAGTTGGGAAATGGTCACTGTGTCCATTTGCACCCTGGGTACAGGCAATAGGGTAATAAAAGGCTATTTACACCCACAATGACAAAAACATTTGCGAAAGCACAATAAAGACCTCAAACGTTCATATTTATGTCTATGGAATAGGCTTCTCAAGAATATTCTAGATAATGTTGCAATGATGAAATTAGGTGTTGTACTTCATTCAATGAATGCACACAATATCTTGTTCATTAATAATGGATTGCAACATAGAAACAATGGTCTCTGTGATAGCTGGGGAACTGGAAAGTATTCTTCTCTGAGTAGGAAGCTCTGAAAGATAATTAAACACCTACTCCTCTACAAAGTATTTACACAATCCCAATTACTTTCTGATCTCCTCGCGCCCACAACCCCCTAGTGTCCTCTGATTATAGGACTATTTGGCCATCCCTCATACCAAATTTGCACAGAGCTTCCATGCTTTTGCCCTTTATGGAACAAGGTCTATACCTGTCCTTTTTGGGCCTGTGAATAACACATGTTAAAACCCACCATCAGCAAAGCCTTTGGTCTCTAAACCTCTCCATTAATCTCAGTCAAACATTGGGTAGGCCTATCTTGAAAGGCACAATATAAAACCACTTGATTGTTGTTGTTAGAGTGCATCTTTATTAAGAATTTCAAAGGAATCAGATTTTGATAGAGATTGAATTGTCATCCGTTGATATAAGTAGGCCTATAAAATGGACACACAAGTTTAAAAAATCCACTTAACTGAGGCTGAATTTTAACCCAAAAGTTTGTTATACCTGGGTGCAAATACAGTAACATCTGCCTTAATGCAAAACAGAATATTAATAAGCACCTGTGCGACTCAGCAACTGACCACACTTCACAGAAGGGATGTGAAATTCTCCTTGTTAATAAGTCCAAGATGTGGAGCCAGCAAATGGAGCACATTTTAATTGATAAAATCATACAGGTCATACATTATTAATTAAACTGAACATCTGGAATCTGGAATGAAAGTGAGGAGAACTCAACACAAGGTCATAGTTTAGTTAGAGAGATGAAACTAAAAATTAGGGTACAGAGGTTCAACATTCTGCTTAGATACACTGGCAGTTTAGTATCTTTAGTCCCTGACAACGGCCCTTCTCAAAGATTTGTGTGTTGATTTTAAACCCCCAAATAGTAAAAGGTGTTTTACACACATGATAACAAATGCATATTCTCATGCAGACAAAAAAAACCTCTAAGACCTCTAACGTTCATATTTCTTTCTAAGAATCGTAAGAATATTCTTGATAATATTTACAATTCAGAAATCAGGCACATGTATTATACTTGTCTAATCATCATTCAGTGAATGCGTACAATATCTTGGTCATTAATACTGTACCACTTACCTGGTAAAAACTAGCCCCTTGGCCTACTCTTTGCTTTGTACAGAGGGTCTGGACTAGATTTATCTATTTAGCAGATGCAGAATCAAAGAAAGCCTTCCCCTTACTTTTCAGCCAAATTTCAGAGGTTATCAACAGGCCTGGGCAAGAACTATAGCCTGCGAAGCCAGCCTATAACATAATGTATAGTCTGGCCACAATGGATAGATCCTAGGGGCGGAATCTTTCAAACCGCTTCGGCATGCAATAGGGTAGCTACAACCAGAACCATAGAAAAATCTTTGTGTGGCTATGACCAATCAGAACAACGAACAAGCCGACAGTTCATTTCTGAACGTGGTCACGCAAGCCAGGCTAGTAAACATGTAAAAACAAATTCTGCTGAAGCCAAACACCTAAATGTTTGAGGTTTTCAGGTAAATCTAAGCCGTGAAACAGTTTTATTTGTGAAAAGACATAGAAAAATATTGGCTATTCCTGTTGTAAGCTTTATTAACAAAAAAATGTCACTGTCTCCTCATTTCCATTTAAATGCATCTAAATTTTAGCAGAAGTCGCAACATAATTCTTTTTGGTGCTTTTTTTTCACCACATTGTCTGGGACATCAAGGTGGATGTAAACCGCCAGCAAACAACAAATTGCCCCTGACAGAAACCTTTAACATTTGTTTGAATTATCACAATAAAAAAATTCTTTCCTAACTCAGTGATGTTACTTCATATCTTGTTCATTCAGCACTCCACTGCAGAGACTGATTGGAAATTTCTCTAGTAGGGAGAGTGGTGGGAAAGCAGCCTTCTGCTGCCTAAAGCTTAGGTTGCCTCTTGTTTTTGTGTTGGGTAAAGACATTTAAGGAAAACAGATTGGGATTTATAGAACCCTATCATATAATGGACCAGTAAAATGCACTCTGGGAACTAGTTCATTCATAGCCGTCAGGATGATCTTGCACATAATGAAACACAGCAGGCAGTGTGGCATGTGTGTGTGCCCATGATAAGGACTGAGGATGCCTAATAACAAATACCTCCATCACTGACTCCTATACAGCCTATCAACAACTTACAGTCCGTGAACAACATTTATGTTTTCTTCTCCTGTACTGCAAAACTTGCGGCAACATAATGTTAAAGATTTTGGGTTTTTTGATCTAAAACACAGTCGCTCTTTTACTTAAATTTGCATTGGCCCGTGGCAAATGAGTTTTTCGGTATGTGGCACACAAAAAAAAACCTTTGACCACCCCTGGGCTTGTGTGTCCAGTGCACACCTTCCCTCCCCCACCTCCACCTAAATGCCCAGGATCCATTGGTCCTCCATGAAGGTCGTGATGTGCCCAAATTAAGACGCTCCTCTTCTACTGCCACCCTCTTAGCTCTCTAATTCCCCTCATCTTCACGTTTAAAAATATCTCAGTAGTCTTTCATGATAATTGGACAAGTCCCGGCAATGAATATTCATTGAGCTTGCACACGCAGGATGACTGTGGCCTACTCAGAGACAGCATCACCTAACTTTGAGGTGTCCGTGTCTTCTGAAACTTTCTGATGTAATTCATAATTCATGTTAAGAAATGCTGTACATATATTTGTATTTAACTTCAGTCTTTCATATGGAAAGCAGGTGGACCACATCTCCTCTTCTTTGCCAGTTTAGTAATGAACAGTTATGAAAGTTTAATGCCCAGGACCTGAGGGCTTGCTGAAAAGCCTGTGGGGCTGATTACCATCACCAATCGCATTCATTTCTTCTTTGTGTGTGTGTGTGTGTGTGTGTGTGTCTGTATGGTGCATCCGTGTATGTCTCTCTCTCCCTCTCTCATTCTCTCTGTGTGTATGTGCACTCTAAGTTAAGACCTTGCTCCCTATGGCAGCTTTCCAGCAAAGTCTGCAAACTACACAGTGGAGAATCTCACTCTTTTCCCCTCGGATTCTAAACGGAGAATAGTAGCGTTGAACTGGAGGGCTAGCTATCTACCACAGCCTCCCTTAATCTGTGATGCAGTGGGAGGCTGGACTGGGGATGAGGGGGATAGTGTATGGGGAAGGGTTGGTGGTGGCTGCAGTGGAGACTCTTTCACTATTATACAGGGCATCACCCCGGAGCTGAGAGGAGGGGTTAAGGGTTAAAACCAATTTCTGTGGCGGCATGGAACGCAACTTGTTTTATAAGGTGCAGGAAGGCTGAAGGAATACAGGTCATTGTGCAATGTTGAACTTATTTAGTTCAGCTGAATAAGTGAGAAATGCCTCTTCAGTTGGGAGCCAATGTAGGTGGAATTAAGAGTATGATCTTATGCAAGTTTAGGTTGAGGGCTATTTTTGACTGTGGTGAATTCAAATGTGAAAAAAAATATCACATTGTTATCAGGTAATGGCAATGCATGTAGAGAATCTATGTAAATGTCATGCAATCATGCACATTCTTGGTAGGTTATTGTGAAATTTAATGGGATTGGATTCGTTTCATGCAAAAACATAAAAGGCATTATGGCAGCCTTTAAAAATATTATGCCACAAGAGCAAAAGAGAACGAGGGAGAGAATGACTGACATATTCATAGAAATCCCTGGGGATGAGATAGATACTCCACATAGTTGTAATTTTATATTTCATTTTATACGCCACGTTAATCTTTAATGAATGGACTGATGGTTTCTCAACCAAATACAGTATAAGATGCAGTGTATAGCACTGTAGACAGTGGGCAACCCGCAGTTTATGCTGCACACACATATGCATTTAATGGTATTCATAACATTTTTTAATCATATACGTACCCTACTGTTATTTTAAAGCTGTAACGTGTCTACAGTACTTGAGACCAGGACTGAAGTGTTCTTCATTTCCATGGTTGTCTTGGTTCTAATTAGCATGAGAAAGCAAAGGGAATCTTATTCAGTGAAATCCCTCTTCACAGTAAGATACATCATACTTAAGTGGGATACTCTAAAAATAGCTATTGCAGTGCAAACATGCCTCTTTTTAATACAAAAACACACATGCACACACACACACACACACACAAATGCACACGCGCACGTACAAAGACACACACGCACATGCACGCACAAAGACACACACACACACACACACACACACACACACACACACACACACACACACACATTTCAACAACATTTTTATGCATTTATAGAATTATACATTTCAAATGTGGAAAGTGTGCTTATTTCCCTAGAGAATTGCCTGGATAGAGACCTATGCTTATCTTGCCCCCATGTATAGTGGTAATAGAGGCTAAAAATCCTCTGGACCACGGTAAGAGACTTGTAGAAAATAAGACGATGGTGGGATCACCAAGTCTTACAAGAAAATCAGAAGTGACCCCCTTGTTAGGAGATCTGTTCAAAATGCAAACATTGAAAGAGCTTTCCTGTCATTCAATCACTGCCATTCAGACTGGACTTGTTGCTATTGTGATTTGACTTAGATTGATGTTTTACAGACAGGTGGGATGAAAAAGGAGCTTTTTGACTCATGATGGGTTAAGTGTCTAGAGGAATTACTATACTTAAAATGCCCTGTCTACTGATAGCTATGGCACAAGTTCTGTGATATTTTTGGGTTGTTTTTATTCCAATGGTTTTAGGAATATCATAAGGGTGGATGTCATGATGACTTCCATGACAGACCTGACCATTTGTAAATCAAAATATGCCTGTCAGTGTCAATAAGAGTGGCTCAAGCTTGGCTCATCCAAAAGGTCATTAAACCAAGACATGAATTCATAAAACAAAATCATAGCTTACTGATCAGACGATCGAGCTTACATCATGCTTCTCTCAGTCCTCTGAACTTAGCAGTAAACCAATGAGCTGAGCTATGAAGTATGCACCACTGAGAGAGCATAGGAAAATGGACAATCTGGATAGATTCTGTGAAGAGGAAGGGTCTCAAATCAATTTCCCCAACTGTGTGGGATGTCAAAGAGGATGGCTAAAACTTTTTATGGGCAAAGGGGAGATTTACAATGTATGTACAATAATTGCAGCACATGTGGGTTTTTTTTTTTTTTGGACAGATACAGATAAATTTTTTTCTCTTTGACGTTGGATTATTCTCTCTCATTATCATTGTTAGACCTAAGATGAATGACCATAATGGCTAACCTTAAAGTAAATTAAGTGAATCATATGCTGTTCATTCGCTAATCTTCCATTAAATGCAATAACAAGCCAATATCCCAGTGAGCAGGTTTACTGCAGGACAAGTGAGGAGAAAAAAAAAACAAATGTGAATAAGCACTGACAGGACCTTCTGCAGCTGTCAGCTTTGGCCCAAACTGTCCATCATCCTGCTGTCTGCCTCCGTTACCACTCAAATTAACTAGATTTGTGCTGGGGTTCTCCTGTCAGTGTGACCAACGTGTCCTGATGTAGCCGTATGTCTTACTGCCTATTTGTTGAATCACAGGCCAAACACCACGAATGCAGGCTTCCCATTCCAATAGGTTTCTGAAATCTGTGTTTTTTGTCTTCACACATGTAGGATAGAGCAACACACAACGACACCCTCTATCTCTACGCTGCAGAAGCGTTTTCCACCCCCCACATTCTTCTGCAAACACATCAGCATATAATAGAGCTTTTATCCAGGCACAAACACACACACAACACACACACACACGTGTGTGTGTTGTGTGTGTGTGTGTGTGTGTGTGTGTGTGGTTTGGTCACCCCTAGTGTTCACACCATAGGTGCATCTAATACATGCACACTGCTGTTAAGTGAAGCTGCTGAACAGAAAATGTAAACAAAAAAGGGAAAACTCAGCAGATAAAAAAACAAATAGAAAGATTCTTTCCACAATATTAAAGAGCATGTCAGTGTTATTTGACCTTCCCCAGAACGATCTGTAAAATCTATTACCTTCTGTCCAATCTGATAAAGTAGGAGAGTATGAGACCAATAAGGATAAACAAAACTGGAAGGGCTGGATAAAACAACAACAACAACAACATATCCCCACTGTGCTGAACAGTTTGTCAACATAAAATCCAATCCATGGCAGTCACAAATAAACAGTACATCAGGAAAAAAGATCAAGCTTTTGACTAGATATCTGACAGTACGCGATCATTTTATCTACAGGTGTTCATACATACATTAAACCTTGCAGTAATGTTTTTGAAACAATATCCTTTCATTTGGAATGCCTTCCATTATGGCAACATCACCATATATACCCTCTGATGTGGTATGAGTAATGTGCTGTTTTTCACAAATTCAATATAATAAGTTAAGGTCATTTTCATAGACTCAAAACACAGTGCACAGTTTGCTCATGTTTGTTCAAAGAAGTGTGAACATTGAATTGTGGCTATTCACACACACACACACACACACACACACACACACACACACACACACACACACACACACACACACACACAGCATGCACATGCAGTAGGTTACATAGCCACAAAATCTCCAGAGCATGGCAGTGAACCATAAGGCCATAAGGAGAACAGTATCTCTAGATCTCTAAATACTAGACTCAGATTCTCCTTAGTCCAAGTACATCAGAACATACATGTCTGACTCAGGCACTCTACAAGGCCTAGATGGATGAATTTGCTGTGATGCAGGTTAACGCAATCTGGCTGTGGTTTGGAAGTGTCGTATTTGCATAGCTTTTAAGGTCTGAAGGTATTGTTTTGCATTTCTTTGTATATCTGTGTGCTACTGATACGCCCCAGCAGTTGCATTCTCGCTCTGCTAATTAGACTAAGAGCAAGCAATTGACCAGCAAACAGCTGCTGAGTGGCAAAGCACAACTGAGGTATAGGTCTGCAAGATTTACCAGCAAGTAGCTACTTGAGTTAATGCTTCAGGATTGTTTTAGCACCATGGACAGCGACGATGGTGCCTCTGTTTGTCTCTCTCTCTCTCTCTCTCCCTCTCTCAGTGATAGTCCCTCAGTATTTTTTGGAGTGTGTTAGGTAAAGAAGACATGTAGTGTAGTTGATCATCCAGCTTCTGCAATACTATGCCATTACAGGTGTCAGAGGCAAGTGAAAAGGCAAACCGGCAGCCTGCGATAAGAAAATTGCCGGTTGTGTGGAAAAGTGCATGACAACTGCTATCATGTAAGGAAGGTGATGATGTTCATCTGGTCGATAGATGAAGTACTGGGTGCTGGGTTTGTGTATATGTCAGCTTGAAAAGTCAAATGTTGGTTGTTTTATCAGCCATCCAGGTTATAGTGCTTTAGTCATGGAGAATTGAAGTGATCTGTTTAGTCTTGAAGTCAAGGATTATGAACTCAAGACTACACCAGTAGTCTATATGGTAGGACTTTAGAATAGTCATTTAGTTATTGACTTAGTTGTAGGTACAGATAGTTTTAGATCGACTACTATATTTTCTGGTAATCACAAGGCCTACACGTGAACCTACATAACAGTATATGCTGAATCTGTCTCCAATATTTTGGTGAGTTTGAACAGTGCATGTGCAAAACTGAACGCCTGTAAGCATGCCTCACTAGAAGCGCTTACTACCCAAGAAGACATCATATCCACCCCAGAAAAGCAGCAGACAAGTGTCTAAAAGGCCTAAAGGATTCTGATGCAGTTTGTGCAATGTTCAGAAATAGCTCCAACGCTGCAAGAAAACCACAATGGAAAACTCAATACGCAAAGCAGAATGCTGTCCATTCAGCATTTTATCATTGATCCCGGTAGTACACTGTCCCTTTAGACACACACAGATTTTCATTCATAAGAACTCACGTATTTTAACGCACACACAAACATAGCACACAGTATATCCACATTTAGAAGGCCTATAGCAGATACATAAGGAAACAGGCCCTACAGAATAATATGTAGCATTAAATAATTTAACAAGGAATGACTATGGCCATTAGACGTAGAGTTCCAAAGGTGGTCATGAAACACTATGTGGTCGAGCAAAGGCGTGAGGTGATAGCATATGCCTCATGCACTGTGTCACGCTCTATTTGAACACCTCTCCGGGGGGAGGTCACTGCTCACTCACGCACGGAGTCCCTGGCACAGCTGCCAGACTCATTGGCTCTGGCACAGTAAAGCCAGCCACTAATGGACCCCGCTGTGAAGAGCTCCCACCTAAAAAATACCTTTGATGCATGCACTTGTCACAAGCCTAATGAACACCGTTGTGGCCACGGGAGCTTGGTACCTGGGGGAAGAGGGGTTGGGGGGGTCTAAGGTGGTTGATTTGTCAGCTGCTCTGCTTAATGTCCTCACCACGCTGCATCTCGGCTCAGACCACTCCCAGGGGTGAACGGCGAGCTGCTGGGAGCTCAGGTGTGCTACACTTGATCCTGCCTCATTAAAATACCTCCTTTAGGAAGCAGCGCTGCACTGCAGGTCACACCTGACATAGACGCTGGTCTCCCATACTCTACCTTGACTGGGCAGAGTGCATCTTTGTGTGTACTGTATGTATGACAGAGAGAGACAAAGAGAGAGGGAGAAAGAGAAACATTGATTTTGTGAGATAAAGGCCTGTTTCTACATCTAAAATGTGTTGTCAAAAACTGGGTTAGAGAACTAAACAATACAGACTTGTTTTCAGACATAGCCTATGGATTTCTGGTTGTGCCAAAAATCAAATGCTGAATTGTCATTGTGCTCCATTTATTTATTTTTCAGAGATTTCTCAGCAGGCAAGCTATGAAACACAGGATGTCTGAAGAATTTCAGAGATAGTTTTCAGGCCTACATGTAAAAATTTATCTTAAAACAATGCATTCAAAAACTGAACTTTGAATTGTACATGGAATATTGAATATTTGGGACACTGAGCCCTGAGGAAGACCCATTGTGGGGTCGAAACTAAATTAAATTAGCCATGTTATAATAAAGGCTTTTTAACCTTCTTCTCTGATTACATTTTGGAGTGCCAGAATCAACCGTTTTGCTTTAATTGAATATTTGGCATCGGGTTTGAACAAACATGTCCCACCACCAGTGATCAGTGATCAGTGATTAATCTACCTACAGAGATGGAAAAATGTATTAGCCTACTATCCCACTGAATAACTACCCATAAAAGGGAATTTGCTCACAAAATTCCTTGACTTAACGTTAGGCCTTTTCTATGTGCAAAAGGCCACCAATGGCGTCATACACAAATAGACATAAGGTTGATAATTTTCTGAAAATACCAGGTCAGATATTATCAACGCGCGCACTGCAGGGTGAGCATGCATGCCTTGCCTCATAAAACGGCCTAATGCCTGAATCATATGCACAGAGACTGAGGCTGCATTTATCAGCTTCATGAGGTTAACACAAAATTTAATCTAAACGGACATTGAGTTCAACTTCTCAGCTTGGGAAAGCAGGCCCAGCAGTAGCCGTCATTACTGCGTTTAAGGACGACCATCAATTAGTAGGCAAATCATGTGACTTATCTAACGCAGGTGAGTTCTTTATTTGATGGTGAATACTTAACTGTTATGCTAATTTGCCATCCATGTTGCTGAGTCCCTGGGCCCACGGACATTATGTTTCTTAGACAATGGCAGAGAGTCATGTAGACAAGGCTTTCTGATAACTGTTTTCTTAATAAGGAACCATGCTGCAGTGGCAGAATCAATCCGCGCCGATAACCAGTGATCATGTCCACAATCTGACGAGCTTGGACGACGGCCATCGGGCGATGCAGTTGGCAAATCGACCTGTCAAGATTGTTATAATATTAGTACTAGGAGTAATGATCACACTGGGGAACATAGCTGTTATTTCTGTTATATCCTCTTCGGTGGCAGGATGGTCGAGGAACTCCCGGTATTTTTTGCTGTCTTTAACTGGGGCTGATTCCGCATTTGGCCTCATTGTAATGCCTTTGAATCTCTGCGTGAGCCTGTTAAAGGACTCAGGTTTGGGACCCGACCCATTCTGTCATGTCGTAGCGTTTTTTAACGCAACTGTGTATTCAACATGCATGTACACACTGGCCACCATAAGTTTTGAGAGGTACATTGCTGTTTTTTATCCGCTGAGATATACATGTCTAATGACAAGGAGACGCGCATTGCTCTTGATTGCCTTCGCGTGGCTCTTCCCGCCCGTGTTATTGTTGCCCATTTCTTTACCTGAGGGAATTATTGAAGTACACTTTTCAACAGCGTCACTGGTCTGCAACCCATCATACTCCAGCAATGTTTCCTACTCCTTGACGTTAACAGGATTTATTTTTTTCCCATGCTCAATCATCATGACCTACTGCAACCTGCGACTTTGGTTTGCAGCCAAAAGGCAGCGTGTGAAACTGAGAAAGAGCAATCTGAGTGGACGCAACAGGCCTAATGTAGCATCCCGTGTGCTTGTACCAGTCATGGCCGTCTACTACACATGTTGGACACCCTGCATGGTTATTATGATCTACAGTGGTAAGTGTAAACAAAAATCAATTTCCAAGCCTTGTGTGTTGATGGATGGTTTCTTGTTGGTCTAGGCCTTAATTTAGCAATTGACAAGGGTTTGAACAGTAGGCTAAACAAATGAATATCAAAATTCTATGATTTTACCTTCCACAGAAAACCCACATGAAAGTAGAGATGATGTGCCTCAGTGATTTATATCTTATCTTTCCCTTCTTTTTAGCCATCTCAGGCTGTGGTGTCTCAGAGTGGATAGAGTTTATCGCTGTGTGGTTACCCACCTCCAATGGTTTCCTGAACTGTATTTTCTACTTCTGGATCAACCAGAGTTTCCGAAGGAAGTTCCGTGCCATCGTTGGACGACTGTTCTGGAATCTTTGTCCAGAAATGAGCAAGGCAATGGGCTGTATGTCCGCCACAGGAGAACATGAGGTCCACACAGTGTGGAACAATAACAACACACTCCAGGAACGGTCCTCCAGCGTCTCCTCTACATGTACTCTGTTAACACTGGCTGCTGATACTCATGTCTAAGGATGAGGAGTTGGCGGTCATGGAGGAGTGAATTGGACACACTGTAGAACACCACCTCTATGGAGTCGATGGCAAATATTCCTCTTTGAAGGACTGAACTGAAGTACTGATCTGCAGAGCAGAATGGTGTCATCAGGAATGCATTTAGGCCAAGGTTAGACGGAGCCCAAGTTTTTCTGCTTTCAGCACTGGTATTGCTGTATGCTTTTACTGCCTTCTTTCTTTCTTTCTGAACTTAATTCAGGCCAAGTTTTCAATGAGTCTTATCCAAAAATCAATTTTTATTTTTTCTTTTTGTATATATTCACGTTTGATTAGCAGTCAAAATTCCTACAGAAAGATATACCAGAATTCCTGTTTTATTTTGTTTATTTTTGCCCTTTTTTTAGTTTAAAGCTTGTAAAAATCTCAGTTTACTGTAGCAATTTATTCTTTTAAATAACTTCAAATCCTAACTTACTCCATCTCTTTTGGGGAAGTTTACGTAATGCAACAGCAATCCCTGAAAGCAAACTTTCCACATTAATCTGGCAAATAATCACCAAAATTGTTGACCGAGCACTTCCAGCTGTGTGATGACAACATTCTTCAGCTCCATCTTTTTGATACCCAAGACCCAAGCTTGCCCGGCAACCTGGCAAACTTAACCTTTAAGCCTCTACATTGCAATTTATGCAAAAAGAAAAAGCAATTAGGCAGTTTCGGTGCATAAAGGTCAATGCAGCTGTGTGTGGGAGGTACTCTCTCTTGTCCTTTGAAAGACTGCATGCTAGTTGTCACTGAGGTGGTTCCACGTCAACACGCTCTGGAAGCTTTTTTGTCTCACTAATTAGGATTGTTTACTTTTACCATGCCAATTGTTCTTTTTCGTTTTATGCTTCGCAACAGCCTACCTGCTGAACCATTCACTCGCCGTTTGTGACATCAGCTGTCCCAAGTGATCTGACAGCCAAACAGTTGATGGTAGCTGTGACTTTATTCTAGTGTGTTCTGTGTCTAAAAATAGAGAGAAATAGTGTGTATATATATTATATGTAAATAAGTAAATTCACAATGAAGTTATGTTATTAGTGTTTTGTCTAAACAGAGTGGTTTGGTGATGGCTTGACTTGTCAAGATGGGACTGTCAGGAATTTTACCCTTGTCCTCGTGTATGTTTAGAACTTTACTTTGTAAGAAGTTGTCAAAAAATGTATTGTAAATATTGTATTTTATATTTATATGGAAAACAAATGAATACTGATTGCGTTTGTCATTTACAACTTTAATCTTGAAATAAAGCTTTGAATATTTAGGCCTAAGTCTGCAATGTATTTTGCTTATAAATCTGATTCTTTCTTTAACTATATATCCCATGGATGTGTTTCTTAATTTTATACAAGAAAACTATTTTTATAGATTTTTACACACAGCACAACCACATATATTCTTCAGTCATTGATTGTTGGTACCTCAAAAAGATAATAAATGGTTGGATCATGATGTTTTAAACTTGGTTTTTGAGGTGAAAGGTTAAGGCTCTTAGTGTCTGACCACACCATTAGCTGCTTTTTGAACAAAGAAGATTGCTCAAAAGGCAAAAAAAAAAAAAAAAGGTCTGGAATTCTGGACACAATGCTTATTGAGAAGTCACATGGAAGGCACCCAAATTGATGGGACAAACTTAAAAGCTGTCTCAGGCCCAGGTCATGAGCTTCCACCAACAAGATAATGACGCCAATACTTAGGAATGGAGCTTATAGCTGTGCATTATATTCATGGCCTTCGGCGTGACCTGATGTGTTTTATTGAGCAAGAAGCTGAAACTACAGTCCACAGGGACGCCCTTTAAAAAAGGTGATAGCAAGAGCAGTTTATTAGGGAAGAGGGGGCCAAACACTCTAGAAGCAGGCATGCCATTAAGATTGATAGAAAACACTCAAAGGCTATTATTGCTTCCTACTGATAAATAGTACCAAACACTGGTCCTGTTCATAACATTTTTCTCCATATATTTAGATTTATTTTATTATCTAAAATTCTGTCTTGAGTGAATAGACAGTTCACTTGAGAAGCATTCAACATGCTAAATACTTTTTTCACTTTTTTCTGAGTGGTGGTGGGCTGTCATATTTGCCCACAACTCTATCTGAAGGGATGATGCCTCCCAGTGTTGTGCACTGTCAGCCATTAGACCTATTCATACTTGTATGTTTATTTTTTCCAGAGTACAAGATGTGTAACATTCTGATGAAAAGCAATTTGGCTCCAATGTATATTGTATAGACCTACTATGCGAGACATGTAAAGTAATGGAAAGGTAAGATGGATTTAATTGTTTATAAATGGTTGAGCGACCTGACCTCTATCAATTGTCCCCATAGCTCCTCCTAAAAACACAATTAAAGAATTTCTGGTCTTGAACTCTTTTGTGTGGTAGACTACGTTGTATGCAGTACAAAAGTATCAATGTTGTTATGTCTAGGTAACACAAAATTATATTCCTACATTTTCCCCATATGTTTTATAATTCTCAACTCCTCAAGTATGTGCACTCCTTTGTACGAGATGATGACAAAGTAAAGACTTTACTTGTTTTAAGGAACACCTTCTTTTCTTTGGCATGAAATATGTCCGTCTAGGACATCCTTTGATTAAAACAAGTTAGAGTTATAGAATGAGAGAGTGTTTACTTTGTCATCATCCAGTATTCTCCTTGTTTTCCGCACCCAAACCCCATTACCAATCACGTCCTCTGTGATGAGCTGATCTAATTTAAATTTCATGCATTTATAACACAGATTTTCAATTGAATACTATTTTGTCAACTGAGTCCTCAGTCCCATCCCCAGTATTTAAATTGTGAAGATTTTATTAAATAAATAGACAATATGTTGGGATTAAAACAGCATACATCACATACCAGCAGCCAACACTTGTTGCTATTTGCTAGGCCTAATAATTAATATCAGAATGAGGAATAATCATATAAATTATTATCTAAATATAAAAGAGGCCAGTTTACTTTGACCCTCTCCTTATCTCACAGATTGCATCTCTTTGCCTCCTAACATGTGGCCTAGTCTTTTGCATTCAGTTCATTTGCAGGCCAACATGTGAACACTTTAGAATAAAACTCAAAGTGATCCACATGATGTCATGACCTTGAATCTCACTGCAAAATTTCTGCTACTGGTGGGTGAGCTCTAGACTCTGCACACGAAGATGGAGGAGGAGAATTTTGATATTCCATCGCTATGGAGATTTGGCATATAGAATATTGGTCTCCCCTTCGTTTGTGGGTTCCCAATGTGTCTTTATCAAAATTCATCCCCGTTTGTACATCACTGAGGCAGTGCCTATGAGTACAACACAGGAAGCGAAACCATGTTATTAATGTTTCAGTTTATTAGTTGAATAATTATTAAGGGAGTGTTCATTAACAGAATGACAGCTGATTATGCATGACCATTCGGATACAATGTCTGCACCATAATGATTCATCCCTTTTCAGAGTGATCATGATGCTGTTGACTACACGATGGTGCATGAAAATCACAGTGCAATTTCCTGCGTAAACAAACCCAGCTGCCTACCCCACAATATCTGTGATCATCCTATTCTGAGCAACATGCATGTAGTAGGAAATTAGCAGGGATATGGATCTGATGAGAGTATGGTGATGCCAGCGATCATTGTATCTGTGTGCATTGAGTGAATTCCCTGGGGGAGATGGTAATTTTGTTCACTGCTTTAATCCCAAATCCTCTCCACAGGTTAGTTTCATGAATAAAAGGTTTGTAAGAATATATCCAATATTTAAAATCTGTAAAAATCATTACTTTATTAAATTTTGCTGTTAAAAATTTGATTAGATGTATGACTGATGCTGGTCCATTTTTAATCGTTTAATAACATCAACCTGGTGGTGTACTGCCCCCTATTGACTGTGTTCAAGACTTGTAGAGACTGTAGTTCAAAAATAGTCTGGCACGGCAACATTATTTTATCCAGCAAATACTTTAATGAAATCCTGTTGGGAGATCAGGCAACACGTAACAAGTAAGAAGACTAGCCTGTGCCTGCAAAACTTTTCAATTTCACCAGATGGTCCTTGCAAAAATATATCAAACTTAAATAAAATGTTTTACACATATCATGAAAACATGTAAGCTTAATTTGGTGTCAATAATGTGCTGTGGCTGGGATTTCAGGCTTTGTGGCTTAATGGCTAGTGTGCTGTAATGAGGTAATAGTAGAACTGGGGAAAGTTTTTAGTTGCTAAAACCACAATGCTTAATTGATCCCACCGTTATTGCTGGTTTCAGGTGATTATACAACAGTTACACACTGTGGGAGTGAGTTGTCCTACTTCAACCAGTGTTTTGTTGTGTAGCCACCTGCATCAACACAGGAAAATGCCCACTTCTGTGAGGACTCTTGTTGGCGAGAGTGGTTAACATTGCTTTTATTTCTGGAAAAACTAAATGGAGTGCTATTTGAGTGTCATTTGTTAAGTGGTTTAACAAATGTTGCTATAGTTAAAAACAAAATTACCTTATGTAGTTTTTCCTTTTATTATTCTGATCTGGCCGTCTGTGAGACTGTGCAGTCTATAAAAACAGATATGTGACAAATAACATCTTGCAAAATATCAGGACATTTATCATAATGTCTTTATGCTAGAATTTGAAAAGACATGATAATAATTAAAATATACATCTGTCACAGAAAATTAAAATATACATCTGTCACAGAAAAATGTTTGGCAACTGAAAATGATACTGCCCAAAAAATAAGTCCTTATAAGTCCTTAACACACTCTCTCCTACACCTTACAGCTTTGGATGCAAGCAAGCCACCATTACTATGATTCCCTGGTATGAGAATACAGAATCACACCTCTGTCACCACAGATTAAAAAAAAAAGTCCACAGAAAGATATGGTTTTATCCTGATTTAGGAAGCATGTTTTGTGAAAAGTATAATGGTGCCATCTTGTGTTGTTTCATTAGAATTACAGGGCCACTCTTAGGTATATGCCACGTTGTTTCGTGAATTTATGTTCAGTTGTGTGAACATGAAATGGTTTGCATTTCTGGGTATTACGGTGTACAGTATACTAGGTTTTGGATTTTGTGCCACTGCTGTATTGACAAATGGTCGTAAGCGCATGCAAATTGCCCACCCATTGGTGCTGTAGAAACTGAGTGTTGTTATTCCTAGTGGATTTTGTGTAGGCCTACCTACTTATATTTCTGTCCACTGAAGTGTTCACTGGTCTTTGTTGCCTGAGTAGGCATGACTCAGTTATGTTCCTTTTTGTGAATCACTAGTATGTGGCCGTGACCCCAAGGCCACTCTGTAGAAGGTTAGGGGCGTGACCATGAGCCCATGACGAAGCAGAAAGTTTCTACTGCAGGGAAGGAGCAAAGCTCTTTGGCCTTGTTGTGCAGCGCCCCTGAGAGGCAATAAGCCACTCAGAGCTCAGCTCAGCTAAACTGTTTCTCTACTGTTATCCTAAAGCAATGCACTTGCTCTTGTGTGTTTGGTCTTTATTGATTAGTCCCATGTATGGTAATGAAAGACAACACAGCCAATATTTACTTTTCCTTAAAAGTGCAGCCAACAAGGCTGAATTGTAAAAGAAAAACTGGAATACATCTGTTTAAATTGTTTTCATGTTTGAATTGACAATTTTTGAAAGACCCAACTAAAATAGATTTTCTTTTCTATTAAAATCATTTTGAAAGTGTGCAGATCTTTTTGACCCTTGTTTTTAGTTTACGTTTAAATCAGGCACCTTTTTGATCCAGACTTTATTGCACAATATGTTGAACAAAAGACCTAGTGGACACAACAAAGAGGTCTGCCTCTGCCTTCAGTGTTTTCAAGCCTAAAAACAATGTTTTGAAGACCCCAAGTTTTTTTTTTCCATTGTGCTCAGATAATGGGCAGCTCGTGGATCATAACGAGATGGGCTATAGTGTTAATGTGATGATTGTGTTCAGTGTTTACAAACTGCCATACTATCACTATCGTTTTTTGTTTTGTTTTGTTTTGTTAGATTTCATTTACTGACTTATGTCCCAACATACTGCTTACAGGATTACTGGATAAACCAGGAGGACAGTAAGGTATTGTAAATTGATGTCCTAGGCTGAAATTGACATAGGCTGAAAGAATTGCATCTGCACCCCCCCAAGTCATAAGGCGGTATTCTCCCAGGTGCAACTGCTACAACTGAATCTACTTTGCATCTTGACAGACAGCCTATTGTTGCATCTGGTGAACTTACATCTTACTTGGTCAGGAGACTAGGTCAGGAGTCAATAGTGGACAATATGCTTTATGTTTTCTTAGCATGCAAGTATAGACAGTGTTGTGTTATTTAGAGTAGACCAATATGAATGACTCAATACACACAGACATTGCCCATTTGTCAAAAAAGGGGACTTCCCTGCTTCCCTGTTCAAGACCTTGACATTTTGTGAAAATATATGAGTGTGTGTGTGTGCTCGTGCACATGTTTGTATGTACAGTTTGAACCATAACTCACCTCAGAGACATAAAAAAACTATTAATCATTTAATCAGAGTAAACTTTTATATGTGTTTATTATCAGAATAAAGAGACAAACTTTTATTGACATCAGTCAAAAGTTTACGCACACTTCCTAAGTATTTGATAGAATAGCCTTGAAACTGTTTCATTTGGGCCGAAGGTTTGGTGTACCCTTCCACAGGCGTCTCACAACAGTTTGCTAAAAGTTTGGCCCATTCATCTTGACAGAACTGCTCTAACTGGATAAAGTTTTCTCAGGCCTACTTGCATGCACATGCATTAGTGTTTCAACATATTCATGTAATTCCTGTCATTATGCCATCTGTTTGGTGAAGTGCCCCACTCCCTCCTGCAACAAAGCAGCCACAGATCTGTTTAATCAGACCACAGGACATGCCTCCAGAAATTTGGATTATATGGATATATTGAAGCACTGAGAAAGCATTTGTATAGAAAAGATGGCCTGAAAAAAACTGACCTATAGTTACACCACTTCTGTCAAGAGGAATGGGTAAATGGGATTTTTTTTTCAGTTCAGTCCTTCCTTTTTGCAAGTTATCTCAAAATCAAGGATTTATGTAGTGACTACAGTATAATTTTATATTTTGCTTATTACAACCCATACAAAATCTTGATCCCATGAACTTGCAGGTGTCCAATGCAAAAGCAAAGGTTTTTCACCCAGGACTGCTAATATCTTCACAGGATGTTAGCCAAAATGTGATCTTGATCTTCTACTAAATGCAAATCTGTGATAGGAACAAGATTAATGTCCATGAGAACCTCAATATCAGGAGGAGATGTAGCATTTTCTACAAAAGAATGGACTGATTCCTCAAGAGACATGCTAATCCAGTTCGGGCCTGAAATAACAATTCCATGTTATGGCACTGTAGCCTACTACAAACCTGTAATTTCAGCATTCTTATATATCTATTAAAGTTGGTGGAGATTTTGTACATTTATTCTGAAGATTGACTGGGTATCTGTGCATTAAAAATATCTCAAATAAATAGGTGAGCAAATTAATGGGGTGAGAGATACTGTAGATGTGTTATCTATGTGTCAATAAAACCATGTATTAAATTATGTCATGTATCTTGTTCCGTTAATTCAGAAAAAACATACAGTAAACATATTCACACATAACAAACAAGCAAATACCGAAGTAAATAAGAAGTAAATGTCTAGAACAAAGGTGACAAATTTGTGACCATCTAAATAAGTTTGGAATAAAGTTGCATAAAAGGAAATATCCTAGAATAATTCCTACATCTGTTTGAGTATTAATTATCCTGCAAGTTTGCTGCTCATTCTTTTCAACTTGAAATTCTGCCATCGTCTCTATCACATGCTTTGCACATGTCATGCTGTCTTATCTGCTTTTCTAAAGTACGATAAGTTCAGGAGTGCGTAACCAAAACTAAATATGTATTTCCATGTTTCTGACCAGGGACCCTCATAGAACAGAATTTTTTTCAAGGACCCCTCATGATAACAACAAAATTTATAGTCATTTGTTCATTCAGGGGTTTTTGAACTCTTACTCTAAGAACATATTGTGCTTATATCAGAACAGTTTTGAAGAGGCATGTAAGTGAACTAGGCAAAACTTGACAGTGCAGGAGCCTCTGTAGGCCTACTTAAAAAAAAAAAAAAATCCTGGGAAGTGTTTATTTCTTTCTCCATAAAACAAGTTTGTTACAAACTTTTTCACAGACCCCCTGGCAACATGCTACAGACTGCAGTTTGAGAACCAATGATCTAGAGGTCACCGATCTTCAGAATGATGCATTTCTATCCGACTAGAAACAGGTGTCTCTTAGGATCCAAATGTGATAGAAATGTAAACTGAATTTAAATGTCCTTGTTTCCGGCCAAACTCATATTATAATATCAATATTAGAGGTCAACATGCAAGTCAAAGTCAATTTATTTGTATAGCACATTTAAAACAAGTTGAAACCAAAGTGCTTCACAAGCTTTAAAGGAATAGTTCACTTCTTAATGAAAATTGGTTATTCACCCCCTTACCTGGAGTTACATATGTGGGTAAAATCATTTTGGTCTCAGTACTTGTGTAGCCGGTGGCGGTCCACACCGCACACGGGTCTCGAACCCGCCACCCCAAAAGCCACAAAACTCCGGCATGGGAGTGGAACACTCTAACCAACTGAGCTAAAAGCCCAAACTTCTAACTCAGTGTGTTAGAAGCGCCCATGGAATTGGGTGATGAGGATTTACACGTACTACCGCCGAGCTAGCTGGCCTCCATTACACTTGCGTTTTCCTAGTATGGCATCCCCAATTTCCTCCATTGTTTAGCTTTAGCTTAGCATAGGTGCTGGAATGTAATGTTGCCAGATAGCAACTGTTTGGCAACTTTACTTTCCAGGGCCTATGCTAAGCTAAAGGTAAAATTGGGGTTGCCAGCCAAGGACAATGCATGCATTGAGACCAAAATGCTCTTACCCACATTTGTAACTCCAGGTAAGGGGGTGAATAACCAACAAATAGGCTAACAAAATTCATTGGCTTTTAATATAGCCTATCACCCAGCAGGACTGCTAATATCTTCCCAGGGTATGTTAGCCAAAATGTGATCTTGATCCTCTACTGAATATGTGGTAGGAACAACATTAATGTCCATTGACAACCTCAATATTTGGATGAGATGTAATATTTTCTACAAAAGAATGGTTCCTCAAGAGACATGCCAATGACAGCTTTTATTAGTATTTTTACATAGGTTATGCACCTTGCCCAAGAGCATCTCAGTAGTAGGCCTAAAGGCCAGCATGGGATTGTAGTTCAGTCACATCTCCTGCCCCAGGGTTCGAACCTTTAGCTTCCCTGATGTAGAACTACAGCCATATATATGGACATGACAAAAATGTTGGCCTACTCGAACTTTCTAGTAGTTGATTAGGCTAGTATAGTTTGACCACTGTTTCAGGCCACATATGGAATTCAATTAATCTCCATGGGACAACTCAAAATGAATTCCCCTTGCATGCTAAAATTTTAAATGGCATTGAGCTTACATGAAATGCCAGATTTTTCAGAATTAGAACCAGTTTCTACTGGCCATCCACGAGGAATTTTACCTAGGCTATGTGTTACATCAGGCCTAGTATTAGCAGTAGTATTAGTACTATGAAGCCAAAGATGTAGGCTGGAGTCAAACCTGTTGAGCGATTGTAATCGTGGTGTCTGTGAAGGTCTCGTGATGTACTGTTGTTTACTGTGATTGGTTAAAAATCAAACTGTGTCCAAACACTCGGTGTTCATTGGAGGGTAGGTCCGTAGGCCGATTGGTGTTTCATGTGTCTGCTGATCAGACGCCAAGCTGGGAGGAGAATTCGGTTCAAGCAGTCCCAAGCTGTGTGTATGTTGTAACGTTAGCACTACTTGTGCGTTAATATTGAGTCGTAGTTGTTAACTTGAAGCCTTTTAATTTATCGACAAACAACACAGACGTCTGAGAAGCAATGGGAGAGGAAATGGACTCAACAGTAAATACAGAAGATAGTCTTACTCATAAAGAAAATGGAGATGGAATTCTGTCATCCGAGGACGCACCAGAAAGCAATGTGAAATACTACACACTCGAGGAAATTCAAGCTCATAACCTCAGTCGGGACACTTGGCTTATCATCCACGATAAAGTGTATGATATAACGAGTTTCCTAGAAGAGGTGAGGCCGTGAATCTAACGTTACATGTCGAAAACCATGATGATAGCGAAAAATAACGCTCATCATTTAGCACTAATGTTAGCCAAGTATTGTTTCGCGATGATATGTGACTTACGGTGATAAATGGCAAATTCACAGGGCTGAAGTCAAGTCTATAGTAACCTTTTGCTAACTTAGCTTTGTGTTGCATGGTAACGTTAAAGCTGTTTGTCAAAATTATACAGGTTTCCAATGATATGTAGTTTAAGCGATGCCACAATTGTTACCCATGTAGGCTAACGTTAGACGTGCACTACTCCGGCCCGGCAGATAGGCAGTGGATGTAAGTTATATCACACAGGCTAAGCTATGCTAAGTTAACTGTGTTAACGGCATCAACTCTTAACCCTTCTTATGAGTCGTTGCTTTCCAAATAACGTTACCTCGTTATCTTTTTTCATTTACAGAGTAAGTGTTATTGCAAGAAGATGTTGACGATAAACGTTGGCATTGATGCTGTTGATAGGCAGCTAGTTATCGTGGAGCTAACGTCAATGCTGCAATGTCAACTGCTTCCCGTGGTGCTGTTGGGGATAACGTGGCGATGTCACCGGTGTTTTAATTAAATTCGGACGTTGTTACAAAACAAAATTAGATATTGTAATGCCACTTGAATTAATGTTGTAGTGGTGTTATGACATCAATAATTCATGACATTGTATGAGTACATTTATATGAGCATATTTATATTTTTAAATTGGGTTGGAAAACTAGCAAACGCTAGCTAGCCAATTATTTTAGCCAAGGAGGCTAGTCTAGTCTAAATGCAATGCAAATGGAAGATGGTGATAGGCTATTTCTAAGGTTTGGTGAGAGATTTGTTAGAAATTGAGTCACTCGGTGAAGGGGCACTGCAGTTCAGAATGACGATAGGCGGCGTTAGGCAACATTCAGGGCTATTTGAGGTCATGTTCCGGTGTTGTGCAACCTTTTAACGTAGATGTGAAATTGGGCTGAGGTTATCTTTCTCTTTGCTCTCACGCAAATAACTAATTTGTGTGGGGTTGTTTGTGAAGGTGTCAGCAGTGGGAAGAAGTATGGAATTTAACTTCGCTCTCTATATTAAAACTTAGTAATGGGAAGTGAGAAATTACAAGCAAATGTCCATATTACTAATTCACAAATAATCCAAATCATCAAATTTGCAGTGCATAGGGTTATACTAACTAAGAAAAACATCTTGGAAAACTTGCCCCCTTATGAGTTAAATTACCATACAGGTTATCTTGCTTTTGCTATTTATTTGAGCTTTTGGTATCTCCAGGTGCTGCCAATTGGGTGCCTGATATGCAGTACCTGTTAGCATGGGCCTTACTGTAAGTACAGTATAGTCAGTATATGTCTGCTCCAAGAATCAGTGTGTTGTGTTTGACTGATCTGGATAGGGCCCTACCTCAAGTTGGACTTCAGCAAAACTAAGTTGTAGGGTTTTTTGGAGTGATCCCTAGTACCATTACCAAACTGTAGGCTGAGTTGCATAAATCGGGGGATGTCCGTGACAAACCCTAGAGGCATCCAAAGAAGACGACACCCCAAGAAGACCAGTTTGTCTTGTTAAATAGCCAGTGTGTCTCGTTTCTTCAACCTTCAATTACCCAATCCACCAAACAATTAAATGGCAGAATGGGTGCAACCCACAGCTCATCCCACAAATGCATGTTCCATACAAACAGGGCACCATTTGAAAGTGACCTAAATAGGCTTTCAATTGGTACGATGTATTGACAAAATCTATTGTTGTTAGAGTCAGAGAAATGGTCTACCAAGTCATCCAAAAAGGGGTGCCCAAAAAACTCTCAAACACAAAGTGGTTTTAGAAGAAAAACTATTTAATTGGTCACTGATTAAAAACTCTTTGTTATGCAGGCAAGTGAGGCCTGCAGGTTTTAGATGTTGTTATGGGTTCCTTCATAACCTGGATCAGTCGTCTTTGTGTTCTTGGGGTTGGGTCACTCGCATGAAGGTTCAACAGTGTGTTGCACGTTTTCTTCATTTATGAATAATGGCTTTCACCATGGTTCACTGGAGTCCAAAAGCTTTAGAAATGTTTTTTTTTTGTCCTTGTTTAAGGTCTTGAAAACCTTACATGAGACATGTCAATTACTTTTTTTTCTCACCTTTTCCTGAATTTCTTTTGGTCACGGCATGTTGTCTTGTTCTTTTGGACCTTTTTGTCTACTTCACCTTGTCAGACAGGTTCTCTCTTGACTTGAAATGTTTGGCTGTAATCCGTCCTGAATGTAGCTAGTGTTATTGAATGCAGCTCTGTGAAATCATATGATCGTTAGGGGTGGAGGAGGTGGGATTTTACACAGCACTCAATTGTGAACAAGCAGTTAAAGTTAAACAAACAAGTTAAAATGGGTTTCAGCCTTTTTACGAGTATGCAGCAAAATAAAAAAAATATGTAGGTAATCTACATGTAGGTAGGGATTACTGGGTAATCAATAAACAAACTCGTCTTTAACCTTACAATACCTTCATCATATTTTTTTCCCCCTTTGTCTCTATAATCAGCACCCAGGTGGTGAGGAGGTGCTACTGGAACAGGCTGGGGCTGATGCGACTGAAAGCTTTGAAGACGTAGGCCATTCCACGGATGCCAGAGAGATGCTGGAGCAGTATTACGTTGGGGAGCTCCATATGGTACACTTCCTTAGATTTGTCAAATTTATCTCAACTATGGGGGTAATGAGAACCAGTAGTACAGATACCATTATTCTTAGGTAACATAAAGAAATATTGTACTACACATGCCTGTCAGTGAGTGAGTGAATCAGTGAGAGTGTCAGCCTACTTTATAATTCATAATTTCCCTTAGGATCCATTTTTTCCTTGTCAGGGCTAATACCCTTGAAATAATGTGCCAATATGAAAAGACAATTGTCTGAAGTTTTTTAGATTCATTTTATTTGGTGGTGTTGACAATCATGGAATATTGGCACTCGTACTGACCACTATACTTCTCGTATTTTGATGATCAATGAGATTTTGAGGGTTGAGATCAATGAGGGTTCTTATGGGTTCTCTAATGTATATGTAATGTTGTAAATATTTGGGGGCATAGCACGGCATTGATATTATCAGAGCATAAGGCTGCTTAAACAAAAACAAAAACAAAAAAAAAAATCATGTCTCACCACAAAACTGATTTGAGGGGTTGAAGAGCACAGTGTATTAGTTCCACTAATATAAGGGACATTAGTCAGTCAAAAACGAAAGATGACAAGTCATATAGTAGTGTAATTGTATACATTGTTAAAAACATAAAACACAAAAATAACAAATAATGGTCTCTTATTTATCCATGCAGAAAGACCGTAGAAAGGAAGCAAAAAAGGTAAGATCTAACACGTCTATATGATCAATTGTGAATTCATTTTTGTTGTTCATCCATGGTTATTACAACTGTTCATAGCTTATATTTCCACCAAATAGTGATAAAGCGCTCATTATTTTGTTCTGTCTTTCTTCTTCCCAGGACGTGTATATCACAACTTCAAATGATTCTGGCAGGTGTGTTTTCAGATTTTTTTGTTGAGTGGGTGGGGCTGCCACACTATGAGATGCATGTCTCTGCTGTTCTGTTTATCTCTACAAATATTCCCTGTTTGTGCGTCTTTGTATAGCACTTTAATCACTGTGTATTTTCCCCTGCTGCAGCTCGTGGACCACGTGGCTTATCCCTGCAGTTGCAGCAGCTGTTGTTGGGGTTATGTATCGATTCTACCTTATGGAGCACAAGTCTTCATGATCCTCTTCCTTAACTGATCCGTCAGACCTTTCTCTCTCTCATCTGTCTGGAGGCCTTAATATATTTGACTAAACCCGCCTCATGGTCACTCAAAATGCACAGACATATTCGATGGAGCCCTTGATTTCCATGACAACCTGATTTTTTTGTTCTACAGAAAAGAAGATGGAATAATTGCACTTAATGAACATTCTCTGCCCTTTTTGTAAGACTCTGCTCTGTGTTACTATGGCTGTCTTTGTTTGTACTCTACCCTGTTCCTGATTTCTTATGTTTGCAGATCTTCTATCTGTTAGTGCATTACTATGTACTGTAGGTGCGAACTAGGTGGCCAAATGGTATGAACAGAATACATTTCCAGAACTGTCCATAACATTGTGTCATCATTAGATTAAATTATGTGGATGTACCGACTGATGATGAACGCAAGTAACATAGCAACATATTTTTATAACAGTGTGAGGTTTGATGGTAAACTTAAGGTGTGCAGCTTTTATTGTGCATTGCTGCTAACTTGCCGATGATGGGGATTGCCCTGGAGTCAACTTTATGTGATCCTCTGAATAACTTGTTCAAATGCTCTGAATGCTAAGAAATCAGACAGCATACAGAAATTGTGAGAATTTAGGAATTGAGTGAGGTTGTTCCGTGCTAGATCTCCAAAAGCATGATTTCTATCAATAGGTTAGCATGCCAATTCAGATCAAGCAGATTTGACACTGGTCAGCAAGGCAAAGCATGTTTCCTATCAATGGGTTAGCATGCCAATTCAGATGAAACAGATTTGACACTGGTCAGCAAGGCATTGATGTGTACATTCTTCTTGAGTAAATAGTTTGTGTTGTCTACATAGTAACCCATTGCTTAAACCTATTTTGTATTTTTCATATGCATATATGGACGTATAATACTACAATCATCTGTAATTTATTTGTTTAAGCATTTGTAAAATTATTTGGGTCGTGTGAATTAAAATTTTTAACCCATATACAGTAATACTTGAAATTGCACAGAGAATATATTATACCCACTGTTTTGTTAATTTCTATGCATATTAATGACATGAAACATATGCTATAAAAGATAAATCTTCTGTTTAGCAAGAATGCAGAATGCTTATGGAAAAGCAAAATTCATGCCACATATTCTGATAAAGAGTTAATTAAACCCTGGTGCCCTTTGGAGGTCATTTGCTTGTCTGTGTCTAATTATCTATTCATTTAAATTTACAAAGATAAGAGTAGTTGTATTGTGTATTACAGTTACTACGGCTCAGAGGGCAGGGCAATCAAGTTGTGTCACATGCACAAAGTCTAGTACAGTGGAGAGAATGAACGGGCGTTTTATGGAGCCCCTTTCAAAAGGTTTGAAAAGTGTTAGTTATGTGGCCTCCATGAAAATAGTTATGTAGTGAATTTTTTTCACCAGATAGTTTGCCAGCTCACCCATGTAGATAAGGTATGGCATTGGCCACCCTCTAATGGAAATGGCGAGGCTCCTAAAGACTGCATCAATGAAGGAACAATATGTGTTCCTGCATGGTTTCAGCGTTATCATACAGTAGATATCTCCCTTTGATCCGCTTCCTGCATCCTCCTGATTAACACACTGTAAAAAAGTCTGGTATCGGTATCGGGAGAAAACACAGGTTGAAAACGTCAAATAAACTCATTGGCACAGTCTGTACACCAAAATATAACAAATCAGGCTACACATTTTTGATGTGCTGAATAGTTACTCGTTACTTTTATAAAAACATTACAAATCATACCACATCCAATGGTATCAATGCTAGACCCGTAGATGTGTATGTCACCAGGTTTTCATAGTCATAATTGGGCAATTCACACGATCATACGGTATATAAAGAGACCTCATGTGCCCTTCAGCCTTTCGCAGTGCTACATGCATTCAATTGGTCGATTGCTCCATTTTGAGATGGAAGAATAACACCAAGTTCTTTAACTTTGAATGATTGTAATGATTGCTATCTTGCTTCTTTATCTGTCTCTCATTCTGTGATTCTCAATGTTGGGCCCTATGACAGAAAATAATTGTGGGCCCCCAAATTCATTCTCTCTTTCTTGCACTTTCTCTGGCCTCAGAGTTGGACTCTCTCATGGTTATGAACACACACACAGTCACAAAGACACAAAAACACCCTCATATATACAGCACACACACACACACACACACACTTAGACCAGAGCATGGCTCCTTATCTGGTTTATTCATCGGTTTCTCTCATTGGTGTTTTTACACTCAGAGATGCCAATCAAAGTGTCAGAAAACCGGACGTCTTGAGGTTGGAAACCACAGACCAGCCTGACTGTGATGCACGATGGCCCACCTGAGTGTGTGTGTGTGTGTGTGCGCCTCTGTGTCTCTAATCACTTTCTTTAATATACACAGTACTTTTGCTTTCAGTACTTGAGCAATTTTTACAGCCATTTTTACAATACTTCTACTTGCAATATTTAAGTACAAAACATTTTGAATACTTTAGTACTTCCACTTACAGTAAGTATGGTGTTTAAAGAACACTTCAACTTCCACTCAAGTCACTGTTTTGAATCGCCCTGTATCCTTTTGATATGGTACTTTTATTTCTACTCCATTCCTCCTCACCAATACTTTATACAACTCTGGTCCAGGACAGGCAGTAAGCGAATCAAAGGGAGAATCCTACCATTTGAGATGACGTGAAATCGCTCTAAAATCATACAGGAACTAATACTGAACCTTTAGTAGGTGACTGGAAGACCTTGCACAATTGTGTCTGATGACTCAAAGACTTGCATCACTTGCATTACACTTGAGTTTAGCCTATTTGCTACCCTTATCCTGTTGAAATGTCACTACAACAGAAAATGTACAGCATACTGTTTGTACTGTTTGCACACAATTCCCTGTCAACTGCTTGTGATTGAAGCTTACACAAACTTAAAATATGTTGAAAACATGAAGGCCGTGACCTTGCTTCCCATTTTCCAGTTATCCGTCAAGGTTTCTTGAGAGTGGTTGGTATTCAAGTCCATGACATGTGGCTAAGAAAAACAAGATTTATCTGTTTTTTTGAGGATGATTTACTATGGTCATGAGATATGACTGACCATGAGCTTAAGGCACTTTGGCCGCAGTTTATATTTGAAGAGAGATTATTTAGATGGTAGTATAGTCAGTTTGCTTGGCAGATCGTTTAATTTAATCCATTTTACAACATAGAATGACGTTAAAGGGCCACTATTAAGAGACTTTGGCTTTGTGTATGGTTTATGTGTAGGCTATACAATTTAAAGAGTTCATTTGAGGACAAGTGGTGAATATTATACCAAAATTCATTCACTACCATGTAAATGATTTTCAATACGGGTTGCTGAATTTTTCCAAGCCCTTATTTCCACAGACAAGCAGTTTGGAGATTGCTCAAACAAAACATTATCCAGCTTCCAGTTTGCTGCCATGTCACAGCCGAGAAGAGAGTGAAGAGTTGTTGTCAGTTATTTTTGTGAAAATGTTACTGGAAGGTATAACATCTGTCTACCTCTGAAGTGAGGAGAACTCTGATCAGAGTCAATCCACGGACAGCTGGTGGACCAGTCCAAATACCAGGCATGTGCTGAACAACTGGCTGGCGTTATGACAGATCTTCAACATCTCTTTGACAGTCTTCAACATCTCTGTGTGCTCCACAGTTGTCCCTACCTGTTTCTAGACCACCACCATCACCACACCGTGACTTCTCTAAGTGACTACTGGCCATTGCACTTCCACCCATGAACATGAAGTGCTTCAAAATACTAGTCATGAAACACATTAAGTCCCAGCTACCTGCCACACTGGACTTCATGCAGCTTGCGTATCATCATAACTGCCCCATCCAGATGATGCTATCACCACTGCTACTCATCTGGCTCTCACGCATCTGGTTAAAAAAGGCACTTATGTCTGAATGCTGTTCATTGACTTCATCTCAGCATTCAACACCATTATTCCACAACAGTAGAGAAGTTGGATCAGCTGGGTCTGAACATCACCCTTTGCAACTGGATTCTGGACTTTCTGGTAAGAAGACCGCAGGCAGCCAGGTTAGACCTCCAACATCATCATGCTGAACACAGGAGCCCCCCAGGCTGTGCTAAGCTAGCCTGATTTTATCATCTGCTTTCACATCGTTTCATTTCATGAAATGAGCGGAGCCAGTAGGCGGTGTTCGCCTTGCTAGTGCTAAGCCCCCTGCTGTTTACTCTTCTAACAAATGATTGCAGAACAAATCACATCATCAAATTTGCTGATGACACCACTGTGATGGGTTTGATAAGCTGAGACAGGTCCTGTATAGAGTAGAAAGGAGGTGATGCTGGTCAGCGACTAGTGCACTCACAACAACAACCTGCTCCTTGTGGACATTATAAAGGAACTGATCATTGACTTCAGACAAGCTCTAAATAAGCACACTCCACTGTCCATAAACAACCTCCAGATTGTTCACAAACACAACCTCCCATGGACTGAGAACACCACGGCCCAGCAATGTCTCTACTTCCTATGGAAGCTGCGGAAAACTCTCCTCCATCCTGACAACCCTCTTTAGAGTCACCATTGAGAGCATCCTCAGCAGTGCCATCATAGCATGGTATGATAACTGCACTGCTGTAGAACAAAAAGCCCTGCTTGCCCTGCCTGATTGTGACGACAGCTGGAAAGATCATAACTGCCCACACCCTCAGAATTGGGTAGAGCTCCTTCACCCAAGTAATTAGAATGCTGAACAACAAAACATGATGCAAATCTTCTCTTGTGGGAAAGGAATTCACTCCTTCACTCTTGTTACTTAGGCGACAGCTTATAACCTAACTTAAAACAGTCACTGCTCTGTTACAAGTCTACTTATGCCACTGTGAACTTAACTTATTATAGCCACTACTGTGTTACAAGTCGACTTATGTCCTGTCCTGCATTGTCTGCCCAGTGTCTGTCTTAAATGCTCGACCTTAAGCAGTCACTGTACTTATATTTTTACCTGAATGTGTGCACAAATATGTAACCTTGTCTTGAATGTCTTTTATGTAGTATAATAAATGTAACACTAGTTCCATGATCAAATATCCTGTCTGACTTTATAGGCCTAACATATCAATGTGAAATTTATTCATAAAGCACTTTATATACAACAGCAGTTGACCAAAGTGCTATAAAATGAGAAAAAATAAAATAAAATAAAATAAAATAAAAAGGCATCAAAAACAAAATAGACAGAAATAAAAAACTTAATATAGCTTAAATTAACTTTAATATATGGTTGAAATGACAATAAATGCCTTGACGACTTGAAAATGTCGAAGTACATTGGATCCCAAGTTTTCGAACAAAAATTCAGTATTTATAGTATTTTGTTGAACTAATGGTGATAAATGTGCTAATAGACACAAAATAAAATACAAACACTAAAAACATAATACATCGATAAATCTCTATTTACATTAAATTTTTAAATTTTAGATTTGAACCTTTCACTTCTGAAATGCATCCCTAGGTGGCAGTAATGCTCTTAAAGCGATTCGAGAAAAAGAGAAGAAGGAGAAAAACAAAGAGAACTGTGGGATTGTAATGGCGACTTACTGTCTAGACGCGATACGTATTTTTATCGTTGAATCGTAAACATCCTATCCGGTCTGGATGGTCACTACACGCAGAATATAGTTGTTGAAGCCATATAATATAAGTGAGTAATAAGTTCAAATCAACATGTTTGGTAATTTTCAGGCATTTCCTCAACATTAGCAATACAACTCGTCAAGTGAGCTAACGTTAACGTCGTCAGTGACAATCAGACATATCTGTTTATCTGTCAATAACGTTAATAATAATGTTTCTACAAACCTCTGAGTTTTGATAGCTATGTATGTACCGTACGTATGTATAATATTTCGGGATTTAATAGAGCTATCTCATAGGTTAGCCTAGATGGAGATAACTTGTTTGTAAGTTCGCCACATATCTAGGCAGCCCAATTGTGAATTGCTTTTTACTTAACCATAATTAACCATAACCATAATTATGTTCGTATTTAGCCCAAACGTTTATTCATCTTACAGGTGAACATCAAGCTGTGCCAGAACAAGAAATTTGTCTCGAACAGTCACTCAATGATGGTCTGACTTTGTAAGATACACAACGTCTTCCACTTAATCACTTACTCATTCACCTGGCTCCAAAATGGAAGATGATCTGTCTTTGCATCGTTTGGAGGGCAGTGATCCGGATGCACAAGTGGGAGGTTTGATAGTGAAGAAGAAGAGTGCCGCCTCCGAACAGCATGTGTTCCGTGCGCCTGCACCACGCATCTCACTTCTGGGTCTGGACCTGTTGGCAGCTCAAAAGCGAAAAGAACGTCAGGAGTCTGAGGGTGAGAAGAATTTGAAAAAATCGAAAGTTTCCTCATACAAGGACTGGGAAGAGAGTAAGAGTGACTCTGGATCTGATGAGGAGGAAGAACAGGGGGGAGATAAAAGTGGTAAAAATGAGCGGTAAGTCATAGGCTCATATTGATGAGTCAGGAGCATGTATAATTTGTTTATTTTACACATAAAGCTATCTTCATACTGTACTCTAATATTCTGCACATATTTGTGGAATACGAGATTGTTATAAAGTTTCATTAATTTTCATGTTTTGATTTGATACAGGAAATACCGTGTAACTGGTTCAGAGACGCCATCCAATCCTGGTGGTGTCAGTGAGGAGTTTCGTCGTAGACATCAGCAAAGAGAAAAGGACCGCCGGGAACATGGAGTCTTCGCCTCCTCCAAGGAGGACAAGCAGAGAGACAGTGACAAGGATCGAGACAGAGAAAGAGACCGCAACCGAGATAGAAGGAGTGAACGGAGTAAGTTCAAGCTGTAACACTATGGCCCTCATTTATTTAATGAATACATACTTACAGCACACTGAGCTCTACATAGCTCTACAGCACACTGAACTCTAACATACATTCAGCACACTGCCCACCCACCCTTTCCCATCACGCATTTTTCTGTTTTGCGATTGATTCGTAAATGAGTACCTATGCCTTTTCATTTCTTTCATTGTTTGGAGTATGAATACGCATTCACTCCCATACTGTACTGTACAATAATGCACTAAGTTAATCTAACCATTAGTAGATCTAAATATTGTTTGTTATTGAATTAAGAGACAAGTATAACATTTCTCAGAAAGTTATGTGTTTCCTGACTGTCTGTCAAACGGCCTGTTCGATGCTAACTTTGTTCTTTGTTGAAATGCTACTGTAGGTGAGCGTAGCCGCGGAAGCCGCTGGGATCCCGATAGAGAGCGAGGTGAGCGCTCACAGCGCGAAGGCAGCGTGAGGAGCGAGCGCTCGCACAGAGACGGCTCATCTGAGCGAAGCATCAGTCGTGGCACCCGCAGGGATGAACCAGCCACTCCTCGCAACAGACCCAGAGGTCAGTAAATTATCACGCACTCATACTCCATACCACAAACACCCAAGTGCCTCTGCTTTGGCCATCACACTGTAACTTGCAGATCTCTCTGCTTTGTTTGACATAGAAAAAAAAAATCATATTTGTGTAGTCAGAGAAATCTATGCATACATACAACGGTAGCGAATGGTTTTGCTATGCATTTGCTTCTAGAAACAGATCTAACCTTGTAGAGGGTTGCCGAGAAATAGCCTCTGATTCTGCCCCTTGGATTTAGCCTGGTCTATTGCCTTAGCCATACTATTTATTTTGATTACTCTGGCTTGTCAGGCTAGGCATGGGCAGAAATTTGTGCTTATTATTTTTAACTTAACTTATTTACATGACTCAGTTGTCTCTAAGTTGTCTATATATTTTTTGCAGTTGAATCACTGAGATCCCCCGAACTGAAGGTTAACTAAATGTCCATTTCATGTTATCTGCACAGATGCCACTACCCCCTCTCGCTCCAGCTGGGAAGATGATGACTCTGGATATGCCAGTTCCCGGCGTTCCCACTCCCACTGGGAAAGTCCCTCTCCTGCACCCTCTCATCGCGAATCAGACAGATCTGAACGCAGCCATCGCTCTGGCTCAGAGAGTGAAAGGAGAGACCGGTATGTCATGGATACCTGTACCCACTACCTCTAAATTTAACAGAACATCATTATACATTACATGTTTTTTTTCCCTACTCAGTCATATTATGGGTAAAATGAAATTCTAAAGACTAAATGTGTTATTTGGGTCATTCATTCATTGACAACATTATTGATTGTACTTTTCCTGCTTCCAGGTCAGTCAGGAATCGTTACCCAGATGACACTCCTTTGCCCACACCCTCATACAAGTACAACGAATGGGCTAACGACAGGAAGCACCTGGGCTCCACGCCTCGTCTCTCCAAGGGAAAAGGTAAAACATGCAGACTTAAATTCTGCCAGAGAATTCCGGACTGTCCTTTGTTATGTGTTTGATCTGATAAGTCACTTTGGGCTTGATGAAGAACAACAAACTTATTCAGAAACATATTTCACTTACAGTACTTAGCCTAAATCCACTGATGATAGTCAGTCATTGATAGTGATATTCTACCTAGAGTTACTAACTGTCTAAAGTCATGCACTCCAGTGTATTTAGTGGAATTGCATATTGTTTACCTTTGCCGTGTGTTTCTCCCACAGGGAGGAAAGAGGATGGAGAGGATGGCATCGCATTTGACAATGAATCAGAGAAGGAACAGTGGGAAGAGGACCAGAGGGTAAATACTCACCCTGAGGAGACCTGTGGCTTCTACAGTTTTATTTGTGACTGTTTAATGTAGCCAGATTCAGCAGAGCAACTGTGCATATAGTATATTGCATGTAGTACCTATGTTATTAATACTCAACATTATCTGTTCCGCTGTGTGTGTGTGTGATATTTTCTAACGATTGTATTGTTGTAACTGCTTGTGTGCCGACAGCAAGCCGACAGGGATTGGTACATGATGGACGAGGGCTACGATGAGTTCCACAACCCGCTTGCCTCCAGCTCAGAAGAGTATGTGAAGAAACGAGAGCAGATCCTGCAGAAACAGACCCAGAAGCGCATCTCTGCTCAGAGGCGTCAGATCAACGAGGTTTGTCCGAAGACTCTCCCATTCTCCCAGAGCAGTAACTGTATATACAGTATCTCTCTGTGCTAGTACTTTATTTGCCTCCGTACCTGTACGTCAGTCGTATATTTCCATAACACTACTGAGCCAATCCACTGCAGGCTCTCAAATGCAGGAGCAGGAGTTAGCAGGATTTTTAGGTCCAACTGGGTTAATTGAGGGTTTTGCCTTGATAACAAATAATAAATTATTATTTACTTTTTCTTCTTTAAAACATGGATTATCCAATGATTTGTTGTAGATTATCAGAATGTTTTGATTATGTGATAAGTTGCGTTTGCTCATTGATGGTTTAGCCATTGGTGTTGCCATGCCAGTCTGGAGTTATATGAGCTATAGCCTCCCCTGTTTGAATGGTTTGTGTTGTTTGGCTTGTGTAGGATAACGAGCGCTGGGAGACTAACCGCATGCTGACCAGCGGTGTGGTTCAGAGGCTGGAGGTGGATGAGGACTTCGAGGAGGACAACACCACTAAAGTCCATCTGCTCGTCCATAACCTTGTGCCACCCTTCCTGGATGGCAGGATTGTCTTCACAAAGCAGGTACGGTTTTGCTACAGTTAACCATAGTTCCAGTGTACAGTGGGTAGACCAATGGTTTGACCTTCATGAGACAAGGAGTTTACTGCAGCTCAAGTAGTTAATGCGTGTTGTGAGAGACAGGAAGGCTCTGTCTAGAGTGTTGTCTTCATGCCAGCTTGTTTTGCCTGCAGCCTGCCAGACTCTGCATTGCAGTTGTCCTCTTGGGCCTAATTAAGAGCGAAACTGGAACCCAGAACGTTCCGTCTGTCGTGACAGATGGGGATTGCTTCAGAATCAAGAGTTTCAAATCATTATACAAACCCTACACACCCTGAAGTTATCTCTCCACTTGTTTGTATTTTAATGACTTTTTCACTCCCGTCCATTTTTGTGTTTTTTTTTATAGTTGGTCTCGTAATGTGACAGGAGGAACTTTTTGGCCAGGCTTTTCTCACAAATAAGTCCCATATGCTGTTGATATTATTCTAGCTGTGGGTAATGCGAAGCTAAACACAAACTAACAGGAGTAATGACTCCTAGTGAGCCTCCAGAGGCATCCCCTTCTCTAGCAAATGCAGTCTGAACAGAAACTCATGATTGACACATCCTTCAATGGGGCAACCCCCCCCCCTTTCCCTCCTTATCCAGGCACATAGATTAATCTTGCCCAAAGATTCCCAAAGATTAGAATGAGTGCCGGCATTCTAGAATCTTTGGTCTTGCCCTTGATTGGGGGCCGAGAGAAATGTAATTGGGCCTGTCTTTCTGTCCATCCACTCTGAGTATGTCTGTCTGCTGAAATATTATTGGTGCAATTTATTTCAGGGTGAAGGTCTGCAGTTGCTTGCCTACTCTAGTGTGTTTAGAATTAGATAATGACTGTTTGGTCCTTCCAAAAAACAGCCTGCTGACCAATGAAAACACTGTGAGGACCTTCAGCAAACAAGCTGTCAGCAAACAGTCTTTTCGCTGAACTCTGCTTTGTTTTTTTTTTGTTTTTTTTCTGCCCTCAGCCTGAGCCAGTGATCCCTGTGAGGGACGCCACGTCTGACATGGCCATCATCTCTCGCAAGGGCAGTCAGCTGGTGCGCAAGCACCGAGAACAGAAGGAGCGCAAGAAGGTACGCAAAATAGGCAAGATGCCAAGCCAGCCGGCCAGTCCATTTTCAATGAACTTGCATGAATATATTTATAACAATCACCCAATCAATCATTTCTAAACCATTAATCACACACTATTTGTTTTTTTTTTTGTTTTTTAAACTAAATCTAAACACTTGAAGTAACACTTCAAATAAAAATTACTTATTTATTAGTAATTTAATTTCATCTGGACTTGGTAGTCATTGTTGACTACTATACATTTATGATTTGTTTTATTTAACCCACTGTTATAGGCGCAGCACAAACACTGGGAGCTGGCGGGCACCAAAATGGGTGACATCATGGGCGTCAAGAAGAAAGAAGATGAACAAGCCAAGACTGTGGGTGAGGATGGCAAAGTGGACTACAGGTAAAACATCTTCTTCCACAAACCGCTGAACAAGTTCAACTTGTGAAAGCCCAGTTGTGCCCTCACTTATTGGGTGTCTTGGCAACTGCTCTGTAACACTCTGTCCGTCTTTGGCCCTTCTCTCGCCAGGACAGAGCAGAAGTTTGCAGACCACATGAAGGACAAGAGCGAAGCCAGCAGCGAATTTGCCAAGAAAAAGACCCTGACGGAGCAGAGGCAGTATCTGCCCATCTTTGCTGTGAGGCAGGAGTTGCTCAACATTATCAGGTACAGCTCTGCAGCCAGGGATATTCCCAACAATACAGCATGGAAACCCTTGCCACAAATGAGACACATCATTTGATATAGTGGGTAAATTGGTTCCTGTGAGGTCTTGTGTTTGGTAGGTGAGGGTTAAAAGAATTCCTAATATCCCTCACTAGTGACTACAGTAAATAGGTGCATTTTCATCCAACTTGTAATGCGCTTTTAATTTATGCAAATAACAAATCTTTGGATGCAGACACCTGCAGATAACAAACCTTTCCACTAAATGCGAATAAATCTCATTCACTTGAGGGGGGTGGCTTAACTTGTGGGAATGTGAAAATTATGGCATTATGCGATTCAAGTTGGATGGAAGTGTGTATATTCGCATTTACCGTGTTTCTGTCCATACATGTTGGCCTGGTGGCAACACGTTGGTCAGAATATGCCTCTTGATTAGTGCAATGTTATTCACATTATACAGTTGATGGAAAAAACATATAGATTATAAACTTAGATTATATATAGATTATATGCTTCAACTGAATTTTTGTTAATGCAAATATAAAATGCGAAAAATCTGGATGGAAACACAGCTAATATTGTCACTTAAACGAATGTGTAAATGACTGTTTTGCAGGGATAATAACATAGTGATCGTTGTTGGTGAGACGGGGAGTGGGAAGACCACCCAGCTGACTCAGTACCTGCATGAGGACGGCTACACAGGCTATGGCATGGTGGGCTGCACACAGCCCCGTAGAGTGGCAGCCATGAGTGTGGCCAAGAGAGTCAGTGAAGAGATGGGCTCCAACCTGGGCGAGGAGGTGAGAAGGAAACCTGGACACCAGATCTTTACTGTTTTTTCTTTTTCTTGTATTCTTAGGCTTGTTGTATCAAACCTATACCTATTTGTGTTTGATTTTGTTTCTGAATTGGATTGAGACTTTGTATTTGAAAATTTGGGCCTTTGCACTCAAGTGTCTCTTGTTTTTTATAAGCTTGGTAACACTGCCACCCTGTGGATATTTTTTGTATTGCACCACAATTTCACAGCTGAGTCACAGTGAAGTCACAGTGAGCTCATAATACATGAATCAATAAAAAAACGGAAATCACAATATATGATGGGTGCAATTAATTTTGCAGACTAATTGACTAATGACTAATTTGTGAGTACCTCTGGTAGAGGTGAAGTACAAACTACAACAAACCTACAGTACAATGCAAAACCTTGCCTCCAGCCAAAAAATTACAATAAGATATTTTCCTTAATTGTAAAGCTGTTTCTAGCAGTGAGTGGCTTTTACCTGTTTTATAATTTAAATAAGGTTATTCTGGAATTGAAAGCAATCAACAATACATTACAAAATCAATTTGGGCTTGAATGACGGGTTGATTTAACAATGTGAATGCCATTATCTAGCCTAGTGTGCATAATTTCCCCTAACCTCTGTTGTCTCCTAGGTGGGTTATGCCATCCGTTTTGAGGACTGCACGTCTGAGAAGACGGTGGTGAAGTACATGACAGACGGTATCCTGCTGAGAGAGTCGCTGCGCGAGTCGGACCTGGACCACTACAGCGCTGTCATCATGGACGAGGCCCACGAGCGCTCGCTCAACACAGATGTGCTCTTCGGCCTGCTTAGAGAGGTCAGCATCAATATAAAATGTCTTTTTATTTTCCTGACCTGATATAGCATTAGCCACTGTGTTGTAATGTTATATTTAAAAAAAATTGCCTGAAAATGATGACTTTGATTGCTAATCGATTTGAACCATTCTCTACTTTCATTTTCCAGATTGTTGCCCGGAGGTCTGACCTGAAGCTCATCGTCACCTCAGCCACTATGGACTCCGATAAATTTGCAGCTTTCTTTGGAAATGTTCCCATTTTCCACATTCCAGGAAGAACATTCCCAGTGGACATTCTTTTCAGCAAGGTACTCACAACATATTTCAAGTTACTTACAGTATTTAGCCTTTGTTGCCAGGTCTTTCCTGCAATGTGTGGCTGTATATTCCTCATGGGTAACTTTGTGTATTCCATACTGCCCATATAGTATTCTCAACTCTAACTATAACTCAACTTGCGCAAATAAATCAAATTCTGTGAATGTTGCTACCGGTAATATAATTTGTAACTAATAAGTAATGTGTGTGTTGTGTGCTTCAGACGCCACAGGAGGATTATGTGGAGTCGGCAGTGAAACAGGCCCTGCAGATCCACCTGAGTGGGATGGTGGGAGACATCCTCATCTTCATGCCCGGCCAGGAGGATATTGAGGTGCGTGTCCATGGAGACAGGATTGGGGAAACAAGTTCAAAGGCTCTTATAAAGAGGCAGATTGATTAAGGTTAACGCATGGTAGTAGGAAAAGGCTGATGGCCTGTGGATTTTGCAACTAGCCGGAAGTGTCATAAACAGGTCCTTTTGATTGACAGAGATAAGTTAGGAAGTTGTTTGGAAATGAGCTGCTGAGTCACAGACTCACTTAGGTGTGCATTTCAGAGATATCTGAGAGGGAGGTCTGTCAGACTCTAAGGCAATTAAGATTTGATCAGGACTAATTCAATATTGTTTGGCTCTCTTGGTTTCTTTTAAACTCAGTTGAAAGTACAAGCAACTCCAGGCAAAGACAAAATCTTCACCCCTGATGGCCCCAATGCAATGGTGTCACTATGTTTTATCAATGGGTTGAGACATCCTACTGTGCAGTTACAGCTATATCATGCGATGTTAATGTTAGGCTTTGTTCAGTTTATTTCTCTCTGTATTCCCACTAATGTATTCCTCCTCCTCTGTCTCCCCTAGGTGACCTCAGATCAGATCGTGGAGCGTCTGGAGGAGCTGGAAAATGCCCCCCAGCTGGCCGTGCTGCCCATTTACTCCCAGCTGCCCTCCGACCTGCAGGCCAAGATCTTCCAGAAGGTTCTTTTCTCCACATGTTTTGTTACAGCATTGTGATGGCATGCAGGGGTTGTTTTGAGTGATAGTGGTCATGTGATTGATTGCTAATAGTGGTTTTATGTTTACTGGGTCTTTTCTCCTATTCTGATGGCATGCATCCTATTCTGATGGCATGCAACGGAGGGGGTGTAAAGTGATTGCTAATAGTGTTTTTTTTTTTTTTTGTTTACTATCCCTAGGCCCCAGATGGTGTTCGGAAGTGCATTGTGGCCACCAACATCGCAGAAACATCTCTAACTGTGGATGGTATCATGTTTGTTGTGGATGCTGGATACTGTAAACTCAAGGTACAGGCTTTGGCTGTATATCATCAGTAGAGGGTTCTCCTTCTCCCAGATGTTTGAGAAATACTGAGAGATACCTCACTGTTTTTGCTTGTTTTTGTTTCTGTCCAGGTGTTCAACCCTCGCATCGGCATGGACGCCCTACAGGTGTACCCCATCAGCCAAGCTAATGCTAACCAGCGCTCTGGCCGAGCTGGGAGAACAGGACCAGGACAGTGCTACAGGTAAAGGCTATTCAGAGGTTAAAGGATCAGTCTTTACTGCTGTTGAAGTTTACGGATTCACAGGCCTGACAGTGTTTAGGCACCGTGTCTGATTTCAGGCGTAACAACGTTTCCGTGGGGGAAAAAAATCCTTGCCTTGAGATATAAAGAGGTGGGATTAAAGTAGCATTAAACTAAAATGTAAACGTCTTCTTCTCATTGTACCCCTATAGAAGTGATGAGGATTGATAAATGAAGTGTTCTATGCATCCTTGCACGGCCATCACTGTCTACTAGCTGAAAATATGAAATTTGTCCATAACCAAAGTAGTCTTCAAAAAGTGCGACCCAAATATAACACCCTCACACATGCCCACCTCCCCACGATGGAAGAAAAGTTCAGGCTCAGAATTTTTTTTTCCACCGTCAGCCCTGGATTCATTTGAAGTTCAAGACGTGCTAGGACAATTGTTTGGCTTGTGTAGTGGCGTGTCTGTAACTTTGCACAAATTATTTTATACAGCTGCAAAACTGTATTATCCACACATGTGAACAAGCTTTCACAGTTAAAAATTATTAATGGCATTGATTTCCATAGGATCTCTGAATGCAGGTCAGGATGGATGTAGAATGTAGGCTCAAGAGAGCAGTGATGGGGTTTGTAACAGTGAAGTTTTGTGTGTGTGTGTGTGTGTGTGTGTGTGTGTGTGTGTGTGTGTGTTTTTGTGTGTGTAACAGTGACATTGGTCATTATAAGCTCCAGGTCTTGTGATTTTGGAGGTGATAAAGAGGGTGTTCCGGTGGTGAATTATGCTGTATTATGGTCCTGTCATTAGGCTTGTGATCTTGAGGTCTCACTTTCCTACCTCGGGGACATAAGAGGAGGTGCTAGCCAGGGGGTCCACTGTTACCTCGGGCCTTGTGTAATTTTAGCTTCCTAATGACACTTGCAATCTTTTGCCACATTGGTAGCACACAGAGTTCCTTCCTGTACGAGACCTACACACAAAGACTAGTATACTCACACTCTCTCCCTCTCTGTGACGCACACACACACACACACAGTCCATCTCCTTCAGACTGACACCATTACCATCGCCCCTCTCTCAGCACGTGGTCAGTGTGATTGGGGCGTCTCTCTCCAGCCAGCTGAGTGGACGAGCACACAATGGCTGCACTGATTAAAGGAGCTCGTTATGAACAAACCTCATCCACCCAGCCCCCTCAATCAGCACCTCCAGTCTGAGTACAACCCCTGTGTGTGTGTGTGTGTGTGTGTGTGTGTGTGTGTTTTGGGCTGTCTGTCTACTAGAGGAGTGTGCAGGGCTGTTCCTTTCATGGTCCTCTCTCTGACCCTATCAGTTGCATCCAAATGGATTGTGGACTGTCTGATGAGTTCACCGTGTTCCTCATGGCCCTTGCAGCATCCTCACACTTCTGATTTTAGAAGTCTCAGAAAGATTACGTCGGTGTGTGTGTGTGTGTGTGTGTTTGGGTGGGTTTTTTGTGTGTGCATGTAAATAAGCCTATCTACAAAGTATTGAATGGGCTCTCGGCTTGAATTGGGTTGTTTATTGAAGCTCGTTGACGCGCTTGCGGGATTCTTTCATCCTGGTGCCGATCCGCATCGCAGACATTCACCGCGATCATCACGCGTATTGCCCCACAGCGCCCGCAACTGTATCTTTCCCCCAGCATCCCCTTCTATGTGAGGCAAGAGAGAGGGGGTGTGGGGGGGCACGTCAGGATGGTAATCTCCAGAGGATTTCACGCTGTTTAAGTCTGTTTACAGCAGGCAGAATGCACCATAAAGGCTTCCGGCCCACTAGGGCTGTTGGTGACCCTCTTCTTTAATCCGCGTGCCGGGGAAGGTGCACAGCTACCCCTGCCTGTCTGTCAAACACACACACACACACACATCTCCATGCAGAAGCCTGTGTTTGTTTTGCTTCCATGTAAATGTGTCTGGAAGCATCATGAAAGAACTCTTCACTCTTCAGATTAGAGAGGAGCCCCCATCTTGGCACCTTCAGCTCCTGCATCTGTGAAGAATCAATTTCTGTTCAGGAGACGAGCTTTTAAGAGAACTAAGGCTGCAGGGAGCTTTCTGTGTTGTGTGTGTATGTGTATATGTGTGTGTGAGGGAGTGTCTATGGGTGAATGTGTTTCTGTATAAGGTATCTGTGGGTGAGTGACTTTGCATAGAAGAATACTCAGCCCTAAAAACACCCGCCTCAAGTTGTGACAACAGCAGTGACTTGAGTGGGGGGATGGCAGTAGGGACTCGAGCGCCACTCATATACATACACATCCCCCCTGTGGAGCACTTTTTTAGAATAATACTCCAGACTTCAGAGAGATTATCCAATAACCAGGAGCGGCTACAGAGAGACAGACAGCCAGTCACGCCTCAGACCTATCTCCCCACCACAGTAGCCACGGCCTTGCTTAATCACCAGGGGTTTAAGACGCTCACAACAACACCGTTTGGGAAACTCGTTTATTGTCAAGGGTTTTGGCGGTGGCCTCTTCCAAAAGCGAGGTGTGCCCTCGTGAATAGGAGAGGGAGTTTTTCTGCACACACTCATACATGCTCAGGGGGTGTTGTGCAGACACATACGCACAGACCCCATGCAGAGTGTGTTTTTAGAAGTGTTGAGCAGAATAAATGTACCCACTCCAGTAAGTACACTAAGCTGCAACTTGACGTACCACAGGATGCTTGATCTCTTCCATTACATTACACTGTGTTCCAAATTATTGGGCTCTCTTTGTTCATTTTTCCGGAATGGTCTATTTTCATTGAATAACACTTTTAAATAGTAAAAAAAAGTAATCTGGATATTATTGAAAATATAATAAAAAGGAAAATGTCATTCAAAATTCACTGTTCATTGCACAGGAGATGATTTTTCTAAAAGAAAAACACAAAAGGTTCTTCTGGAAAAATGAACAAAGCCAGCAAATACATAATATTTTGGAACACAGCGTACATTTATGCAGTTAGGAGATAGGAGTATCCTACGTGACTTACTTTCTACTAATGTATACAA